>AP027105.1:54032447-54580433 GCA_028142955.1 Pinctada fucata
GTCATGGTTTCAAATACATTTCTTTACTGTTTACTTTTGTTGGGACAGTCCCATTTGACATCAATATCTACATATTGAAAAAGGAAAAAATCAAATTCTATGTGCATCATGTTAACTAAAGTTGCTTCCCCTAATCCTTACTTAATGTATCCTTACTAAATATACGGTATATAATAAAAAAAAAATAGTAGATCTTTTTACATTTTACAAGTACCATTTTTAATTACACTCTAATATTAAATAATATGAACAAGATTTTTCTATTCATCTATTTAGTACATTGTAACATGCATGTACATGTATATATTTTTGCAAAATAGATGTCTTTTGGCAGAATCGAAGAAAATGTACTCACCACAGCAGTGTTAACGGTGATTGGTGTTCCCCCCAGATTACGACTTGATTTGGGACGAATGGTGTTATCTACAAGGATCAACAAAGATGGAGAATTATCTGACATTGTACTACATGTGTATATCGGCTATAAGTATAGCCAAAAAGTATATATATTTATCCAATTCATCAATCATATCATATTCTATCCCACGTGAACTGAGAGATAAAATACTACACACTCAATCCTAAGAACACTGGTGTTGTGTCCCCTTTTTCACATTTAACCATGTATCTAAGAAGATCGAATTGTCTAACTCAGTTTAAAAAACATCCATAACATAATAATAATAATTGTATTTAGCACAGTTGTATTTGATACTGGAAAGCTTTAGATAAGATGACTGTAATCATTCAAATTTTGAAATCGTTCACAATTTAGTGTGAAGGCACATTAATAGTCAATATAAGTTCAGCCTTAATGCATAGCTATCATAAAGACCTTGAATGCAAATCAAATATCTTTGTAAGAGGAACTCATTAATTTTTGATCAGTAGAAATTTGAAATTTTTAATGTGCAGTTTATCTCTTTCCACTTCCCTTTATTGATTACTTGTATACTATCCATTAATTGATCCATTTACTATTAATTTTAATGATAGTACATTTTATTTTATGGAAATATACAACAGTGGAGAAATGATAGAGATAGAAGTGCTTCTTTGATTTCCCTCCAGTTTCTTTGTAGACTAAACTCTATATACCCGTTCTATATTTCAAGACAGAAGTTAATAGATGTATTACAATCCATATGACACTCACTAAGTAAAACAGAAATGACTAGCAGTGAATAAGCTATTATAATTTTAATCTTTTAAGTAAAGTGAGGAAGACGGCATAGACATGGTATTCATTGAAATTCTGGATTGAGTGAGTCAGCCAGATATTTGTCAAGAAACCCTTGAACGTACAATTTTACTCTTACAACAGGTAACAAACAACAGAAAATTGAAGCACAATGATTTTGTGACACAACAGGTAATGCAAATTGCTTGAATGTTTTAGAGAAAGGGTAGTAATCAAATCTATAATTTGACATTCTCTGCAAACACAGTAATGTTTAACATATTGCCAATGCCTATTTTTATTGATTAAAAAAGAGGCACCTAGCAGTCAGAAGAAAGGATGTACAATTATAGTGAAAAGCAGAATTTTTGTTTCTAGAACAATGGTATTTAATTTTATCACTCAGAATTAAATTTCCTTATCCTTGCAAGTCAAGTATTTTGACATTCTACAGTTTACTATACAATTGCTGATTTTGAATTACATGTACATTAAAAAATATTGTATATGTTCACTTCCCTAGTGAGTAATAGCCATTCCAGAGATGTATATATAGAGAGAATCTGAAATGATGTATCCATTACAAACAGTATATTTATGAAACGAGTTGTGTGATTTTACATCCCTGTCATATGCATTGGCAAGGGAATTTTAAAAATCACACAAGTTTCATCAATACATCACATAAGATCGTATACACCATGATTGATCAAACAATGTCAAAATGTCATAAATTCAGCCTCAGTTCTTGCTAACATTGACATTTCTAATGTGATGTCTTGTTCTTGAGCTTTTTACCGAATGACAATGCTTCAAATTTGTCATGTAACGTGTGTCATAACACAAATATTACGAGAGTTATGTAATCAAATTTAGGGAGTACATATGTATCATGTAGTACTGTAAACATGGTTATTTTCGCTGTGGGAAAATTTCACGATTTTAACATCCCTCAGGGGAATATTTGCGATATGAATGTCCCTGCCATTGCAAGAATGCACCAGGGTTATTTTCGCACGGGGGAAATTTTTGCAAAGCCATTAGATTCGTAAAATACGCGAACATTACCCCCATGCGAAAAGGGGTAGGGCCACGAAGCCCGAAATTGGCCCCAATTTTGCTAAATTTTGAACGTTGTACTTCATAGAATTTTTAACTGTTATTTGACATTTTGAAATGTTCTCTACTGTATAACGAATCTACTTTTTGTAAACATTGCTTTTATCAACACCTTTTAGCCCTTTGAAAACACCAAAATAGGTCATATTCGGCGAAATTGATGCAAAAACTCAATATTTCTATTAAATTAGCAATGGCCGCATGCATTAACTATGATGGAAAATTTATATGTGAAAGGTTATCATTATATCCTTTTGTCATAAACGTTTTATCTCAGTTAACGCATGCGGCCACATTGAATTCTACGACAAAAGACAAAATTCCCAGCAATTTTCGCCATATTTTGTCGATAACGTCAAAATGACGTCACTTCATGACGTCATTACTGTTAAATGGCACATTGTTTGGTCATATTATTCTTTTCATGAAAAGCGGTAAACATTCGTGTATTTTCATGAGAGATATCAAGTATTCCTCATGAAATTTATTTCAAGAGAAAAATCAAGGGCCGATTTAGGGGTCTCGTGGCCCTACCCCTTTCCACATTTACAGTAATTTATATTAATCCTACTTTATACCCTATCTATACCTGTACCTAGGAGTGATATTACAGCTATCATGCAGTGCCTATGTTAACTTACCTTCACATTACAGAAAGTCTCTAAATTTATCACTCAACTACAAGGAGTATATGACATCATATATGAAGTCTATTTTGCATTAATAATATCAGTTCTTCAAAGTCATATCCACCTGTTTTCGAAACTTTTGAGAAGTATGAGAACGCATCAAATACATGTCTCTGAAAGCTTAAGGACTTATCATAAAACTTAATTGCTTTAAAAAAGGCAAAAAGTCTTGAATGTTTCAAAATGCTTTCCATTGTTAAAAACAAAAACAAGTTATCAAATGTCTAGAAATTTTGTGAAGATACCTTTTCTGACCTTGACCTCTGGCCATGAATCTACATAGAAGGTCTTGACCCTCTGCGTCAGTCTGGGTGTGGCATCTTCATCTTCATCCTTGTCCTTGACCCCCTTAAACCTTACACCTCGCTAAAATGAAAAAGATTCAAATAAACATTAAAAAAAGAATCAAAAATTGAATATTGTTGGCATATAAATCCATCCATCTACACTTTGCACTACTTATAGTGTATGAAATTTCACGACTTCAGGACGAAACATCAGAAAGGAATTTTTCATTGCTGTACATAACATCCAGAAAACTGCTAGACAATCCAAACCATTTTTCTAACAGTGTAAGAAAATGGCCATTTGTACCAGTACAGTTGCTTGGTTTTGAGTTCATAATTTTGCAGGCAAGGCTTTAAGTTTACGTTACATTCAAGTAGAGGATAAAGGCAACACAAATTCAAATTTAATTTTGACAAGGGCAAAAGCTTTGGCATTCTATTATCACCAGAATTAAGTGGTTAAAATTGCAGTTGTTAACAATACTTATGGCTCACATATCAACTATCCTGAAATAGAGAACTTCCCAACGGCCTTTATTGATTGGTCTAATGTCGTGACAACAACACCAGTAATTGTGCCGTTTACAGTTTATGAAGCAAATAATCATTCACACTGCACTGTATTATTTTCGTGGAAAATTGTTCCGTGCAAAAGTGATAGTAGAAAAGTGTGAAGGTGATTGTGGGAAAATTAGTGTAAAAATGCAATGATCGCTGAGCGATAAAAGTCCCCTACTGGCGGCGTAAATTTATGTCCTAAATCTCTTTTCATGAGTTTTTTTATCTGCAACAGCCAAGAGAATTCCGGAAAACTGAATATTTCATTAAATTTGCTAAGTCCAAGGGCCATAACTCTTGTAGAAATAGGTCTATGGAGACCAAACTCAAGCTTGGTCTGTATCACATTAAGATGTAATCATATACCAAACATCAATTCATTATCTGCAACAGAACCGAAGAAAAGTCCGGAAAACTGAAATTTTCATAAAATTTGCTAAGTCCAAGGGCCATAACTGTTGTAAAAATAGGTCCATGGAGATTAAACTCAAACTTGGTCTGTATCATGCTAAGATGTATTCATATACCAAACATCAATTCATTATCTGCGACAGAAACGAAGAAAAGTCCGGAAAACTGAAATTTTCATAAAATTTGCTAAGTCCAAGTGCCATAACTCTTGTAAAAATAGGTCCATGGGGACCAAACTCAAACTTGGTCTGTATCTGACTAAGATGTATCGATATACCAAACATCAATTTATTATCTGCAACAGAACTGAAGAAAAGTCCAGAAAACTGAAATTTTCATAAAATTTGCTAAGTCCAAGTGCCATAACTCTTGTAAAAATAGGTCCATGGGGACCAAACTCAAAGTTGGTCTGTATCATACTAAGATATATCGATATACCAAACATCAATTCATTATCTGAAACAGAACTGAAGAAAAGTCTGGAAAACTGAAACTTTCATAAAATTTGCTAAGTCCAAGGGCCATAACTCTTGTAAAAATAGGTCACTCAAAACCAAACTCAAACTTGATCTGTATCACACTGAGATATATCCTCATACCAAAAATGAGTTCAATATATGCAACAACAGCGAAAAAAAGTCCGGAAAACTGAAAGTGTGACAGACGGACTGACAGACGGACAGACGGACAGACAGACAGACCGAGAGGAAACTAAGATTCCCCTTCGGCTTTACCGGTAGGGGACTAAAAATGTCATTGTCTATTCTTATACATAGACTCACAGCACTTACACAACTTATTGGTTAATGATATGTTTCTTTTGTTTTGCAATTTGTATAGTGAAGAAGGCAAAAACTACACTGTCGACTGAGCTGAAAATTCTTATGGAAAGAGACATGTATATAAAAAAAGCTGAAATGGTTAAATCCAAAGAGTCAGTCTTACATAAGATTTTTTTGCTAATTGAAAGCATCAGATTATTTCCCCCAACAAGGAAGGTAAAAGAAGGAATTACATTTAAAAGTAAAGGTAAAAAGAAAATACATATTTCTGTAAAAATTCATGCTTATTTATCCTATATTTAGAGACAATAATAATACAATGTAATACATAACACATATGAATATTATTAAATAATCATACAAAATAATAAAAAGATTATTCTGCTGTCATATTTCTCTACACAACATTCTCTGGAATCTTTAGGAAAGTGACTGATGGACATCTGTGTTTCTCTGAATTTTTCCCAAATGTAGACTTTCTTTCATATCACATGTACATTATCTTATTGCCATATTATAACACATAACCTGATTACAAAAGAATATACAAATCATTGTCTAAAAGTATATTCTCCAGAAATCTATAGTATAAAGCAAAGAATTTGACTTAACTTTAAGAAACTTACAAGATTGAGAAGGTCATTCTCCACATGAAGTAAGAGATAACTTTCTCTTAAGCAGGGTATTTCTACTCTTTGACAGGCAGGAGGGGGCTACTCTCACTGAAAACCAGGTGATGCCTACCCTTACCTGATTAGGTAAGAGATGCAAATAGCACACTACAGATGCCTATTCTTCCTTAGTAAATCAGGTGATGCCTGCCCTAACCTGATTAGGTAAGAGATGCAAATAGTACACTACAGATGCCTATTCTTCCTTAGTAAATCACAGATGCAAATAGCACACTACAGGTGCCTATTCTTCCTTAGTAAATCAGGTGATGCCTGCCCTAACCTGATTAGGTAAGAGATGCAGATAGCACACTAAAGGTGACTATTCTTCCTTAGTAAATCAGGTGATGCCTACCCTTACCTGATTAGGTAAGAGATGCAGATAGCACACTAAAGGTGACTATTCTTCCTTAGTAAATCAGGTGATGCCTAAACTTACCTGATTAGGTAAGAGATGCAGATAGCACACTACAGATGCCTATTCTTCCTTAGTAAATCAGGTGATGCCTACCCTTACCTGATTAGGTAAGAGATGCAAATAGCACACTACAGATGCCTATTCTTCCTTAGTAAATCAGGTGATGCCTGCCCTAACCTGATTAGGTAAGAGATGCAAATAGCACACTAAAGGTGACTATTCTTCCTTAGTAAATCAGGTGATGCCTACCCTTACCTGATTAGGTAAGAGATGCAAATAGCACACTACAGATGCCTATTCTTCCTTAGTAAAGCAGGTGATGCCTGCCCTAACCTGATTAGGTAAGAGATGCAAATAGCACACTACAGATGCCTATTCTTCCTTAGTAAATCAGGTGATGCCTAAACTTACCTGATTAGGTAAGAGATGCAGATAGCACACTACAGATGACTATTCTTCCTTAGTAAATCAGGTGATGCCTACCCTTACCTGATTAGGTAAGAGATGCAAATAGCACACTACAGGTGCCTATTCTTCCTTAGTAAATCAGGTGATGCCTGCCCTAACCTGATTAGGTAAGAGATGCAAATAGCACACTACAGATGCCTATTCTTCCTTAGTAAATCACAGATGCAAATAGCACACTACAGGTGCCTATTCTTCCTTAGTAAATCAGGTGATGCCTATCCTTACCTGATAGGTAACAGATGCAAATAGCACACTACAGGTGCCTATTCTTCCTTAGTAATAAAAGATGCCCATGAGTATTTAAAAAGCTCTATCACTTACCATTATACATGCAAAATGATGTACCCTTTGTTAATATTTTTTTAAAGGAGGTCGAATTCCAAGTTCAAGATCAACAAGTCGGAAGTTGATACATACGGTAGTGTTGTATAATCGGAAAAATTTCATAATCGATTATCGGTTTATAATCGGAGAGGATTTTAATCGATTATTTCGATTTAATCGGAAATCATTCTTTCTTGTTTTTACAGACAGAAATATGACAAGTAATGAATGAACTTCACTCAATCTTATGCTAATATACGTAGCAAAATGTCTAGAAAGAACTCCAACCACAGAATAATAAAATCCTGACTAGTAAATGAAATATTTTGTCAAGATCATAGCAGTAATGGAGTCAAAAACAAATATGTGATTGTAATAATCGACTTCGATTTTAAACAGCATATGCAGGGATTGGGGGGGGGGGGGGGGGGGGGGGGGGGGGGGGTGTTCCATACGACCAAGAGTTAACTTAAGATTTTGCTCATTCAACAAATCAAGCAATATCTTCGTGGTAACAGTACTGTGAAATTCACTGACCTTGTCCTTCTTACAAAGCTCAGGATTTCGGCGTAAAAACATAAAAGTTTTTTTAGTCGAGTAGATATTGACGTATCGAAGCGCCCGTATCGCATCACGTTGAAGTTTTCTATACGGAGTACTTGTCATTACTATTAAATTCAATGAGAATCCATTGTATGCCCGGAACTTTAACTCGTAGAAACGAACGTTAATCTACTTTCGTTTTATTCGTACTTGTAATACACCATTATTTGTACTTGTCATACGCGAATTCGACCGTAAACCGTAAACTATGTCATTCTTTTCCATGTTGAATATTTCCGATTATAATCGATTCTTAAAAACATAATCGATTAATCGAAATCGAAGGGTATTAGCGATGATGTCGCCGATGTCGGCGATAATCGTTACAACACTAACATACGGTACATCTGTATCAATAGGATGGTATTGCAAATGTGAAATTTGAAAGTCAATGACTTACCCGCTAATAATAATATTTTTCTTTTTTTGAAAGTGAAAGAAAATGATAGAATAACTGATGGACAAAAGGAATGACTGATGGATAGATGGTGAACCAAAGCACTGTTTGCCTTCTTTGTTGGTAGATCTAGGACATAAAAGGTCAGTTTGAATGTTAATGTGAACATGTTAAGTGAGCATTATCTAGAGAATAAAATTGAATAATCATTTCATAACATATCAATTAAGGTTGTAGGAGGTGCAGATAATAGTGATGTTACTTTAAGTAGTAAAATATGTACATGTTTATAAACTTACACGTCTGGAGGTGTCCGGGGACTGTCAGAATATAATGTTATTTTATGATCTTATAATTTTTATATTGTCTGACTAATTAGCTCTAGGATGACATAACTGATGTGCTATCTAATTACTGAAAAACTGATACAGTATGTAAGCATGATGCACAGTACTAATAAATTCAATTAAATCCATCCCTTCAATTCAAAGATTATAGGAAATAAAAATTATCAAAATAATATACTTATTTCTTTTAAATATGTGCTACAAATAAAGTACTTATGCTTAATCTACTATACTTGATATTTCATTTACAATGTCATCAGAAAAGTTATAGTAGCTTACCTTAGCATCAGCAAATTTAACTCCAGTCCCTTTGTCAATGAACTTCAGGAGTTTGTCGAGTTGCTCCCGTTCTTTTCCAACAGCTGAAATTCCAAAGTCCTGGACTGCTTCAGCCATTGCTCTAAGGAGGCATCATACTAAAAGAGGTAAAACTATTGTCAAACTTCTCCATGCCATAAAGTTTTATACACATAATTGAGTTCATCGCTATCGGACTATAATTATAAGAAATGACATTTAGTTTAATAATTCTACTATTTTGTACTCAATGTTTCCATCATTAGAATGTTTGAGATAATCTTCTCTACAATCTACTTTTATCAAAATCAACAAACCATAAAGATAACTTCTACTAAAACACTTCACTAAGGAGATGTTAAACACAGAAACAATTATTTGAAGAATTTCCTTATCTTAAAGTTATATTGATAGTACTTCAAGGCTGAAGAAAGGTGTTAGCTCAGTGCATTCTTTAACCTTTTAAATATTTATTACAAAGTGTCAACAAGCTATTTATTCAATAACTGAACATTTGATGAGACTTGCTTTCAGATTTATGAGTTTTTGACTTTATGATTCAAGGAGCTCCATAAAATTCAAAGAGGTATGTACAGTTTCAGGTTGATATCATACACTGATAATTAGATTGACAAAATAATGGGTACACCTATGAGTGTCATAAGTGTTACCTTGAACTTTGACCTATGACCTTGAGAAGAGTACATATTTACATACAGGGTTTTTTTTTATTTTTGAGAAGGTGCCTGTGCCTGTCCCATTTGGGAAAATCTGCGACATTTTGCTGAAATTGGGAAAATTTTGTACAAATTCTCACCAAAGTATAACCCCAAAGTATCATTTGTTAACATTGATAATCTATTGATTTGCTTGAACTGAACAAGGAATGAATAAAATGCTTTAAAAAATTCACCTAGAAATAGGACATTTTGTGCTGACTTCCAGGTTTTGAGTCTTATTTTCTCAGGTGATTTTTTCATGTTGCCTCTTTGGGAATTTCAGGGTGATTTTTTGGGAAAAAAAGAAGGAAATTCAGCATCAGCCCCAAAACAAGGGAAAAAAAACCCTGACATATTTTCTCTTATCAGGGTGATCCTTTGTGAAGGCATAATGTGAACTTTTTCTCAGCAACTGGAGTAGGACAGTGAACTAGATTGTTGCTCACTGGCTTGTAATTGTATTTATGTAACAGCCAGATGAGTACAAGATTATATTTTACAAATATATATATGCAAAATGTAAATTACGGATACAGAAAATGTCACAGAAATTTTTAACGAGTTTTTTACACATGTGGCAGATTGCATAGGTCAAAATCAAACTTTTGATAAAGAAACCCATCCCAGTATTTTGAAAATTAAAGAGAACAATGGTGTACCCTTATCACACTGGTTTATTTACGATTTTCTCTGAAAAATTTGATTATTTTGTTTATATATTGTCTTAAAGTGTAACTGAAATTGGACACTTTTTGCAAGACTGCAGGACCAGTTACCGCCTATTTGGCTCCTATTTCTGTAAACTGAAATATTTTGTTCCAGGCCGGGCTTTCACAGTAATAAAAGTAATCTTTACTTGATAGTATGGTGCCTTTTTTATAAAAAAAATTCCAAAGCAAATGACCACATTTATAGATGGAATACACCTACCCTCTCCCCAACCCCAAAATTCATGTCAATAATCCTCTTCTTGTTATTTTAACAAATCTAGCAACCAGATGAGATTATTTTTTTTTTCGTAATCAGGAAAATATATGTCTAAAAGCCTTCTGACAAGTTTTCATGTCATTATTTCAACCCTAAGTCCCTCTCAAATGCAGTAGGTGGTAACTGGTCCTGGGCGGCCACTGGTTCTCGACCAGTATATCTGAAACTCTCATAACTAACAGTGTACGATATATGTCTGTACGACCAATACTATGCTCAAAGTGAAACAAAATGATTTTAGATGGGGATCGAGATTTCCATGTTAATTTTAGCGTGATGTCGTCGACATTCTCCATAGACTCAGTGTTAAACATCAGCGATGTCACACAAAAATCAACATAGAAAACTTAAAATTATTTTCTTTTACTGTGAGCGTTGTATTAGTCGTAGGTACACCTATCATACACCGTTAGTTATGAGAGTTCGAAATCTATCCCCCTATATCACAAAATTTGCCGACAAAATAGAGAAAACTTCAATTTTTCAATTTCTGAAGAGAGCTGTGCAGATAGCAGTGTGACATGTTGATCAAAGAGGCAAGATGATTGTTGGTTATACTGTATATACTGTTGTGTATATCACTTTGGGTATGCATTTTGGTATGACAAGTCATACTACAATGGTCATATCGAGGGCACAACTGACTTTAATAATTGATAGTTCAATGACTAATGCATGTGTGCTAGGATCAATAAATTGAATAATCTAAATTGATTTGGCTCGGACTAACGATGTTGTAACGATGGACCTGATCCCAACCAACCCCATTTTCTGCTAAAAAATGTGAATTTGCAATGACAATATCACAGGAAAATGAAGTATTCCTTCCAAACTTTGAATTAAATTCAATGACAGACCGGTCATGCATTTTGTACCTATGAAATGCTGTACACAACTTCCCCTTTCTTGGCGGGCACGTTTGAGGACATCGACGTTACCACAGACGCTTGTGAAGGAAGTTCTAAAATACAAACCCAGTACGGTCGGATTATCCGAACATTGCATTGGCGGAAAATGTAAATAGTTCATATTTTCAATGCTCTCTCAGGTAAGTTTAAAGTTCCATTTCTTACTGTTATTGCATGTGTATTTGGGGTATTTTTGCAAAATTTCACAGTATTTTGAGGAAGTTTTAATTTATTCCTCAGTTCCGTTCCACACATTTCAAGATCATTCATTGAAAATAATTTTAAACTTTCCTCTTTCAAATGACATATATTTTGCATTGTTGATTTTAATTATTATTATAATTCATAATTTTTTTTCTCAAAATCTTCGAACTGTCGTTTTTGTGTTTTCTCTGGTTTTTGTATATTAATTTTGAATAACCCTTGAACCTCATTATAAAATCAAAGACTGAAGGTTAATTACTTGCGTAAAGTTCTGTTCATACTTTTTCAGATTATCCTATTTTACTGACATTCCATATATAATTCATGATTTCACAGAGTGCTTTTAGGGAAAGATTTATATCTATATTCCTTTTCTTTCTTTTTTCTTTTTTTTTTTTTTTTTTTTTTTTTTTTTTTTGGTAAATCGCTTATCGTTAAGAATATTCATTGAATCTATAGGATACATGTTTCTTTTAAAAATGATGACAGGAATGTATATTTTCATCTGTATTCATGTTTGAAGCAAGGTTGGTACAATTTCTACTACATTTTGGAGTGAAAGGCCTGCTTTTATGTAAAACAATAGTAGATTTCTGCAGAAAAAAATTGATAAATTAATTATCTTAAGTATTATTATTGATTTAAACCTGATACAGTAAGTCATCTTACCAAAATGAAAGTTATAAGAAATGTTATGGTTAATTCATTAAAAAAATTTATTTTTGCTCCGAATGTATATATTTTGTTCAAAAACTATAAGAATGAATGTAGAATAAGAAGAATGAACATAAAATTAAGGTATTCAAGGTTATTTTATATTTTGTGCAGGGTTTTAAGTTTTTGTAGATGATAGATCTACATTTTCATTGTTTACAAAATTTTCCCCATCTATCTTATTAAGATTATCAATGACTTCTTGAACCATTTCTATAAGATCAAGGTTCGGGAAGGATTTAACTTAACTTAATAAGATCAAGGTAAAATACATGTAATTCTTTAAAAATAGCAACTGGAATATTTTTCTTCATTTTCCTTGTTATATGTTATACGTTTTGATGTTTTGAGGATTAAAGAATTCGTATCATACCATTACAATCACAAACAGTTGTAAAATGCTTAAAGTGGAACACAACCGACCAAAAAAAAGGGGGGGGGAATAAGATAACATTATCACATTATAAGTTGTTTGCCCACGACACTGTCATGTATGTTACCATCAGACATCATAATGATAAAGCCCAACTTCAAAACGACCTCCAACACAGAAAAATGGGAAACAGCCTGGGATATGGAGTTCAATCCAAGTAAATGCCAGGTAATTAATGTATCCACATCAAGAAATCCCCTGCAGACAAAATATGTGCTGCATAATCAGGTCCTAGAGGCTACATACGTACATCCTCGGCTAGTTATCTTGGTGTGGATATATCGAATGACCTCAGCTGGAAGACCCATATAGACCGCATTACATCATCGGCTAGTAAATCCCTCGGTTTCCTTAGGAGGAATATCAAGGTAAATCACCCTCGACTCAAAGCTGTGGCATACAAGTCATTAATAAGACCTTAACTTGAGTACGCTTCTTGTGTATGGGACCCTAATCAGGCCTTGTTCATTGGGAAAATTGAGATGGTCGAGCGGAGAGCCGCCAGGTGGGTTAACCTTGATTATTCCCCTATTCTAGCGTTTCGTCCATGCTTGAAAATCGGTCGAGGCTATATACCAACAACCTAGGGTCGCTACATATATAATCTAAACATATAACGGACGCTTATCTATAAATAGCATCAAATCTGCATTTTAGATATTTCTATTAATAGATCACACGTTGAACGCGATATAACGGTGGAAGAAGAGGGGGTGATGGCAGCGCAAGGGAGGGGGTTATTACCAGATTCCCATGTGTCAAGTGTGGGAGTTCTTATGTATTCAACAAAATTGAATACAATTTCACGGCATTTGATCTTTAATACACAAAAAACATTATTGCTAAATTTAGTTTGTCGTACGGGCACGGCATTTTTTTTTGGGGGGGGGGGGGGGGGGGGGGGGGGAGGAGGGGATGTTAGAATGAAGCCCTCAATTGAAATTAGCCTAGGAAATTCCAGAGGGGGGGGGGGGTTATTTATTATTCTAGATATGAGAAATGATCGAGAACATATTTGTTTTATATATAATAATATTCAATTTTGATATATATTTGTGTGAACCTTCTCAAGACAGCAAAATAATAATTATAAACTTGAAAAATATGCTACTGGTCAACCATAATAGAGTGAATAGTGACAGTATATAGTCCTACACTATTATGAATATATTTATGAATAAAAATGTCATAAAGTTAGAAGTTTTTGTCATGTATTTTCAAAACATGACAGATAAAAGATATATATATTCAAAGGTAGAATCTGTTTATCTGCAATTTAGTATTTATAAATGGAATCGGTACTTTGTATGTACTTGTTGGTAAATAAACCGTAAACTTCTTAAGGCATTATAAGGCCAAATTGCAAAAAGTGTCATGCAGTATTAATTGATGTATATCTTTTTTTGTGCAGACAGAACATCTTATCTGCACATGGAATTCACATTTGAAATACAAAATTAAATCCCTATCTCTAAAGGTTCAAAGGATCGATATATGGTCGATGTTGATGTTTCCGGAAAGTATAGTCAAACTTCAAGGTCAAGGTCACTAATTGTGAATTTTGTATTTTAAGGTTAAAGGTCAAGGTCAAAGTCAAAATTGTTACTGCGTTTCATTTGTCTCACAATGGTCTATCACCATGTAAAGCTTCAAGTCACTGCTCAAATAGTTGTCTTAAAAAGATTTAAACACAGCAGTATAATCAAAATGTTGATGTACTGCATGATGACTTCACCATTTCATGGACCAGATTTGGCTTTGCAATCCTGCCAAAAATAACAATTGAAACTGATTTTTAGCATTTTACTCACAAATACATATATTTTCAAAATAATTTTGCCAAACTATTTCTGAGAAATAAGATGTACAGTCGTATGATAGTGCTTTATGTAGGCCTCACACTGTCCCGATTATGATATCCGATGGACACACGAATATGAAATTTTCAATTTCGTGCGAAGTTACTCCCGAATATGGTTAAGATCCGCTCAGCAACCGATGTTTTCACGATGCTAAAAGATGATTACACGATGCCAAAAGATGACTACACGATTGTATCCGAACCGCTCCCGATGACAACACGACGGGACGAATTTTATCTTAAAACATATCCGAAGGTCATACGAAGGCTTACGATGTTTTAACGAAGGCTATTAGATTGCTTCACGACGTCTTATCTAGAATGCGATGCATCGGATTATAACCAGGAATGCATCACGTTTTGGATGTTTAAAAATTCTTTTTTAAATCAGTAGCACAGTATCAACTGTTTTCTCCTCCGCCTTTTATTATTTCTGTCTCAGAAAAATACAAAAATACCCAAAAGTTAGCAACTCAAATATATGTTATTGAATATCTGAATTGACTGTCTATGTAGCATGGTTAGCCAAGATACATGTACATGAGTGTTGATTCTTATCATGCCCGACCATCTTTGAAAGTTTGATTTTACAAGGCATATCATTACAGTTCTTTATGTGAAAGTGTGACTACCAGACGGACAAATAGACAACGGGTTCAGTTATCAGTGACCTTTGCGTAGCAATTGACATGTATTATTGTCGACCAAAAATCATCTTAAAATATCACGAATTTCATAAATAAATATCATTGTTGGAAACAAGTGGAAGACGTGATGATTCAATATAAAAAAGATGAAAATGGATTTATATCAAAACAATATACAAAATGTACTAGTTTTACCAGACTGAGTCTGTACATGCTCTCTCAGATGCATTTTAAGAAGCAATGCTGCTGCCTTCTTTTTCCTTATTGTAACATTATCAAGGCACGTCATTTTGCTTTATAATGCATTGTTAACTTGCAAATTGAACTTGCAAAGTAGTAGGGCAAAAGTGACCGTATTTTGCCCCAATCCGAATTTTTTTTTAAAAAGTCGTTTTTTTTTTCTTCTTCCATATGCATCTTGTAATTTAAAAAAAGTACTTATTTCATACTATTTCTTGATGATCCTAATTTTTGGGGCAAAAACATTGAAAATTCAGCTCTATCACACCACAATAGAAGTGAAGATTTTCTGCCAATAGACAAGCATTTATAATTGTATGTCCCAGAGCAAGTGCATGTAACAAGTTTAAACTTTTATGGGACATTCCTTTTCACATTGCAAATGTACATGCAAAGCATGACTTTATTTTTTAGACTTAGGATCACTGACAAGGGTTAAGTATCCGAAACGTGCATGTCTGGTCCATGCTGCAAATTTATCTGGTCTTAAATAATGCTATTGAATCTGAAGACGTTTAACATTTGTTACACACACTTGCTCTATGTACATTCATTTACTACGTGTTGGAATCCAATCTCCTATCATTTCACTACTATTTTCAGTAAGAATGTCCGATTTTGGCAGGAAATATCACTCATATGAATTTAGAATATCTATTTTCAACACTACTTCAGTAAATAAAAATATCTCAACAATGATTTAAAATGTGGAAAAAATTGAAATTTTTTTTTGAAAATCGCAAACATTGGGGCCAAAAACAGCTGATTTTGACCCTTCCTCTTTGAAGAAGACAGAAAAGTTTTTATTTTGATAAATTTGGATTAACTTAGAAATATACTTTATAAATGGCTTTGAATATTATGTATTTGAAATGTTTTGTTTAATATTTGTGTCTGTCATCTTTTGTATCGGGATCCCATCTTAACGTCATCGTACTAGAGTACGATGACATTACGATGTCATTTCGATGGAATTGCGAGGTTGTCACGAAGTCGTATAGCCTTCCTAACTCCATCAGGAGGTTCTTGACACGTTCGTAATGCCTTCGTATGGCAAAATTTCCCCGATGGTCCCGATGGTAATTCGAAGGAGAAACGAAGATGTTACGAATACGCAAGATGCCTTCTCGATGGTCTTACGAAGGGCAAGATGATTACACGAACCTGTTTCGAAGATGGTCCTTCGGGAGTGCCATCGGGATTTTTTTTGGCATGCCAAAGATTTTGACAGCACTCCCGAAGTTGTTCCCGAAGTTTGACAAATCAAGCCGGCAGTCATACGATGGTTCAAGATGGCCTTACGAATAGCCCGATGATATTACGATCACACCCGAATTTAAAAAAATCCTTTATCGTGTGGCCATCGGCTGCTTAAATCGGGACAGTGTGACGCCAGCATTATAATGTACATATATCTATGTCATGAGATATATAAATGATAATGTTTATCATAATCATTGGAATACAAATAATATTTACACTACATTATCAAATGAATTATTATTATCACAGATTGCTTACATATAGTCAACAACAAATCAATTATGGAGACACATATACGAAACATATATAACATTAATCAATCATGCCTATCAAGTATATCAAACCTGATTGTATCAGAACGACTTGATCATATATCTGCACTCACAAAAAGATGCCCAACTTGAAATTGAACATATGTGACATACTTGATCAAAACCACTCTGTGTTCATTGAACAAAATGACAAAAAAGTGTATCTCTATGCACCATATTAAATGTAATCCAACATTGAGAGTGGCATTATATAGAACTATAGTAAAACAAGACATTTTTCAAAAAATCTGTGAAGAACACAAGGTTCCATACTCATTGGCAAATTTAAAATAACAACAAAAGTAACCTCATGCAAGGCTGAATCAATAACCTAGGGACAGTGACTATCACTAAAATCATACAATAATGACCTAATACAAGGCACCAACAACCTAGGGACACAATCACTATAGTCATTAATAATAACCTAATACAAGGCACCAACAACCTAGGGACACAATCACTATAATCAATCAAAATGACCTTATACAAGGCACCAACAACCTAGAGACACAATCACTATAGGCATCCATAATAACCTAATACAAGGCACCAACAACCTAGGAACACAATCACTATAGTCAAACATAATGACCTTATACAAGGCACCAACAACCTAGGGACACAATCACTATATTCATACATAATAACCTAATACAATGCACCAACAACCTAGGGACACCATCACTATAGTCATACATAATAACCTAATACAAGGCATCAACAACTCAGGGACACAATCACTATAGTCATACATAATGACCTAATACAAGGCACCAACAACCTAGGGACACAATCACTATAGTCATACATAATGACCTAATACAATGCACCAACAACCTAGGGACACAATCACTATAGTCATACATAATGACCTAATACAAGGCACCAACAACCTAGGGACACAATCACTATAGTCATACATAATGACCTAATACAAGGCACCAACAACCTAGGGACACCATCACTATAGTCATACATAATGACCTTATACAAGGCACGAACAACCTAGGGACACAATCACTATAGTCATACATAATGACCTAATACAAGGCACCAACAATCTAGGGACACAATCACTATAGTCATACATAATGACCTAATACAAGGCACCAACAACCTAGGGACACAATCACTATAATCAATCATAATGACCTTATACAAGGCACAAACAACATAGAGACACAATCACTATAGGCATGCATAATAACCTAATACAAGGCACCAACAACCTAGGGACACAATCACTATAGTCAAACATAATGACCTTATACAAGGCACCAACAACCTAGGGACACAATCACTATATTCATACATAATAACCTAATACAATGCACCAACAACCTAGGGACACCATCACTATAGTCATACATAATAACCTTATACAAGGCATCAACAACCAAGGGACACAATAACTATAGTCATACATAATGACCTTAAACAAGGCACCAACAACCTAGGGACACAATCACTATAGTCATACATAATGACCTAATACAAGGCACCAACAACCTAGGGACACAATCACTATAGTCATACATAATGACCTAATACAAGGCACCAACAACCTAGGGACACAATCACTACAGTCATACATAATGACCTAATACAAGGCACCAACAACCTAGGGACACAATCACTAAAATCATACATAATGACCTAATACAAGGCACCAACAACCTAGGGACACAATCACTATAATCAATCATAATGACCTTATACAAGGCACCAACAACATAGAGACACAATCACTATAGTCATTAATAATAACCTAATACAAGGCACCAACAACCTAGGGACACAATCACTATAATCAACATTTTGACCTTATACAAGGCACCAACAACCTAGGGACACAATCACTATATTCATACATAATAACCTAATACAATGCACCAACAACCTGGGGACACCATCACTATAGTCATACATAATGACCTTATACAAGGCACGAACAATCTAGGGACACAATCCCTATAGTCATACATAATGACCTAATACAAGGCACCAACAACCTAGGGACACAATCACTATAGTCATACATAATGTCCTAATACAAGGCACCAACAACCTAGGGACACAATCACTATTATCAATCATAATGACCTTATACAAGTCACCAACAACCTAGGGACACAATCACTATATTCACACATAATAACCAAATACAATGCACCAACAACCTAGGGACACCATCACTATAGTCATACATAATAACCTAATACAAGGCACCAACAACCTAGGGACACAATCACTATAGTCATACATAATAACCTTATACAAGGCACCAACAACCTAGGGACACAATCACTATAATCAATCATAATAACCTAATACAAGGCACCAACAACCTAGGGACACAATCACTATAGTCAAACATAATGACCTTATACAAGGCACCAACAACCTAGGGACACAATCACTATATTCACACATAATAACCAAATACAATGCACCAACAACCTAGGGACACCATCACTATAGTCATACATAATAACCTAATACAAGGCATCAACAACATAGGGACACCAATGACCTTATTTGATATCAAGCATGTACTGTGATTATTTTCTAGCAAAATAAATAGTATCATTGTTGAATGGTAAGTCCTTGATTTCTAGTGGCTGTTTATCCTTGTTCTGTTTTATCCCCTTGATTATCTTTGTGCATGTTTTTTTAAATTCAGGTCCATGATTTTGGATGTAACGATTGATTGTTATGCCAAGAAGGGCATGACTTACTTCATGTATCAAAATGTTGTAAACTTCACCGAGATCAGTTAGAGTGTCTTTGAAAATGATACTATCAGAAATATTCATATGATGACAAGAAAGTGTAATTGCAGAATTCTTGCCCAGCATGGATGACCAAAATATCATTTCTTTAGAGGGTTTTAAAACCCTGTTCAGTACAACATTATTTATGAAATCATATATAATGCATACAGGCTTATGAAGTCTGTGGTTTTGAGATGGACAGTACTTCTCAACTCGATGTTTCTCCAACTCAGTCCTTGCTTTAGCCATATTTTGTTGGTATCTTTGTGCCCTGGCTTTGTCTTTTTCTTCCTTTGTTAATGGTGGTTTATAAGGTACAGGGTCCTCTTCCTCTTTGAGGTCTGGTAGATCATTAATCCCAATGCTGTAACTACCACAGCTCTCTTTCGTGGTTTGCCAATTATCTGACCAACGTTTCTGTAATTTACATTAATACTACATGTGTATGTACATTTATTCAATTTACAAATACAAGGACCTACATTGATTATGTGTTTTATATGGTATTCATGGAGTTTTTTTTTTCAATCCATATCCAATGCAGACCAACAGACAGCCGGAATACATGATTCCTGTAGGGCTCCCGCATTATGATGTGGGGCCCTAATTATAAGAGTTTATATTCCATGACTTTAGACTTATGTCATATTCTATATGGCTTCATTTTTGTCATTGAGTCAACATGCAAACTTTGAAATGGGCCACACAATTGTTGATGCACAGAAAATATTGTTACTGACATCAATATTTGCTACCACTACTGAAATGGACATCATACAGCTCACAGTATCCATATTCATAATTCTGAATTTGTACCTTGGTAATTAAGTTTTATTATCACAACATTTTAAAATACCTGTGAATGGATCTACATGTATATATATATATATCAAACATGAAAAATAGGGTTACAATATAAGAAAGGGACAGCTTTTTTCATAATGCTTACCTTTGATGGGTTAATTCGCATGTCATATTTCTTTTCCCTTAAATCATCATTGTCATCTGACTGAACACTGGTATTTGAAGATGTATTAACAGGATTTTGCTTGTGCAGTTTTTGCCTGAAATATTTGTAATACAGTTACTAGCTGTCATGTTTAGTCTTTGTTGATAAAGGTCTTTTAACTGTTTGATAATTCAGTTAAGCTATTAATATATTAATGTTCAAATGATTCCAGCAGAAAATAATAGAATCCATTGTTAATCAATGGATGAATGATGCCCAAACTATTTTAAAATCCATTAGACATTCTTACTTCAAATCAGGATTTCTTAAAAGAAGTTCATTTGATAGTCACTTCTCCACCTTATACATATGCCACCTTTGGGTTTTCTTTAATATAATGGTATATTAATGAGTTTTGCGGTATATCGAGGTTCTTACAGTTTATTGAAAATTCTTTTGTTTTAATGACAGTAAGATATGGTTATAGAAATGAGCCTTTGCAATGATTTTTCTGTGAGTTTGTAACTTTTAACTTGTATTTCATCCTGGCCACTAAAATAGGTAATATACGCATGATATCAGCAGCGTTATACATTATTTAGATCATGAAACAATTCAAAGGAGTGTACATACTATTGTAATTCAAATCAATCATATCAACTACCTTTAATGCTTTAATTAGAATTATTGATTCTTTCATGATGAACAAAACAATTTTGGAAGTCCCATATCATCTTTTTAATGCAGCAAAATAATGGCTAAAGATATGGTCAAAAGGGTAGGATCATATGATTAAGTGACTAATTCATTGCATATTGGTCAGTGTTTAATCATTTGTTCAGTTCCTTGAATTACACTGTAGAATGTTTTTAAATTAAAATTACTGTAATTAACACCTGGCTAATTACTTTGTTTGGCAATATTTTTTGTACCTGTAGATTAATGGCAGATGGCAGTATTCAGGTTCTGGTGTTATAACTGGGGATTTCTATAGAAAATATTCCATTCCTAAATCATGGCAATATAATTTAATTTTACTTGTATCAAGGATTTTGATTGGCTGTTGAAAGCCATATTATAACTCCATAAATTTTCCTCCGCGGTTGTTAGTAAACATTTGCGGTCAAACACTTTTTAAAAATGTGAAAAGAAGTATATAAATTATGTGAACTTCATTATTTACTACCCATATGGAGGTCCTTAGTTTACTTCCTTGATTACATCATCTGTGAGTCACAGATGACGTCATATATTGATGACGCATTTCAAAAAGAATGGCAAACATGACAGTTTTGTGTTTGGATTTTAGCGAGGAGTTCATGTAAATATACGATTCCTCTGTACTCATAGATCTTATAAATTGTCCCTAAGTTGTTGGTGCCTTGTATTAGGTCATTGTGTATGACTATAGTGATGGTGTCCCTATGTTGTTGGTGCCTTGTATTAGGTCATTATGTATGACTATAGTGATTGTGTCACTAGGTTGTTGATGCCTTGTATAAGGTCATTATGTATGACTATAGTAATTGTGTCCCTATGTTGTTGGTGCCTTGTATTAGGTCATTATGCATGCCTATAGTGATTGCGTCCCTAGGTTGTTGGTGCCTTGTATTAGGTCATTCTGTATGACTATAGTGATGGTGTCCCTAGGTTGTTGGTGTCTTGTATAATGTCATTTTGTATGACTATAGTGATTGTGTCCCTGGGTTGTTGATGCCTTGTATTAGGTTATTATGTATGACTATAGAGATGGTGTCCCTAGGTTGTTGGTGCCTTGTATAAGGTCATTATGTATGACTATAGTGATTGTGTCCCTAGGTTGTTTATGCCTTGTATTAGGTTATTATGTATGACTATAGTAATTGTGTCCCTAGGTTGTTGGTGCCTTGTATAAGGTCATTATGTATGACTATAGTGATGGTATCCCTAGGTTGTTGATGCCTTGTATTAGGTTCTTATGTATGACTATAGTGATGGTGTCCCTAGGTTGTTGGTGCCTTGTATTAGGTCATTATGTATGACTATAGTGATGGTATCCCTAGGTTGTTGGTGTCTTGTATAAGGTCATTATGTATGACTATAGTGATTGTGTCCCTAGGTTGTTGGTGTCTTGTATAAGGTCATTATGTATGACTATAGTGATTGTGTCCCTAGGTTGTTGGTGCCTTGTATTAGGTTATTATGTATGACTATAGTGATTGTGTCCCTAGGTTGTTGGTGCCTTGTATTAGGTCATTATGTATGACTATAGTGATTGTGTCCCTATGTTGTTGATGCCTTGTATAAGGTCATAATGTATGCCTATAGTGATTGTGTCCCTAGGTTGTTGGTGCCTTGTATTAAGTAATTATGTATGACTATAGTGATTGTGTCCCTAGGTTGCTGGTGCCTTGTATTAGGTCATTATGTATGACTATAGTGATGGTGTCCCTAGGTTGTTGATGCCTTGTATAAGGTCATAATGTATGACTATAGTGATTGTGTCCCTAGGTTGTTTATGCCTTGTATTAAGTTATTATGTATGACTATAGTGATTGTGTCCCTAGGTTGTTGGTGCCTTGTATTAGGTCATTATGTATGACTATAGTGATGGTATCCCTAGGTTGTTGGTGTCTTGTATAATGTCATTTTGTATGACTATAGTGATTGTGTCCCTAGGTTGTTGGTGCCTTGTATTAGGTTATTATGTATGACTATAGTGATTGTGTCCCTAGGTTGTTGGTGCCTTGTATTAGGTCATTATGTATGACTATAGTAATTGTGTCCCTAGGTTGTTTATGCCTTGTATTATGTCATTATGTATGACTATAGTGATTGTGTCCCTAGGTTGTTGATGCCTTGTATTAGGTCATTATGTATGACTATAGTGATGGTATCCCTAGGTTGTTGGTGTCTTGTATAAGGTCATTATGTATGACTATAGTGATTGTGTCCCTAGGTTGTTGGTGCCTTGTATTAGGTTATTATGTATGACTATAGTGATTGTGTCCCTAGGTTATTTATGCCTTGTATTATGTCATTATGTATGACTATAGTGATTGTGTCCCTAGGTTGTTGGTGCCTTGTATTAGGTCATTATGTATGACTATAGTGATTGTGTCCCTAGGTTGTTGGTGCCTTGTATTAGGTCATTATGTATGACTATAGTGATTGTGTCCCTAGGTTGTTGATGCCTTGTATTAGGTTATTATGTATGACTATAGTAATTGTGTCCCTAGGTTGTTGGTGCCTTGTATAAGGTCATTATGTATGACTATAGTGATGGTATCCCTAGGTTGTTGATGCCTTGTATAAGGTTCTTATGTATGACTATAGTGATGGTGTCCCTAGGTTGTTGGTGCCTTGTATTAGGTCATTATGTATGACTATAGTGATGGTATCCCTAGGTTGTTGGTGTCTTGTATAAGGTCATTATGTATGACTATAGTGATTGTGTCCCTAGGTTGTTGGTGCCTTGTATTAGGTTATTATGTATGACTATAGTGATTGTGTCCCTAGGTTGTTGGTGCCTTGTATTAGGTCATTATGTATGACTATAGTGATTGTGTCCCTAGGTTATTTATGCCTTGTATTATGTCATTATGTATGACTATAGTGATTGTGTCCCTAGGTTGTTGGTGCCTTGTATTAGGTCATTATGTATGACTATAGTGATTGTGTCCCTAGGTTGTTGGTGCCTTGTATTAGGTCATTATGTATGACTATAGTGATTGTGTCCCTAGGTTGTTGATGCCTTGTATTAGGTTATTATGTATGACTATAGTAATTGTGTCCCTAGGTTGTTGGTGCCTTGTATAAGGTCATTATGTATGACTATAGTGATGGTATCCCTAGGTTGTTGATGCCTTGTATTAGGTTCTTATGTATGACTATAGTGATGGTGTCCCTAGGTTGTTGGTGCCTTGTATTAGGTCATTATGTATGACTATAGTGATGGTATCCCTAGGTTGTTGGTGTCTTGTATAAGGTCATTATGTATGACTATAGTGATTGTGTCCCTAGGTTGTTGGTGCCTTGTATTAGGTTATTATGTATGACTATAGTTATTGTGTCCCTAGGTTGTTGGTGCCTTGTATTAGGTCATTATGTATGACTATAGTGATTGTGTCCCTAGGTTGTTTATGCCTTGTATTAGGTTATTATGTATGACTATAGTAATTGTGTCCCTAGGTTGTTGGTGCCTTGTATAAGGTCATTATGTATGACTATAGTGATGGTATCCCTAGGTTGTTGATGCCTTGTATTAGGTCATTATGTATGACTATAGTGATGGTGTCCCTAGGTTGTTGGTGCCTTGTATAAGGTCATTATGTATGACTATAGTGATTGTGTCCCTAGGTTGTCGATGCCTTGTATAAGGTCATTATGTATGACTATAGTGATGATGTCCCTAGGTTGTTGATGCCTTGTATTAAATCATTATATATGACTGTAGTGATTGTTTCCCTAAATTGTTTTTGCTATGTATAAGATCATTATGAATGAGATTGACGTTCATATGTGTTTGTCTTTTGTGTATAACAGTCCAAAGCATCTAGCTTACCAAAGTCTTGTATCATAGTTAGCTCGGTTTCAATGTCTTATCAATTTGATACATAATAGGTGATGGTTTAATCCATGAATGAAGAAATGGAAATTGATTATTCAGTGCATTTTGGTACTGTAAGATACATTATATGTGTCATTTTACAGATGTTTTATGAATCGAATTGTATGTTTGATCATACCTGTTTCCTATTTAATGCTACTCTCCTTTTCTTCTTCCGATCTGGTCCGTGTTGGCATTCTTTGACCAACAATCCCAAAATTACAAAAGGACAACCAGTGAATGGAATGATGTCATATCCATCTTGTATGTTGGTGTCCTTCCATTTGATCTTGAATCCAGTTAAAGAGTTGAAGTCTTCATGCAAAAAATTAATTTGACAGATAGTCGATCAACTACATATGCAAAATGTTACATTGTTAGATGAACTTGACCATGAAAATAGAGATAGGGAGAAAGAAAAAAGATATATTTAGAGGGATACTGTATACAAATTGAACATTGAATACATTTAATATTCGGGCTGTATATTGGTATTGAAATATTGAAAGCATTTTTACTTATGTATTGATATGCCAAAGTACCAATACAATACATAACATACAAAAAACCTGAATTCTTCATCCTGGGGATGCATAATTCTAGTCAGTATATCTTCTCTTTCCATTTTTTTTTTTTTTTGGTTATAACAGCTTCTGCCAGACATTCTTTCATACCATTACATCATGTTATACAGGCATAGGTTTTTTTTTATATATTTTTGACTTTGTTGTGGTATTTATTGATTTAATCGCCTTTGTATCTTATTCATATTAAAACTCTGGAATTAGCTCTGGATACTATGTTTTCTATTGGGCTGAAATATTCAGTATTGAAATTTTAAAAATTGTATTGTATCGTATGGTATCAAAAAATATATTTCAATATACATGATATACAGCCCTATTTAAAATTACATGAAAGGGGGGCTGTATACAACAAATCAGTATTTTAAACATGAATGAATAAATTTAAATCATTGATGCAAGATATTGCAATACCAATCTTTGAATTTAAGAGTACACCTATGTACATACATTTCTTCCTTGTTTTTCAAATTTAAACCATATTAGTACATAGTATATAAAATCACTTTCCCCTATTGTTTATTTGCATCATAAGCGGATATAGACAGGTGGATAGGAGGGTTGCATGGACCCCTTTCCATCCCTTTGGTTGGACAAATATATTGCCGGCTTCTATGTTAGCTCCTTTAGTGGATTCCTCACAAACTTTGGGAGGAAACTCTTTACTTCAAAATGGCCAATTTATCACCCGTGCGTAACAGGTTGTCAAACGTAAATATTTAGGACTAGTATTAGGTGATCAAAGAAATAACAGGTAGATTATTGCAAGTATTCTTATTTTTTTAAACCAGAACTCTTATATTTAAATCCACTAAAGGGGCTATCATAGAAGCCGATGAGACGTTGGGGTTTTTATAGCCTATTAAATTGATGTACCTTTCTCTGATAAGAGGAACGAATCTTTATTCCGTGACCTCTGGTTGTAATATTTGGTTGTAGTAGCTATTTCTGTTTTTCTAACCCTCTCTTCTACTTCTTTGAAAGTGCTGTCTTCAAATGTTTCCATCTTACATGCCGCCGGTTACACGAAACACCGCCAAACCGAAAGTAGAAAAACGGCGTGTGCACTATCTCCGTTATATGTTTAGGTTTTTTGTAAATTCCGGATTAGCGACCCTAGGTTGTTGGTATATAGCCTCGACCTTGAAAATCAGGGTTGGAGGTCCTTGGAACAACGCAGAAGTGATGATAGGCTTTCGATGCTATACAAATTAAGATCATTCATGACAAGGTTGCCATTTTGACAGTTTGACAGTAAGTGTTTTGAATATTTTCCCTGCCATGGTCGCCATGGCACTTTCTATATTGACATAGCTTCAGACAGTGCATGGTATTTCATATATTGATTTCATTTTCGTGCATGAACATCGACGGCGGGTGCGGCTAGCCAACAGGGGATGCTTACTCCTCCCGGGCACATGGTCCCATCTCTAGCTTGCTAGGGGTCCGTCGATGCTCAATTTGATGCTCTATTGTGAGTGCTGTTGAGATTATCGTCAGGATCTTCTTTAACTCATTCTACTGACCAACTGGTGCGACCTACCAGACTGACAAGACATTCTCATTCCTTGGCCTTTAGACAGATACACAGACTACCAAAAATGTTCTGAAGTATTCTTTCTTTCCTCTGACTATTTATATAATAGTGTTAGGTTTAGTGTTCACTATGCCGAAATAGTAGTCAGGGTTCTGGCACATAGTGCACGACCCGAAGGGGAGTGCACTTTGTGCCAGAACCCTGACTACTATTTCGGCATAGTGAACACTAAACCTAACACTATTGTTATTATTATGCTGACTGTTTTTGTTATTCCCTTTTATTCCCTTCATACAAAACGTTTTCAAGATATATGTTATGAACATTGATTGCACGAGTTACCTCTCTTTCAAAAACTCTGTGTTACAGACAAACATATTCTGAATTTACCCCTCTTTGACTGTAAAAGATCTATAGTGTGGTCATTTAGTATAGGCATAATTTAACAAGAAAAAATATAGCAACATAAATTTGGCATTAATTTTAAAGGAAAAAATAACTATCTAGGAACATTTGTTTTTGATAGTGTACTCCCTTCACAGAAAACGTTTTCAAGATATATGTTATGAATATTGATTGTACGAGTTACCTCTCTTTCAAAAAACCTTGTGCATATTCTGGATTTACAACTTTTTGACTGTAAAAGATCTATAGTGAGCTTGATAAGTACAGGCATTATTTAACAAGAAAAATATAGCAACATAAATTTGGCATTAATTTTAAAGGAAAAAATAAATATCTAGGAACATTTGCTTGGGTATGAAAACGACATGTCTGTATATATAAACAGGTCAGCATTACTTCTATTAAGAACACTACTGTGGAAAGACAGGGGTGCACTATTAGGGTGATAGTGCACACTGATAAAGGTGATAGTGTACACCTGAACCGTTCTCTGTCACAATATGGTAGTGTAGAACCTATCACAGAAGAAACTCACTGGAAGCATAATAATGTGCAATGGAACAGACTACCTGACAGTGCTGTCTCACTGCCTGACCTTGAACAGTTCAAGACTGCAGTGAGAATGGTACATCATATAAAACCATAAGTAAATTGTCAGTTTTTATCCTTTTATTTGTATATACTTACTTCAGATCTTCATCTGCCTAATCTTTTAAAACAAAGGAGGGGATGTCCAACAACACCAGGTTGCAGCACCCACAGCAAAACCCCAAAACACCCAATGCAAAAACACATTGCAGACAAGCACAGAAAGAGACGCAAAAGGAAAGTCAACGCACAACACAGAAACATCAAATACAAAGGACTACACATGTGTGGTTATCCTGGATTACGTGCGCACAACCCTCCCACTTTTCCGATTACCCAGAGGTCTCGAAGAACTACATTTGTGGTGAAAAACAACCTCCTCACTGTCAGATGACCACACACAAACAAGACCACAAATAGCAGGGGCCCAAGCAACACAGATGAATATGTAAATGGATATAAAAAGAGGGCGTACGTTATACAATCCGTGCTGTGCCGCCGCGAGCTCATGTATGTTGTCACCCGAGGAGTCCGACTGACATGCAGAGAGGACAGGTGGTCGGGACCCTGTCTTCTCTAATGAGGTTGGACAGGGCCTGTCATGGAGTCCCGTCGTCACAGTCAGTCAGAGTGCAAGTTTTAAGAATGCCCTGGTGCAAGACTGCAGATTGGTCAAGTACCAAGCCTATAGTGTCCGTCTGGTGACATGGATCATATCCACGGTATAAAACTGTTTTCTTTTCACATCTTGTTAAATTTCTCATACTATCCTCTTACCTTTTTATCTTTTAATAGCATCGCACTCCTACTCAGAGTACTCCACTGGAGGGCGAGTAGTGTCGATAGATAGATAGGTTGTTCCTTCATTATGCGACAAATTGAAGATGGTTCATATAAAAACAAAGAAACAAGCAAACGCCGTTACAATATCGAATCTCAGACACCAGAAGTTCCATAGTATATTTTGACTACTAAGATCTATTCTGTCTGTCTGTCAATGAAATCGATGAGGAAAAAGTTACTTTTGCATGCCTTGCTAGAATTCTAGAATAGAAGTTTGATTTAGTAAACACCGAAAACTTGTGTCAATCATCTCATAAATAATCCCACATAATACACAGAGACCATACAAAGACTTATCAGTGAAACAAGAAAGACAACACATGGATGGAGGGAGATGATCATATAATCATCCACTATCGAAGAATCACAATATAGAATCATCATCAAAATATAGAATCATCCACTATCGATTTCTGACGGCCATCCACTATAGACGATGTGGTTATCTGGATCACGTGCTCCTAGTCTCACTTATTTGACTTATTCGATTACACAGAGGTACAGAGGTGTCAAACGGCACAGAACTACTGAATAAAACCCGCCTCATTGTAAAGAAAACCGAAGTGTTCAAATCTGCTGCTAGGAGGCAGTCTTCAGTCTTGAGAGAAATTTCTAAATATTGTACACCAGATAGGAAAGTTTCGGATATGATTCCTCATCAGTGATACTTTAAGCCCGATTCAAATTGGGAAAAATAATTCATTGAAGCGCCCCTAGTCTAATTTTGAAATTTCTTATCAGGTGGCATTATAAACTAAGCGATGAAACGCAGCCTGGACACAAACAAGAGAAATAACTATGTAAGTGGACATGGAGATATTACCAAAAAATATTGCAATCTCGATCGATGTGAATGGAGTCATCCGGAAATGGAAAAAAAAATCTTGAGGAACAGGCACAGAGCAAAAATGCCTCAAGGAAATATTTTGTTCTCAATAAACGCGCAGGGGAGAGGATAAAGTCTAGGTGTCATTCATGAAACCCAAAAATTTGTTACGCACAAAATGTTTTGTATGCAAGTGTTGTCAATACACTCTAATTTGATAATCCGGCCGGATGCCACTCTAGCATCCTTGGGCATTTAGAAATTTTGGGGTAAAAGTGAAATTTTTCGAAGGAAACCCGTTTAAAATAGGAAAAATTCAATTACTTTTTCCATGCTGCAGCTAGTTCAACAAAAGTGGTACCAAAAGAAGGACAATTTAATTGTCTTTAAGTCTGAAGCTCAACTTACCAATTTACTTGTCATGTCAATAAAATGGGGAAAACTATGGATTTTCGATGAAAAATCGTTGAAAATTGGGAAAATGCAATATTTTTTTATATTCTGTAGCTAAATAAATAATTTTGGTACCAAACTCACAATAAATTTATTGTCTTTCATTTTAAATGATACAGAAGTCAGTATCGCAATTTTCTGGTACGAAAATTGGGAAAAAACAATAATTATTACTCTTGGATGAAAATTTGCAAAATGCAATGAACTTTTTCAAAATGTAGTCAGTACGAGGTACAGCAATTATGGTACCAAAAGAAAGTTTTTTTTTACTGACTTTTATTCTGAATTCTTATTAATTTAAGCAACTTGCTCATAAATAAAGTAGGAGAAGACCAATGAGAGAGAAAACTTTGATTTTTGAAGGTTTTTTTTCCATAAAAAGTTGGGACTTTGAAAAATGCAAAACGTTTACAGAAAATCTAGAACAAAGATATGTGTATTCAAGTCATTAAAAAAAACAATTCACTGGTACATGGAGTCTCGTAGCTAGCTTTTGAAAGACGTGGGCGAAATAAGAGACACTGTTCAAAGGAAGTGGCTACTGTCTATGCATAATACATAGATGATTTCTGCCAGGGTTGTTGTTATCAGTTATTGAAGTGGATCTTAAAAAGACCTGCTTAGTCGTCGTGACATTGTTCTAGTCCCTACGTCAATGTTGAAAAGATGACACCAGTTTTGCAACTTCGAAATATGTTCTTAAAATCAGCTCCATGTTATTCATTCGACAAGAATGCCTAGGAGCTAATGATCGATTGATGTATGCAGGACTCTGGTACGTGTATCAACTGACCATTAAATGGCAGAATTAATACCTCGATTGTTTGATTGTTTCTGGTCGTATATTTCTAAAAAAAAACTTAACACTTCAGATGTTCAATCATAAGTGTTCCAACTATTTACCTTCTTGATGAAAGTTTTAAACCAGACACGTGTTTCGGATAGAAAAATCCTCAACAATGATGTTTTCAATTAAAGTGACTTCATGACACAGCCAAAATCATCTCCAACAGTGCCCCTGACCCTGTTTTCTGAACTTAAAATTGTTATCACTTTGCAGAGAGCAAATTTAAATGATATTCAATTGACCCCTACTTACCATCAGAATGACATAAAATATTCAGTCAGGAAAGCTATATCTCTGGAAATGAAGTGCAACTGATATTGCATGTACTTGCAATCAGTTGATCGAGAAAGCAATCCGATTGAATAAGAACTCGCATTCTACACATCATTCTGAAGTCACTAAAGATGTAGGTATTGAGAACAGATCATGATGATGCATATCATCAACATATGATGGTATTGGAGAGACAAAGGTTGTTCTGTGGGAAGTTTTGAAGTGGTGTTCCATGTCAAATTTCAGAGAAGTTAATTCAGATATTTAAAAGATGGTGACTGATGTAATCGTATTCATAGAGAATTACAGTATGGTTTTGAGAATCTAGACAGTATATCTGATGTCAGGTCCAGTGTACAATTGAATGAAATGGGCTGTAAGAATTCAAAACTCTTAAATGACCATTACCACCAACAGTTAATTGAAGTATTTCGATAACATGTTAAGAAAAACGAAATATTTTTAGCCATGCATAAGGAAACATTCTTAAGATGCAGTTCAATAAACATCAAAGAAGTACCTCTCAAAGTCGAGAAGGCAAGGCAAAATCGTGAGAATTCCCATCGGAACGTTTGATCAAACCTGGATCTGCTGAAAGAATTAAATTAAAAAAATAAAGCCTGTGTTTGTGAAACACGAATGCCCCCGGTGGCATCTTTGTTAGTATAAACTTCATTTTCTGTTAAGTATGTGAAAGGTCAAGTTCAACAATTTTGGTATCAATGGAAAGGTCTTGTCACAAGGAATACACAGTGAAATATGAGAGTCCTATCACTTACCATTCAAAAGTTATGCCCAATGTTAAAGTTTTTGAAATTAGGTCAAAGGTCAAGGTCACAAGGTCAAAACTTTTGATATCAATAGAAAGGTCTTGTTGCAAGGAACACATATGTGAAATATGAAAGCCCTATCACTCACCATTCAAAAGTTATGCCAAATGTTAAAAATTTTGAAAAGTAGGTCAAAGGTCAAGGTTAAGGTCACAAGGTCAAAACTTTTGGTATCAATGGAAAGGTCTTGTCGCAAGGAATACACTTGTGAAATATGAAAGCCCTATCACTTACCATTCAAAAGTTATGCCCAATGTTAAAGTTTTTGAAAAGTAGGTCAAAGGTCAAGGTCACGAGGTCAAAAATTTTGATATCAATGGAAAGGCCTTGTCACAAGGAACACACATGTGAAATATGAAAGCCCTATCACTTACCATTCAAAAGTTATGCCCAATGTTAAAGTTTTTGAAAAGTAGGTCAAAGGTCAAGGTCACGAGGTCAAAAATTTTGATATCAATGGAAAGGCCTTGTCACAAGGAACACACATGTGAAATATGAAAGCCCTATCACTTACCATTCAAAAGTTATGCCCAATGTTAAAGTTTTTGAAAAGTAGGTCAAAGGTCAAGGTGAAGTAGCCATTTGGCAACTAGGCTAATAGAGAGACTCTCAAAATCAGTTGACCTGAACACTAAAGCCAAATCCAGATTCCAGAAACCAGACTTACAAATTCTGGAAAAAATACATAATAGAACTTTCTCTGGCAGAAAGAAATATTGGACCCACTGACGGAGACACCACTAGATGCCTCTTGGTAACCGGAAAAGTTAGAGGGTTGTGCGCACTTAATCCGTATAACCACAACATTTGCTAGTAGCGTCCTAAGTGGGCACCGATTACCAATTGGTCTCGTTGGTTTATGTGTGGTCTTTTCTGTTGGATGTCTCTGAGTTGTTTTTGGTGTTCCTTGTCCCTTTGTGTCTCTTGCTGTGCATTTCAGCTCTGTGTTTTTGCATGGGTTGATTTGGTGTTTTACTGTGCGTGCTGCAACTGAGTGTTGTTGGAGATCCCCTCCTTTCCTTGTTGTGGGACAGTTGCAAATTCACTCTTTTCTGTTGAAGTTGGAAGAAACAACTGAAAACCCTAATGTTGCTTCATATTTAGATCTCATGTTGTAAATTGGTCGATGACAACGATCCTCTTTAATATACTTTAAAGGGACGGTGTCCCTGAAAAGTTATTAATTTTACAAAATTCTGGAATGCAAAATCGTTCTTTTCATATGAAAGAATACATTCTCATTTGTATAAATTCAAATTTTCAGGCGAATCTAACGCATATATTTTGCAGTTATAGACCTTTAAAAACGTAATTTTTGAATTTGAGGTGCGCAGCTTTAATTCATTTCACGAGCGCCACCTACAGTGTATTGCATTTTTACAATAGAGGTATGTGGAGATTATTGAGAAATCGAATATATTAGGGTCGTTTCTGCATATTTTCAAATAAAACTTTTTGTGGATCCTTTTTTTCCTCTATCTAGACCATTTGGAATAAATTTTATGTTTTCAATAAAATCTATTTTCAAGGACACTGCTTCTTTAATATGTGAATAATACGGAAGTGTTCCATTTCAATTTATAACCAATTTATTATGCACCAGACACGTAAACGAGATAACTACAACTTCAATAGTTCAATAGTACAAATCTTCCTCTTTTAAAGCAAATATAATGAAGTACCAATCGTATTTCAGGTGTCAAAGATCCGAAGGAATCTGGCATAATCGTGTAAATATCATCATTATTCGTATTAATCGTACCAGAACAACAAACGAAAGACTTTTGAAAAAGTTATTAATGAAATATTAATATACATGTAGATATAAATGCATGTACAGTGTTTTAAATTTGTGATTTGGTACGCGCCTATTATTTAATATTTATAACATTCACCCAAAAATATCATAAATTCGGTAAGTAACAACTAGTGCAATGACGAATGTGGACAAGAACTATGACCCAATATAGAGAACAAAATGAAAAAAACCGAAGGTACGGAAGCATAGAAGGGACATTGTGAGAAAAAAATTATCTTAGTAACTTAGTAACTCGTGCGCACGACTTTGTAACTCGTGCGCACGACTTAGTAACTCGTGCTCACGACTTTTGTAACTCGTGAGCACGACTTTCTTACTCGTGCGCACGACTTACTAACTCGTGAGCACGACTTACTATCTCGTGCGCACGACTTTGTAACTCGTGCTCACGACTTTGTATCTCGTGCTCACGACTTTTGTAACTCGTGCTCACGACTTTGTATCTCGTGCTCACGACTTTTGTAACTCGTGCTCACGACTTTGTATCTCGTGCTCACGACTTTTGTAACTCGTGCTCACGACTTTGTAACTCATGCTCACGACTTTTGTAACTCGTGCTCACGACTTTGTAACTCGTGCGCACGACTTACTAACTCGTGCGCACGACTTTTTGTTATCATTCTATTGGTCAATTATCTCGTGCCCACGACTTTGTAACTCGTGCTCACGAGATAATCAACCAATAGAAAACTATGATCAAATTAAATGTTAAGCCCATCAAATTATATTCTGTTCAACTATCTGCTTTCATTCATAACAACACTTTAACATTTTTGTATATAATACGGTACGAAGTACGTTTATTAATGAACACTGTCTCAAGAACGCTGAATTCGACGTCATGTTGAAAGATCAAAAATGCACATATACATCGTACGTGATATGTTTTATTTGAAGTATATATTGCAGAATAAAGACTAAATTTAATACCGGAAAATTCCACCCCAAAAAACAAAACAAAACAAAACACCCCCCCCCCCACAAAGAAAATAAAACCACTATTTCTTGTAATATTATAGACAATATATGTCATCCTTATTATAGCAAACCGCGCTGCTAGGATCCAGATCATTGAAGTTATTTTTCAGGTACTTTCTTATCAGAAATAGGAGAAAAATTCTCAAATCGCACCAGCTCAAACACATTGACACTATACTTTAAAAAGATCAGACATTTTATTTGAACCACACTCAAAAATGCCGTAAAGATTCAAAGTACAAAAGTCGTGAGCACGAGTTACAAAGTCGTTCGCACGAGTTACAAAGCACGAGATAATTTTTTTCTCGCAATGTCCCTTCTATGCTTCCGTATCTATGCTTCCGTACGAAGGGCATACAAAATCATGATAAAACAGGAATCAAAGCAAAAAAAAAAAAAAAAAAAAAAAAAAAACCCAAATGCTACTATAGTAGTAAGAACTATACTGTTTACTAAAAGTCTTCTATATTTGTTTAGAGCAAATATTGATATGGGGCATGTTTGCATTATTTTATTTAAAATAGATTCACAAGTGTTATTATATTTCAATGTGATAATTTTTATTTAACCATGCTCAAAGAATAAAGTATACCGTACAATATCCGTCAATCAGATTCTTTCTACATATACCAATGGTCTGTACACAGCATTTTCTGCAAACTACATAAGACAGAACCAAAAAAAGAAAAAAAAAAAGAAGAAAAGAAATCCAACGACGACTGCTTATCTGAGTTGACGATGTCATGATTTACATGTGCAATTGGATCTTTTAAATTATGTATAAATTTTCCCTTGATTTTAATCTAAGTTTCAAATCTCAAATGTTTCAAATCAGGTCCAACATAAGTATCATGGTTAGATTCAGGTCCAGTGTGATCCAGTTATCATTATTGGGGACTTTTAATCTTATTCAAGAACTCAATGAAAACTGCCCCAGAGAGGGACGAATTATAATTTTTTTGAGCAGACCAGTTTTATGACCTGACATTTAATGACATGATCTCTCATATAAGGTCATCATTCAGGGTTGAGGTCACTACATAGAATAAAATACTTCGTATGTCAAATTTTTACGATATTTATGAAATAGCCTTATGAGATGAGCGATGACAAGATTCAACATTTAAAATGCATAAAAAATATATGTCAAAGGGACCGTAACTCTGGCATAACCTTTTTCGACAGTAATCCCCTTTCTTCATGTACATCTACATATCATGAACTTTAAGTGTGTAAAGTTTCACTGAAATCCATTGAATAGTTTGGGAGGTGTTGCGATGAGAAGGTGCATGAAAAATCTAAGTCCAAGGACCATAACTCAGATATAACTTGCACATCTTCATATCATGATCTTTCAATGTGTAAAGTTTAACTAAAATTCATTAATGGTTTGGGAGGAGTTGCGATTACAAGCTTTCGTCAACTATGGTATAACCTTTTGGGCTGCAATCCCCTATCTTCATGTGCATCTACACATCATGATCTTTCATTGTGTAAATTTTCATTGAAATCTAGATCTATCAAATGGTTTTGGAGGAGTTGCGATGACAAGGTTTGATATTGAAAGTCATTTAATGCATGAAAAATCTAAGTCCAAGGGCAATAACTAAGGTTTAACTTCTTCGGAGCAATCCCTTTTCTTCGTGCACATCTTTCGTTGTTTAAAGTTTCACTGAAATCCGTCAAATGGTTAGGGAGATGTTGCGAAGACAAGGTTTCGTCTACAGACGGACGGACGGAATCTAGTATATCCTCCCCCAAACTTTGTTGCGGGGGGGGGGGGTATAATAATACGATGTGCTCTCACATTATAATCCATGCCTTTTAAAACCATACTTTACAAAGATTAACCGATTGATCGAATCGATCTTATTGATTATTTTTTTTTTATTTCCATTAAATGATTTTTTTTAGATTATACTGTATGATACAAAATAAGTTATCTCTATTCAATTTACTTTTCTTTCTACGCTGTATTTATTCCTTTTATTTTACTTTCTGATTTTTGTATATATCACAAATGTACTTTACATTTACTATTTCTTGTTCCGCTTATTATCATATAGTTAACGCCACATTGTCACCGTCAAGATCGATGTTTTACTATTTTTATCCACAAAATAATGCTAATCCTTTATAATTTTAGGAAATCAAGTAAAATTATACCGTTCGTTCGCGCATTATTACCTGCGGAAATGTACAGGTAATATACAGGTAATATGATGAAATAAATAACTGTGTATCCACGTTCTGTTACGTGGAGTTGAAGCCTGCACATTTACACGTCAATACGCGGCATGTGACAAGTCAACGTATATTATCAGAATTTACCAATACATCTTTCACATAGTAAGAACAATCTTTTGTTGTTCAGTAAATTGAAATACAAGGAGGATCAACTGAAAATTACAGGTAAGTACTTTATTTTAATTATTTCAATCATTTTTTGTATTGAATCTAAAGTTCAAAGATTAAGGAAGTAATTTAAGGTATCCTTTTCACAAAACTGATGTCGTTTGTCAATGGACTTGCTCGGCCAGGTCGACAAGTGCGTAGATTAAAATGTTTACGCTCGACTAGATATTTCATGAAGAAAAATGAATCTTAAATCAGATTGTGACACCCACACAATCACCGTTGGGAGAACGGAACTTAAAAAAAAAAAAAAAAAAAAAAAAAAAAAAAAAAAAAAAACATAGCCCGTGGATATTAACATTGTGTTTACTTTATGAATCACTACAAAATATACATCACATCATTTTAACATTTTAATATAAACCAAACACATGAATTTGAATATTTATATATTTTTATAGGCCCCTCCTGTGTACTTAAGCTCAGTACAGATTGTTTGAAATGTCCAAAATATTAATGGTTCATTTCAATTTTTTGATGTTTGCCTGTCATGTTTAAAAGTATTGTTATATCCCATATGGAAATCAGCTTGAGCTTAAAAGTTCACCAATTCTCAGCCAAAACTCGACTAAACTCTTCCTTTCTTAGGAAGAAATGAGATGTAAAAAACCCAAACAAACAAAAACAAAAAACTCAGAGTTTTTGCTTTGAGTACTCAATGATAATCTTTGAGAAGATTAGAATAAGTTAAGAATATTTCATTTTAGGAGGAAAAAATAGACTTAATTGAGTCTGTGGTCTTTGAAAAAAAGGGAAAGATGAACGTAAGGAAAAATGCTGCACTAAATATTTGTGTCTGATCGAGTACCTGGACTAAGAAAAACAGAACTAGTAGTTTTAAAATATAGACAGTAAGGGCACATCTCCTTTCAAGTGGAATTTATGAAGATATTTTGACAGTTTTACCGCATTTTTACAAATCTTTCTATCGGCTATTTATGTATAGGACCAAACCACCAAACTCGATACAATTGAACAGTTTTGTGACAGAAGATGCTTCCAGGATGGTAGGTTTTGTGACAGAAGATGCTTCCAGGATGGTAGGCGTTTCATCACAAGCATCAGCAATTTCAAATAAATTTCTATGAGATAAAAGTAAAGATTATATTTACAGAGTTCTATACAGATTCTTCAAAATTGAAAACTTTAGGATATATCCAACTATTTTGAATGCAATCGAAATAGCAGGATGATATGTAAGTCGAATTACATAACATAAAAAAATATCTGCATCCTTGTTAATTTTCTTCCTGAAAATACAATTTCTTACATTTAAAGGTTTTTTTTTCCTTTGGTCCAATTAGTGTTAAGAAGAAAAACAGTTCGGTATAATAATTTTGGAACTGAAATAAGATAGATCTACAGTAGATGGTTTGACAATTTTGATGATGAATCGTTAGATCAAATTTTGAAGGCAATGTTCATCGATCAAAGCCGGAATATGTACGAATTTATTCACCTTCCATGATCTTGCATTTATGGTTCAAAACGCTAGACATATTTCTATGAAGACATTTGATCGATGCTCGTATACTGAAACAAAACGCTTTAAAAAGTTTACCAAGTACAATGTTCCTACTAAAGGCCAAGAGAAGCATTAGAATTATGTAAGTTTTACAGCTATCTTTACCCCGCAGCTCAAGGTAGTATACATGCATGACGGATGAAAGCATAAAAAGACAACCCACAACCTCAACATCATACAGTTCTGTCAGTGTCAGACAGATGGACCGAGATTGGCGGGCAGTAAAAATCTAACAAATAATCTATCATTTGAAATCTTAGAATCTAAAAATCTTTTAAAATATCTGAAATCTTTAAATCATGAAATCTGAAATCTTCAGACCTGAATTACATGCAATTAAAAAAGACCTCCATCAGCATAACATGACATGATCACTTAATCGCCATTTCAAGTACATGATCATTGATGTTAATATAAATAAAATTTATTCTGTGAGGGAAAATTTGGAATCTAGAAATCACTACACTGAAGAAGACGTACTAAAAAGTTTTAACTATGAAATGGAATAGTAGTTTATGGGGAAACAATTTAAATTTGTTTGGTGGATTTTTTTTATCCATCAAATCGATGGATTCCAATGGAACCCACTTGTGTTCCAACGTAAGCAACCATTTGTTCTGTCTTTGATCTCTCCTGGAAGATACGCTACACAGCCAATTGTGCCTCATATGAAATTCATGTGAAATTTACATGAATTTTACATGAAAGTTCACATGAAATTTATGTGAAACGAGCACGAACATGAAATTTTTTCACATAAATTTCATGTGAAGATTTTTACAAGGATGTTATGTGAATTCAGTTTCACGAGAAGGTCACTAAGAAAAATTCATGTGAAATTCGTGTGAAGGAAATTTATGTGAAATTCATGTGAAATATTTTTCACATAAATCTTATGTGAAATTTATATGAATTTAACATGAACTTTCATGTGAAATTCACATGATGCTCATTTCATATGAATTTCATGTGAGGCACAATTGGCTGTGATAACGACGTGCTCTTCAATTACAATCAGAATGTAGAGTAGAGGATAACATTAGCACAATCTATCAGTGTGAATAAAAGTTGAAAGTGACCACTAAAAGTGACCACTAAAAGTGACCACTAAAAGCGTTTTTATATTTTTTCTTAAGTTATCGTTCTACGTCACCTGAAAACTTCAAATTTCCCGGGTCACAATATAACATTTCTTATCCGTCTCCTGACAATGTTGTTGATAAGCATTAGTCCAGGGCCAGCTGATACTACAGAGACTTGTGAGGACAAGGCGACTTCCTAATTAGCTCAACTACTTAATGAGGGTATACTTTTAAATGACCGAATGAAAATCTTAAACAATAAACCTAAAATCTTATATATGGCATCTCGTTGGCCACATCCTTGATAGATCAATGCAATAACACCCGACCGTTTGTTTTAACTTTTTTGCACGGCATAGTTGAACGGAGAAGGGTGGAGATGCTTTCTCTTTCCAGGCATCTGGTCTGATCTCTATTTTGGAGTCACTTTCGATCCTTTGCAGTACGTTTTCATATTGCTTCATTTGAATGTGTACTTTTCATAATTTTGTCCGTTCATTTATTGTGGTCTTAGACCTTGATTTTGGGTTTTGTGCTTGTCTTTCACTCTTTGGTGTGGAGTTTCATTAATCACTTTAGACTCCCGGAAAAAAGCTAAATGTCGCTATACCTCGATCAAAAGGATATACACAATGTATTACTTTACGACTATTTTAAAAGGATGCGGGACATGGACAAGTTCTATAATATAGAAGAACAATTCACCGTGGGACCTAATTTATGAAGATGAAATTTAGAAATTGATTAGATTTGTAACCCAACAATTTCCCCAACGAAGTTTCTGAAGCTTGTTTTACTTTTTACCTCACAGTTTGAGATTTATCTTCCTTTTTACAAAGAGAAAGAAAGAATCGTGACTGATTGTTTTTGCATGAGCAGATAGTTCTTAAAGAAGATAATATTAAAATACATGTATATTGTTTCATGTACGCAACTCAAAATATACGTCACAAAAACTATCTGTATCGTGTAGGTAATCCGACATCTATACTTTTCCTACCTATTCACGTGAATAGATAAACAGATTTATACCATATATATTCGTACAACTCGTATAAACACAAATAAACATTAATTGAACCTATTTGGAAACATTTACAATAGCAATTGACGCACATTGTATGACAGAGAAAATATCAAATCGACAATGATTATGGTTGAATCCACAGCTAGCAGTCTGATCAGAGCTAGAGGCATTTATTTAAGGATTGTTATTTTCTTGATTCTTACTAAGTAGCACAACATTTGTGTTGAGATCAGCTGTTTCACAGAGGTTTTATGTATGTTTCAACTTGGATCGATGTAAAAAGGTAAATTTCATTCATATTTACTCTATGTGAAGTTCTGATGAAAGAACAATTTCAAAGAAGAGAGTCGGTTTTGAAGTAATTTCTAATTGCATAGCTACCACGTGGAAGAAGTCCGACTCCACTGTCGTCATAAATTGGGTGAAAGGGATCTAAATGACTACTAAAGATTTGGTCGAACCTGCAAATTGACCAATTTGCGGTACATGGTATATGCGTTTCTGAAGCGTAAATTTGGTCCGAGTAGGGTGTACTTATAAGAAAGGGACGTAAAACATTGTACTGAGAGGTATGTAAACATGACTATGATGATATTATCTTTACTATTTTATATGCTTTGTTATATCGTTGAAGTAACGAATGATGTTTTCTGCGTTGAGCACTCTGGCGTAAAAAAAATCATATCATATACTCTCTATTTGTTCTGAAAAGATTCTTTTTCCTTTCGACAATGGTCTCTTACAACGGGTGAAAGAACAAATCATCATCATCATCATCATCATCATCATCATCATCATCATCATCATCATCATTTCTTTAATTTAGGATGTTTTTCTCACAACTGGGTGTTAGAAAGGTGCTCTGCACTTGATAACTTAGAGATATCTTAATGACAGATCTTCATGGAAGGCAATCTTTGTTTAAATCAAATAACAGGGTGTAGCAACTCTTTGTCTGGCTGAAAGTTACATAATACACTCCATAAGAAACAGAAGGGGAATCCCATCCCTGTAAAACACCTGTTATAAAGTCTGATCGCACACATAAGGGAGAAACCATTTTATTTTTTTGAGGGGGAGAGGAAGACTTTTGTGTGAAATTTTTTTCGGATGTTGAATAATTCGGCCAAATTAAATATCAAAACACGGAGTGAGATTAGGTGCCAAGGAAGATCGAGTACATATAAAGACATCTCTTGCTAGCAGAATCTTTTTAATTTCTGGAATGGCATATGAAACCTATAATCTTTTCACTTAAATGATACTCAACGCAGACAGGCTATGTGGTGCTATTGACATTTTGAATTTGATTTCGTTCCTTTAAAAAGTGTTTACTGTGCATGTGGAAAGGTCAGAAGAGGGCAATTTCATTTCATTTCCTTTCCTATGAACTTTTTTTTAGATGATTCTTATCTATGAGATAGTACTGAACGATTCTACTTTGGTTGCTTGGGCAACTCTTTTTATTGGCGGAAATTCAAAATGGCCGCCAAATGCCTTCCACCAATAGATGAAATTAAATTCTTTCTTTTAATATTAAGTGTGGCACATCAAATTAGTGGTTTCGAGGGTCAACAAACCCAATTCCGATATCATTTTTACTATTTGAGTTCATTCAGGACTAAAATTCAAGATGGCCACCAAATTTCAACCTCAGTAAGGTACAATGTGAATATTTCAATAACACGTACGTGTTAAACATCTTATTTGTAGTTGCAAATGTCCTAGAATACATTTATTTTGCTGTTTTGGTTGTTTTCAGTTAACACATGCTTCTGGGACAACTCTGCTTATCGGAGGAAATTCAAAATGGCCACCAAATAATCTACTACTACTGTGTAAAATGGTATAATTACTTGATATATCAAGATTAGCACATCTAATCAGGACTTTTAAGGGCCAAGAAATCTATATCTTCTGTCATTTTGCTTATAGCTCACTGGTTTAACATAAAATTACTTCTCATTTCAATATTCACATTTCGTTACGAATAATTGCGGTGCATCTTATTTGTGATCCCAAGGTGGTATAATCCATGTCTAATTTCCTTTTGTCGATATGAGCTTACAAATACTCTTTTTACATAGATTGCACTTTCTCAAACCATAAAAGCGAAGATTTTTTTTTATTATAAAGTTAAAAATAAATTGCAAATATTGTATGTTTTAAGAAAGGGGGATAAGAATCGACCTGAAGCAAGAATCTACATAATAGGACTATGCATTGTCAAAATATCATGTCAAATATTTAGGTGATTGTCCTATTTGAAAGTCTGCAATAGGAATTCAAAGGAGCAAAGTTTTTCCAGGATTGCTTCATGATCTGTATTCTTGACGTAGATCATTCCCCGTGTCATTGTTCTTTTGACTTATAAATGCTCTTGTTCTGTACTAGATTCACTTCAAACTGGTCACACTGACTACGTCTTACCCTTCAACCGAATACTCTCTGTGTTGTAAGAAAACATTTGGAAAGAAAACCTGTTTAAGATATGATATAGAAGCAACCTTCAAACTGTACATAACATTGATATCCAAGACAATTGCTTTCAAGATTTCATCCACTTGAGTTTAACATGCCAAAACATACGTACATTTGTATTACCATTTCATCTTACCACAGTTGAAGACTCCTCAGATTCAATTTTGAATCACTGTAGAAAAAAACGGAGGGAATCTCCAACCAGAAGAAAAATTATCCTTAGATGTAATCATAACAAATGAAATTTTGAATGGCCTGCTCAATTACCAACTTAACCGTTTTTTTTTTTTAAGTGAAAGGAGAGTACATCTGTAACCCTGTTACTATTATGTGGCCTTCTTTATCTGTTTACATAAAAGAATACATTCTTTGCACCAGACATGCATGATTCGAACAATGCATGCTCATTAGTGGTACTTTTTCCAGCAAAATGATCCAAAGAAGCATAACTAATTAATGTTGTTTTGCCACATTTGAAGACATTCTATTCTTACAAAGTTCCATTTTAAGTATAAATAGCTAGGATAGAGATGCAAGGTTCAGAATTTCATTGAAAATGGTACATGTCATCATTAACGTTATACATAAATATAGTAGATAGCACAACTCAAATAAATTACACCGATGGACTGTTGTAAAAAAAAAACACCAAACATTCTTGCCGATTGGGAAAATGCTATACAGGCAAAGAAGTTGCCATGATAGTAAAAAAAAAACCAAAATAGTCAAGTTACATCGAGTTTACACAAACTGGTCTTATATCAGCATGATCAATTGGGAAACTTTATTTTTGTCTTTTGAGTAACATTTTAATCAAACAAATGACATGTTTTTCTTTGCATTACATTTTGACGAATCTTAGTCTGTTAAAGTTGAAAACATCAATCTTATATGTCTTTTTTATTCATCTTTCATCATATAGGAAGTCTTATGAAATACTAGCTTGTGATATTTCTTTTTAGAAAAATTCAATATCCACACATTGATTTATTACGTTTACTAATTGTTTCTTCCGTATTATTCTAAGTTCCCAACTAAGGTGGTAATTTTGAAGTAAGCATATATAAGCTCAAGTCGTAGCAAGATTCATGCGAAGGAATACAACGACCCTCAAATTACTAATACGATGAATTGTCCTTATTTTATCTTAGAAAAAAATTAAATCAAAATAAATAAAACCAAGCTAGAATCATTCAGTACTATCCCATAGATAAGAATCATAAAAAAAAGTTCATCGGAAAGGACATTTCTAGGTCGGTCACATATTATATAAGGCTGTCAAATCGACTAAATGTAAAAGATGTACTCTGCCTCTTTCCAGTACAATGAAGAATACGCTGCCAATCTGGCTGTATGATGACACTTGAATAGCCCTGAATCTTGAATTGATAGCCTTGACGTAAATTCCAATAGGCTTTTAAAATTACTTTAACCTTTATATACAATATATGGAAAACGATGAACTTTTTTATGCTTGATGTGATAGAGGAAGGGTCACATTTAATTAGTCTTATTCAGAATTTTTTTATGTAAAAAAACTTCGAAGTTCCATATCTGTTTCACAGTCACACAACGTTACAATGATGCAACCATTCATAATAATACAGTTGGTTCCATCTATTTCAGATGGCAGTTTAAATTATTTAGAGAAAAAAGTTTGTCTTATAATACCCCTTTTCTGAATTCTTGTATTCCCTTTATATCTAAATAATCTTAAAAACTTGTGAACAGCATGGAAGATGAAGTAACAATAGTAGGGTCATCGAGCACTCCAGAAATGAGATGAATCAATTTCAAAAGGCAATGTCACTGTGGAATAAGGCTTAAAATCTTTGCGGACAAACACAAACAAAATAATATGAAGATCTTTAAGCCTTCCAGTAACCTTCCATATAGGTAAATTATTTTGGGAAGAAAGAATATGCTATCCTAGCTGACTCCAAAAATTGGAATTTGGGCAAATTCCAGGCGAAAATCGCCCCAAGATGTATATGTAAATGCATTCGTTTCTAATTACCCGGTAAGTGATCTGAATGCCAGATTTATATCTTTGATTTCTTTGAAACATTTCTCATAAAGTTCTGTGTCATTTGCGCAAGACATGACGCCGTCCAATATGAATATCCGTGTATGATTCAAAACTTAATGATTCACAACTTATAGAGAAAAAGCTTTAAAATCGAATGAGGTCTATAATCAGCATGGAGTCTCTGTAATAACAGTTATGACACGATCTTTATATAATATAGACATCAAACATCCAAAAATAATCTGTATCGACATCAGCAGCTAAAATGTAAAAAAAAGGAAGTAGTGCGTGCCCATATTCTAACCATGAATGGAAACATCTTATTGGCTGACGGCCTTTAAGGAAGTACATGGTCGGTTTAATAAGCACTTTCTTTTATGGTTAATTACATTATCCTGACGTAATCGAAGTGTTAGGGTTGATATGAATGTATTCGAATTGCACTTTTATCAACTTTTGCATTATGAAGCTCTGTAAAAAAGACATCATTGTATCATAAAATCTGTCACGACGACAAATGTCCTTTCAAAATTGTTCGTCTAGCTTACTTTAAGTGAAGAGTACAGTATCAAAACCAAGTTACGCAAGATGAGTTCAGCTTTTTTTTTTAATTCATTGATCCATTTCCTTGAGGTCAAAATATTCGGTCATTTTCCCTTCATTTATGTATCTTTATATGTACTTGTAATAGAAGAAATGGTTAATGGTACACTAAAATACACTTATGATCTCCCGTATGATGTCAAAATTTATGAACAATATGTAAACTTATATACGACAGTCAGGATGAATAACGCTATTAAAACAGCCTTTGAGAGGTCAAATAGTACTTTTAATTTGTGATTAAAGAAAACTATTTATCTCTTGCATTTATTTTAGATCTTTGATGAAAATGAGCCAAAGAAAAGAAAACATATTGATCAGTCATTAATGATCAGTGAAAGAAAGTCAAACACGAGAGACGTAATCAGATTCCAAAGTTCATAATCAAAGTGCATACAAATTTATGAAAAAAAGATAAAACAGGACATTTTCACGAGAGAAGCAAATCGGACAAATAACTATATGGACAGCTCCATAGAAACAGGAAGGACAACTTAATCAAATGAACAAGCGCTAGAGTCCTGTACAAGTGCGAAATGTACTGTAGGTGGTCCTTTTCATACGGACGTGCTGCAATTATTGAACTATACATGTCAGGATTTGGAGTGTTTTTTTCATCCTCAAATATAAGCGCAAGCTTACACCAGCTGTCTGGAGAATAAAGAATACATCATAGAATATTTGGTTATTTACTTATGTTATTAAATTTAATATTTTCCTACTAATTCTAATAAAACTATTATACTTAAAATAAAATGCCGATTTATTTTCCCTATCAGCCTTTTTTTTTCAATGTTGAAATAATTCTGTTGTTAAGAAAATCACACCAATATCATCACATGCTTTTGATGTTGTCCGACTCTGTAAATACCCGGAGTAGCTGATTCATTGTTTCTATAACCAAATTATCCCAACCGTAATGTGAAACAAGAGGTTATTCACATTTTTTGGTCAATATTTTCTTTATCAGAGCACTCCTCTTGACTGTAATCACCTTGTTTTACCCACACATATCCCTCAGTTATAGTGTTTTTAGTATTCGTTTGTTCAAAACAGGCGTTAATGGAATTTAAAGCAGGTTAGATTACGGAAAACTTAGGATTTCAAACAATTACCTCATTATGGATTACCAATTTAAGTCAGTCTCAGTCTGGTAATAAAATGTTGGAGATATTATTTACCCTTGATATCCTTCGTATTTTAGAACTTTGAACTTAAGATAAAAAACCCAACACTTTAAACGTCTTCAAATTCAATATCATCATTTAAGAACAGATAAATTTACAGCATGGACCAGACATGCACGTCACACTATAGATATTTGGTAAAATGTAGATGCTTAGTGATTTGAAGGACTTGGCCACTGATGTATTTATTTTAATTTATTTTATTTTTTCTGATTTTGAAAGTAAATCTAGAGAAATAGTCGATTCAATTTCTCGGGGTATTTCTTCATACTTTGAAGTTCCATATTTTCCTCCTTACTTGTTTTAATGACGAACGGAAGAATATGTATGCGGACACGGACACATAAAACAAAATAATAAAAAAAAATCCTTGTTACGTAATCATCAACCGTATGACGTTTCAAATGTACTTCTTCGTTTATAGTTTTAATTTCACATAACTGTCATAATTAATTCAAATCAAGCAATTATGAAAACGTGATTTTAAAAAAAGTTGTGCAACTTAATAGTAATAAATAAATCATTTTGGCATAAGGAAGCCATCAGTCTATCTCCCCCCCCCCCCCCCCCCCCAAAAAAATAATAAAAGGAGATTTGTTGAAATGCAATTTCTCTTAACTTTCGTTTGATATGATTTGACGCTTCCCGATATTGGCTCCCTTCCTCTTCAAATAAATGTTATATGAAGTACGGATATGGAGCGAGTGAAAGTTAAACACATGTCAAAGAACCGAAAATCGAAAATTACAATTAATGGAAATCCAATGCAAAACTTACAAAATCCTCATAGGAATATAACAGAGATGAGATCAAGTGCAAAGCAAAAATATCTCCAGGTACATTGCGACATCCGTCACTTAGGTCGAGCACAAAAGGTCAAAACAGGTGAATGCATCATATTCAGTGTTTTGGGGTGGTTCTAACCTAAAATATCTTTCAATATTTTGGACACACAGTTGTTATAGTGTTTTATATATTCATTGTATCGTACAGAAATATAACAACACAAAATAAGTTGTTCACAAATATACACTTCGTTGGGTATAGTTTCTCGGTAAGTCGTCTTCCTTCCCGTAAAGAAGTCGTGTAGTTTGAGCTTGCTTTGGGATAAGAGTATCAGCTGCGAAATGAGTACACCATTATCAGGAGATGAGGAATTTTACTTCTCAGTTGGAAAGGCAATGTAGATTTGTAGTTGTGATTGTGACATTATTGAAGACTAGTATTTACAATTGACCATTGCTGTCAAAAGATAACATGCGATCAAATTGTGAAGCAGAATTAATGCTTTCGGTGTTATTTTCATCTCTAGTTCTCACGGATAGATTGTGCTAACGTAATCTGCGAAATTTGAATAATTATCTGAGAACATGTCATCAATGTGCTTGTTTGTAGCATTGAATGTTTAAGTACTTTTTTCATGAGATTGCAAAGGCTAAAAAAACGGGCTTCAGATGGTTATTATAGAAAATATCAGCAATAGTGTAGCACAGCTTGTTCCCATTTGATTCCTACAGTGTACTTTTAAAAATATGTTATCGATCAAAAAGTTCAACATTTTGATTTCGTTTCCCTCTGTGTACGCATTAATTGGATCAAATTTCCATTATTATCAATGTATTTGAATTGTAATTTTTGCCGGTGAAGACATCTTTAATGAAGTTTAATTTCTTTTAACTTTGTATTATGGAAACGTTTTACAGAAGTCGAAAAGTCAATTGATTTCATCGAAAATGTATTATTGAATCTTGCGGAATTCAGGTACACATGTTTTCTAAAAGCTCCTTGTTAAGCTGAATTATTGTCTCCGTCTGTTTGTCATACTTGTGAAGCTGAATTATTGTCTCCGTCTGTTTGTCATACTTGTGAAGCTGAATTATTGTCTCCGTCTGTTTGTCATACTTGTGAAGCTGAATTATTGTCTCCGTCTGTTTGTCATACTTGTGAAGCTGAATTATTGTCTCCGTCTGTTTGTCATACTTGTGAAGCTGAATTATTGTCTCCGTCTGTTGGTCATACTTGTGAAGCTGAATTATTGTCTCCGTCTGTTTGTCATACTTGTGAAGCTGAATTATTGTCTCCGTCTGTTTGTCATACTTATGAAGCTGAATTATTGTCTCCGTCTGTTTGTCATACTTGTGAAGCTGAATTATTGTCTCCGTCTGTTTGTCATACTTGTGAAGCTGAATTATTGTCTCCGTCTGTTTGTCATACTTGTGTAGCCGAATCATTGTCTCCGTCTGTTTGTCATACTTGTGAAGCTGAATTATTGTCTCCGTCTGTTTGTCATACTTGTGAAGCTGAATTATTGTCTCCGTCTGTTTGTCATACTTGTGAAGCTGAATTATTGTCTCCGTCTGTTTGTCATACTTGTGAAGCTGAATTATTGTCTCCGTCTGTTTGTCATACTTGTGAAGCTGAATTATTGTCTCCGTCTGTTTGTCATACTTGTGAAGCTGAATTATTGTCTCCGTCTGTTTGTCATACTTGTGAAGCTGAATTATTGTCTCCGTCTGTTTGTCATACTTTGTGAAGCTGAATTATTGTCTCCGTCTTTTTGTCATACTTGTGAAGCTGAATTATTGTCTCCGTCTGTTTGTCATACTTGTGAAGCTGAATTAGTGTCTCCGTCTGTTTGTCATACTTATGAAGCTGAATAATTGTCTCCGTCTGTTTGTCATACTTGTTAAGCTGGATTATTGTCTCCGTCTGTTTGTCATACTTGTGAAGCTGAATTATTGTCTCCGTCTGTTTGTCATACTTATGAAGCTGAATTATTGTCTCCGTCTGTTTGTCATACTTATGAAGCTGAATTATTGTCTCCGTCTGTTTGTCATACTTTCCTTTTCTCAAGAGAAAGTTCTGTTTCATACTTTTCAAGAATTTGAAAGCTTTTTGATTGTGATTTTTTAAAATCTGATGTCGGGTTTTTGAGTTGGCAAAGCCAACTATTCATTGGAATCGAATGCCCCAGTTAGGGCCAGCACGAACCGTGCAACGGTCAAAAATCTGTAGTCTTACTTTAGTAAGAAATAGTACCACTATTATTTGGACAAAAACATTTTGAACGACACAATGAGTGCAAGTTGTAAATGATGATTCCAATGCAATTATTGGAGTGAAAAAATTGTCTATAGAGCTATTTGTAATGAAGATTCGGAGTATAGTTCTCGTATCGCGTAGGAATTCAACTTTTAAGAAGTCCAAAGTAGCACTGCCCTATGCCGGCCATGCCGCATGCGTTTTTTTTCGGGGGATTTACCAGAGGTTTAGGCATAATGATAGCTATTATAACCGTGTCGATTTATATTTCATTGATGAAAAGATAGATATAAAATAGTCTGTTGATGTCAATATAAATCGCTATGGTTCTTGCGTCTTAAGATCAGAGGACACTCGGAAGGCCATACGATGAACGGCGAACTGGATCTGTAGTAAGTTCTTGAAAATAACTGATAGAATATTTGAATATTTCCTTATCTGTTGTATAAAGGATTATGAAAAACAACAATTCGAAAGACTAGATCGTCTATTTACTGTATGTCGTTATCTGTTTATCGAAGTTCGATTTTTGGGAAGGAGGGGGGGGGGGGGGGGGGGGGCATGATGTACATTACAGTTCGGGTTATAAGAAGAGCATTGTCCTCGAGGAATATAATTTTTTAAGGCTGAATAAATCTTCACCTAATGACTGCAATAAATGCCCATGTACTACTTGTAGTATTCCAACACACTCACTTCATCACGTGTTATTACCGTGGACTTGGATATTCATGGAAACGCTAGGAAAAAATATTCTCCCTCTTGAGACTGAGAACTCTCAAATTTCCCTGGGGTGAGATAAATCGATCTCACCCTCTGACGTCATCGATCTCACCCTCTGACGTCATCGCTACCAAAGTGACGTTATGGAAGCAAGGCAAACTGGTGATTATAACAGTCACTCTAGATAGTCGATAACGTGGGAGAAAAACAATCAAACACCACCACGAGGGAGGGATGGCTAATTCTCAACCTTCGTGTAAAAATTATGCTTGTAAGGCATAGGAAAAGTACTATTTTTGACGTTTTTGCACATACCGGTAAGGAGAAAAATAATCGACACACTGCGTCGCTTCAACCTTGATCAAAAGATGGCAGAAAAGTAAAGAAAACTTATCAAACGTCAATCACTTGGGTGTGATCATTGATAACGTCACAAGGAAATCATTTAATTTCTATTGTTATTATTAAGAAACGATGATTCCGTTTGGCCGAGAAATTTTGTTGATACCTGTATCAACACAAAACGGAAGTATGTGCTTAGCAACGTCGTTAGCAACACGGTTTCAAAGCCGCAAATAAACGTTGGAAAGCAACAAAATGAAATGATAAGTAATCAATGTAATATGTTTTTGGTTGATCGAGGTATCGACACCAAAAATTGAGGAAAAACTTGTGCACCTTGCGCTATGCGCACAATGCAGTTTTCCCTAAATTTTTGGTGTTGATACCTCGATCAACCAAAAAAATATAAGAATGATTCCTTAAATCTATACCTCTTGTCTGGGATTTGCTTTTGTCCATGACTTTGCAAGTCTTGTCATTGTACAAGCAAATTCTGGACATTCGGAGTGCATTTCCTTGTCGATGCTCACACCTGATGATACATGTAGATTCTGTAAGTCTTAACCCTATGGGGTAAGATTTCATTTTCACGTGCCTTTTAGCTGTAAATTCAATTAAGACATTTGTGATGTCATTCATGAATGCTGCGTTGGCTGATCAACATATGAAAATGAATACCGGTACATAAAATTTTATTTTAAGCGCTTTTAGACAATGTGAGAAAAATAAGCATGTACTTGTACATGTAAGACACACTTTAAAAGTTATGACTTAGATTTATGCTGGTAGGGGACTAATATCGCTTAGAGATTAAGAAAAAAACAAACTTTTTATGCACCCCGGAATCAAAGATTCGGGGATATATAGTTTTTGGCCTGTCCGTCTGTTTGTCCAAAAAACCTTTGAATGATAAATTATATGGCTTTTATATTTCACATATGTATTCCTTGTCACACAATTTTTCCATAGATACCAACATTTTTATGCCCAGTGACCCTGACCTTGACCTTTCACATACTTAACAGAAAAATGGTGTTTATACTCCGCCAGGAGCATTCGTATTTCACAAACAAAGGCTTTATTCAATATTAGACTTTGCCAACTCGCAGGACTTTCAGTCCTTTGATGTGTTTGACTTGAAAATTCAATAGCATCATTTAAGAACAGATAAATTTACAGCATGAACCAGACATGCAAGTTTCGGGAACTAAACCCTCGTCAGTGATCCTCAATCTAAACAATGTAATATGGCCAAAGAGTGTGAAAATTATTACGTCGAAAATGTACCGAAAGACGTAGCAAAATGGGAGGGATATGACGCTACAGGACCCACGTTTTACAAATTTCAAGATTTTTTGACAACAGAAATTTTCGAATGCGTTGAGGAGACAGACGATCAACCGAAGTTATCGAATTTGGCTACATGCCCTCGAGTACTCCTGGTCCACCAGCAGTGACACTCACCAAGTGGTTAAAATGTTAACCGTCTTCAAATTCAATAGCATCATTTAAGAACAGATAAATTTGCAGCATGGACCAAACATGCACGTTTCGGGTACTTAACCTTCGTCAGTGATCCTCAATCTAAACAATGTAATATAACTATTCCTAACTCATTTATGAGTCCCTAGAAATAACATTTTTGGCCGGATTGCAAAGCAATTCCGGTCTATAGATTGACGATGTCCGTCTGTCCGTCTGTCCGTCTGCCGTCAACATTTTGGTTAAAGTTTCTGGTTGAGGCAAAATCTAAGGAACTATATGCAGTAGAAACTTTATATTATACATGTAGGTTGCCCATGACAAGACCTTTCAATTTATGCCGTAACATTTGACCTAGTGACCTTGACCTTGGACTTTGACCTAGTTAAAGATTTTGGTTAAAGTTCCTGGTTTAAGCAAATTCTATGGAACTGTATGCATTAGAAACTTTATATTATACATATAGGTTGCCCATGACAAGACCTTTCAATTTATGCCATAACATTGGACCTAGTGACCTTGACCTTGGACTTTGACCTAGTTAAAGATTTTGGTTAAAGTTTCTGGTTTAAGCAAAATCTAAGGAACTGTATGCAGTAGAAACCTTATATTATACATTTAGGTTGCCCATGATGAGACCTTTCAATTTATGCCGTAACATTGGACCTAGTGACCTTGATCTTGGACTTTGACCTAGTTAAAAATTTTGGTTAAAGTTTCTGGTTGAGGCAAAATCTAAGTAACTGTATGCAGTAGAAACCTTATATTATACATTTAGGTTGCCCATGACGAGACCTTTCAATTTATGCCGTAACATTGGACTTAGTGACTTTGACCTTGGACTTTGACCTAGTTAAAGATTTTGGTTAAAGTTCCTGGTTTTAGCAAAATCTAAGGAACTGTATGCAGTAGAAACTTTATATTATACATGTAGGTTGCCCATGATGAGACCTTTCAATTTATGCCGTAACATTTGACCCAGTGACATTGACCTTGAACTTTGACCTAGTTTAAGATTTTGGTTAAAGTTCTTGGTTTAAGCAAAATCTAAGGAACTGTATGCAGTAGAAACCTTATATTATACATGTAGGTTGCCCATGACGGGACCTTTCAATTTATGCCGTAACATTGGATCTAGCGACCTTGACCTTGGACTTTGACCTAGTTAAAGACTTTGGTTAAAGTTCCTGGTTTAAGCAAAATCTAAGGAACTGTATACAGTAGAAACTTTTTATTATACATGTAGGTTGCCTCTGACAAGACCTCTCAATGTATGCTGAAATATTTGACTTAGTGACCTTGACTCAGTTGGTGACAAAAACTTACTTTGCAATCCGGCCATACCGTCTTTAGCGGTGTTTTATTATGTAATTGTCTTATTTATGAAACAGCAATCTGATCAAAACCAGATCGATTCGTTATAACATATATTGTTAGTGGAGAAAGGAATGTTCTCTGATCAGATCGGGCTCTTGACCTCGTGCTAAGAGAAGTTTAGACTTTGTTGAAATTTATCATAGCAATGACTCAGATTGACCTATCCGACAATTGCTACAGTAAATCTATCAATAATTCTCAATTTTGGCGTCATGTGAATGGTTTGGATTCTCTGAATGTAGGTATTTTCTCAAACTTTAATTGTCCCCCGCTTTCGCGAAAGCGCGGGGACATTAAAACCGGTTCGTCCGTCCGTCTGTCCGTCTGTCCGTCCGTCCGTCCGTCTGTCCGTCAGTCACAAAAACTTTAACCTTGTGCATAACTTTTGAATGGTAAGTGATAGGGCTTTGATATTTCACATGTGTATTCCTTGTGACAAGACCTTTCCATGGATACCAAAATATTTGACCTTGTGACCTTGACCTTGGACTTTGACCTACTTATTAAAAACTTTAACCTTGACCATAACTTTTGAATGGAAAGTGATAGGGCTTTGATATTTCACATGTGTATTCCTTGTGACAAGACCTTTCCATGAATACCAAAATTTTTGACCTTGTGACCTTGACCTTGGACTTTCACCTACTTATTAAAAACTTTAACCTTGACAATAACTTTTGAATGGAAAGTGATAGGGCTTTGATATTTCACATGTGTATTCCTTGTGACAAGACCTTTCCATGGATACCAAAATTTTTCACATGTGACCTTGACCTTGGACTTTGACCTACTTATTAAAAACTTTAACCTTGACCATAACTTTTGATTGGAAAGTGATAGGGCTTTGATATTTCACATGTGTATTCCTTGTGACAAGACCTTTTCATGGATACCAAAATTTTTGACCTTGTGACCTTGACCTTGGACTTTGACCTACTTATTAAAATCTTTAACCTTGACCATAACTTTTGAATGGAAAGTGATAGGGCTTTGATATTTCACATGTGTATTCCTTGTGACAAGACCTTTCCATGGATACCAAAATTTTTCACCTTGTGACCTTGACCTTGGACTTTGACCTACTTATTAAAAACTTTAACCTTGACCATAACTTTTGAATGGAAAGTGATAGGGCTTTGATATTTCACATGTGTATTCCTTGTGACAAGACCTTTGCATGGATACCAAAATTTTTGACCTTGTGACCTTGACCTTGGACTTTGACCTACTTATTAAAAACTTTAACCTTGACCATAACTTTTGAATGGAAAGTGATGGGGCTTTGATATTTCACATGTGTATTCCTTCTGACAAGACCTTTCCATGGATACCAAAATTTTTCTTTTTGTGACCTTGACCTTGGACTTTGACCTACTTATTAAAAACTTTAACCTTGACCATAACTTTTGAATGGAAAGTGATAGGGCTTTAATATTTCACATGTGTATTCCTTGTGACAAGACCTTTCCATGGATACCAAAATTTTTCAGCTTGTGACCTTGACCTTGGACTTTGACCTACTTATTAAAAACTTTAACCTTGACCATTACTTTTGAATGGAAAGTGATAGGGCTTTGATATTTCACATGTGTATTCCTTGTGACAAGACCTTTCCATGGATACCAAAACTTTTGACCTTGTGACCTTGACCTTGGACTTTGACCTACTTATTAAAAACTTTAACCTTGACCATAACTTTTGAATGGAAAGTGATAGGGCTTTAATATTTCACATGTGTATTCCTTGTGACAAGACCTTTGCATGGATACCAAAATTGTTGACCTTGACCTTTGAGTTCGACCTGTTTTCAAAAAACTATAACCTTGTCCATAACTTTTTAATGGAAAATGATAGGGCTTTCACATTTCACATGTGTATTCCTTGTGATGAGACCTTTCTGTTGGTAATAACATTCTGACCTTGTGACCTTGTCCATGGAGGTTGACCCACATTTAAAAACTTCAACCTCGACCATTAGTTTTTGATGGTAATTTAAATCATAGGTCTTAAATATTTCACATGTGCATACCTTTTCATAAGCCCTGTCCCTTGGAAACAAAACACAAGTTTGGACCTTTTGACCTTTTCTTGGAGTTAATCTTTCATATTAAGAATGTTGATAATATATGAGATATATTATTAAAACTAAAGAATGGGGGGATGTCTGTAAGCATTTCTTTAAAGACAAACACCCAAAAGCGGGGGACCACAATTCCTTGAATTTGATTTTTAATATAATTTTACAATTTTTCTACAATTCTTAGACAGACTTTTCCTACAAAGCAAGTACAAGAAATGCTAAGAGGGCTAAATCAAAGCCATGTGCACCTGCTGTCCCTTGGCGGTTATTTTACTCCATTTTTCCAGTGAATCTCTCAAGTTGTTCTGGACAAGGCCAAAACTGGGAAGGGGCGTGTAGTGGGAACATTCAGACTTAAACATCAAAGAAGTACCTAACCGTTATTCAGTCTCAAAGTCGAGAAGGCAAGGCAAAATCGTGAGAATTCCCATCGAAACGGTTGCGAACCCCGGAATGAACAACATTCCGAAATGAGACCAGGTTATTCTATGTCACAGTTCTTAACATGTGCCTTGGGTTTATGCTAGGTTATAAAAACCTTTACACGTGACACCTGACCAAGTTGTAAGCAATACATGTAGTGATTGGCTGAAAGACAAATGGATCCGGTAGTTTTATTTCATAAATATGGGCGAATCATACCTATTTTCGATTCATTTTAACGGGTTGTTTTATTTAAGAATGCTGGGATAGGTACATATAATACATAATACCAAGTTGTATAGGATTCGCCATCCCCTTTAATTTCACAGGTAATTTTTTTTGTATCTTTACTTATGCATGTATGTTCTCAACACATCCTAAATTGTAAATACCGTGAAATTTATCTTGAAACTTTCTTAATAAGATTTTAAAAAGACCTCTATAAATCTGGGTTTCTCATAACTTTTTATGCAAGTTTTTACTTTCATGTATACGTATATTATGAATGAGTTCTCATTCAGTATTATACCTTTATGTTTAGTTTGTGCCTATATTGAACAAAAATAGCATACTTATAGAAACTAATTCCAAAAAAAAAAAAAAAAAACCCAATAGTAAGAGTAACCTTAGTTAAAAATTCACTTAAGGATAAAAAGTTTTTTAGTACTAGTTCATATAAATTGTTAGAAATAATTATAAGGACCATTAGTTTTATTATATAAAATTGCAAGGCAAGATCTCTGTATTGTTAGACTGCTAAACAAAAAACTAAAAACAAATTAGGAGAAGAGAAGTCTAAGTCTGATGAGAGGCTAGTCTGACCGATTTTATGTTTTCAAATATATTCTTATTTTTCTTATAACGTTATCTTGTTTGAGATTTCAGCTTTACCTTGAAAAAGCCATAGGAAGAGGTATAAAATGTCATAAAAGATTCAATTTGTAGGTCTAGAATAATAAAATTTACGATCGCCGTAAAAGAAAAAAATATATGCACAGCCACTATATATTGACCGATATAAAACTTTAAGACGTTTACAGTTGATTTTCATATACTAGTCTTATATGAAATCGATGACATCACAACGCTCCACATTTAGTTTTTATGCCGTGTATGAATCCACAAGGTCTTTACTATACATATATTATATAGACCATAGTAAATGTTTGATTTCATTTCTAAAAGGTCAGCATACGATGTACATTTCTTGTAGATCTTTTAAAGCTGTTTCGCCCCTAAGGTCAGAATTGTGGGTAAGTTTTTGAATGGATACCCAATGTTTGTTTTCTATTCAGAAAATGGTTCAGAAGGTCAAACTTAAAGAAATGGATAAAAGATAATGTTATGGTCACAATTGATCAACTCTTAAAAGAAACTTTTCCTATTTTACCGGTTAAATGCAATGTAATATATAAAGGGACTATTCTACGGAAGCCAGTTCGTGCCATGTTATATTTTTTACTATCTCGTAGTTACGAGAAACGTTTCTCGTAGTTACGAGAAACTTTTCTCGTAGTTTCGAGAAACTTTTCTCGTAATTACGGGAAAAAATTCTCGAAGTTACGAGAAAAAATTCTCGTAGTTACGAGAAAAAATTCTCGTAGTTACGAGAAACATATCTCGTAGTTACGAGAAACTTTTCTCGTAGTTACGAGAAACTTTTCTCGTAGTTACGAGAAACTTTTCTCGTAGTTACAAGAAACGTTTCTCGTAGTTACGAGAAACTTTTCTCGTAGTTACGAGAAACGTTTCTCGTAGTTACGAGAAACATTTCTCGTAGTTACGAGAAACGTTTTCTCGTAGTTACCAGAAACGTCTTCTCGTAGTTACGAGAAACTTTTCTCATAGTTACGAGAAATAAATCTCGTAATTACGAGAAAAAATTCGAACGCACTATTCCTCGTAACTACGAGATTTCTTTCCCCTAACTACGAGAAAAGTTTCTCGTAATTACAAGAAATGTTTCTCGTAACTACGAGAAAAGTTTCTAGTAATTACGAGAATTTTTTCTCGTAACTACGAGAAAAGATTCTCGTAAGTACGAGATAGTAAAAAAATATAACATGGCACGAACTGGCTTCCGTAGTATTCAGAAGTAGTTTTGTTTGCCGAATATATTTTCCATGAGGCTCCGATTTTTCTGAGCTTTTGAATTGAAATAAAGGTTGTTTGAATATGAATTTATCTGGATATCTAGTTTATTATAAATTGCAACAAGAATCAGAATAATCTTTTACCACTTAATAGATAAGAAAAAAGGGACATAAAGGGCAACATATATGTAAATGTCCAAAATGTTCTCTTTGTCAGGATTGTTCAGCTTTCGTGTTGAATCGACAGACACAGACTCCTGAATTTATCATAAGGATTAATTATTTTGTATTTTTATTTAGATAGACACGATGACAATGGTTAAGGAGCGGACCATAGGAATTATTGGTACAGGAGATTTCGCACAGGGCCTCGCAAGAAGACTGGTTCGATCCGGATATGACGTCATTGTTGGAAGCAGACGACCAGAAAGAAGAGAAATTACTGTAGTTGGTCAATGTTTGTGCAGCGTCAAGATAACATCTATTGAGGAATGTGTGCAGACCGCCTCTGTCATTCTTCTAGCCGTTCATGTTGAAAATTATAAGGACTGTATCGGGGATTACGTTCCTCTATTCTCTGGTAAAACTGTGGTTGATGTTTCTAACCGTGCCAGAAAGAGTAAGAAAACATCAAATGCCGAATATTTGAGTACTCTCCTTCCCGAGTCAATCATTGTCAAGGCCTTTAACGTCATTTCCGCATACGCTATGGAGAATGACAGCGCAGGAGGAAGTAAGCAAGTATACGTGGCCAGCAATGACATTGTAGCTCGAGACAAAATTTGTAGTATAGCTCGAGATATGGGTTTTGTTGCTGTAGATCTAGGTGTACTTGCAGCATCAAAACAGATCGAGTCTTTCCCACTTACATTGTTTCCAAACTGGAGAGGACCTATAGCTTTCACCGTAGCCACATTTAACGTGTGGTTGCTGTATGTAATGTTTATTTATTTCGTACAGCGCTCCCCAGCTGCTTACCGCTGGGATCAGTTGTTTGTCAAAGTTCTGAACAAGCCGCTCTGTATGACAGCAATAACTGTACTAGCTTGTACATACCTCCCAAGTTCTGTTGCGGCAATTTTCCAAATGTATTATGGTACAAAGCATATTCGATTTCCAGAATGGCTAGACCGATGGCTGAAGTGTCGTAAGCAGCTCGGTTTGATCGCGTTTATTCTTGTGTTTATACATGTGATATTCTCCGTCGTTATAATGAGCCCCACGTATTTTAGATCCTGGTATCAATCTACGACCATAACAATTCCCGGAAACCTTACGGAGGATATCAAAATACCAATCAAAACATGGATGATCTGGAAAGGAGAGGCCGCCATTTTAGTGGGAACTATAGCTTTCGTTTGTTTATGCATAATAGCTGTCTCGACTTTGCCGTCCGTAACCAACACTCTTAATTGGAGAGAATGGAGATGTGTTCAGTCCAAGCTGGGTCACGTGACTCTATTTTTATGTGTTCTTCATGCCGCCATCATGGGTATACCTGGATGGATAAAGTACAATCCTGCCAAACTATTCCAGTCAATCACTTTCCTCAGCAGTTTATTGCCTTATATAACGTTACTCCTGAAAATCATTCTTTCTTTTCCGTGCTTCAACCGATATGTCAAAAAGATTCGACGGGGATGGGAAGCTAGTTACTCAAGGTGTAGAGCAGAATGTTCTACAAAGCATTCCTCTCCTGGATATATCGTCATGCAGAAAAATGGACATGTAGTGAAGGACTTGATGGGGGACGAGAGAGAAGCCATGATAGGAGAAAGATTAAGTGGTTGTCAATGTGATAATGCCAGCATCGTTTGAAGAAATAATTATTCTGCTGGTGCTTATATCAAACTGAGATACTTTGAAAAATTAATTTCAGTAATGTATTTTTCATTGTGATCAGGTCCCGAAAAAATTGAGGGTGGGGTGTGTCGTTTGCTATGTTATAAGAAGTATTATTTGATGGGATTCTGTCAGTATATGTTTGTCAGTTCATAATGTTTTTTTTTAAACATAATTCAAAAGTGATCACGTCTTCACTTTTCTTAAGTTTTACGAAGAGTCGTCCGTTGTTATTTTTGTATCTGGTAAGCTACATAGATATTTCCATGTAGAGTAATATGTTACATGGTACTTTATTAAATATGGATTGCTTAAAATGATTTTATAATACCTACACGACGAAAAATTATCATACATTTATGAACATAGAATAAGATTGTAGATAAACTCGATATCTTTCAACATTGAAATAAATTATTCATCGAAAACAACTTGTTGTATTCTTGAAACTATTTAACCTTAACAGCGCCACTTACAATGCATTATACGTACTGTTTCGTCGTGTTTTATGTCCGATTTTTTTTTTGTCTCGTGAGAAAGTATTGTTCTATATTTTTCAAGAATTTATAAGCCTTTATATTTTTGGAATCTGATTTCGAGTTGGTTCAGTGATTTATTATATGGTGTTTGCAACTGACAAAAGCTTCGCAATTGATAGGACTTCAAATTGTCAACTGATGAAAATAAAAAGGTAACATTTCTTGCTGTAGTAAGAGTTTAACCACCAGAGAAATTCCCATTTAAAGATACGACATAAGAGATGAATATATTTTCGTGGGCTTGACAACGATGTTCCCTGATTTGCAATCATACTTTCCACTTTTCAACTCATGGGGTACGCTATATACAACTAGCTCTTATGTTTTGGGTTTTCATGAAAAAAATTCAGGGTTTGCGTGTTTTAGTGTTTGGTATTGATGTCACTTTTCGGTGATACGGCCTTTTGTTTACACAACTATTGTGTGTCTCAAAAGACCCCTATGTATCCGAATCAGTGGGAGGATTGTGCGCCTGTAATTTGGATCACTTCATTACTTACTTTTATATAGCGCAATACCGTCCACAGATTCGGCAACGTGTATACACTGATCTATCTCATTTTATGGATTATCATTCATGTTTTGTTGCGTCTACTTTGATTTTTGTTGTCACATTTGGTGTGAATGTTATTATGTGTCGTCTTATATCCCATATTTTTGTTACCGTTGTTTTGTTACAATCCTATGTGTTTGTTCTGCTGTGGTAATTGCTGAGTGGTCTTCTTAAAGATCTTTTCCATACCATGGTATAACAAGTGAATTGATAGAAGATCAATTTTAAAAACACTTGTGCACTCATTTCCTTTTGCAGTGTGGAGCAGTTAAACTTTTCCCCGTGTCTGGACGTTTAATATGTAAAAATTACTTCTTTCCAGCGCTGTAGCATGAAAATAGATTTCTTTTGACCCTATATAAATTTGACAACATATATATATAATTTTGCCATTTCGGAAACTTGTACTTCATCCAAAAGTATCTGAGGACGTTAACATCTTAGCACCATCCCTCCAATGCTATTTTAGTAATATACTTCATTTAACTATGCCACTGAAACAACCCTACACAGAATTTGGAGCCGCGCATTCTTGCAAATTAATTAAATGCACAAATTTAAATTCAAAATATTAAACCAGAGGGCGCTACTGAAATACATTTGAAAATCGATTATGTGTAACACGCGTGTCTGGTGCATTAAAATTAGTTTGAAATTGAAGGTGAAAAATTGGATCAGTTCGTATTATTGATGTAACATTCTTTTGTGATGAACATATATTCGTTTTTCATTTTCGACAAATTAGCAAATTTTGGCAAATGTTATATAACTAAGGAGAGGGATAGTGTTAACAGGAAAGCAATGTCCATTTTCAATAGATTTGAATTGGGAAAAGTAACATTTTGACCAAAATAAAACCAGAAGATGATTTTTTTTTTCGTTAAATGGCCTGTATATATTTGTATTATGATGTACTTTGACGTAAATTCTGAAATAACCTAAAAATATATACAAAATTATCTTCCATTTATTTCAAAGCCTAAAGTTTAAAGTTCATTATAAAAGGAATGATATTCTGAATGAAGCATTGGCAAAATAAATAACTACTCACAACCATCAAAACAAAATATTACATTTTTGTTAGATTATATAAAATATACTAAATCAGGTCATGACTGATAGAGCATGAAGAATGCCCCCTTTTTATGATCAAAAAGATACATGTACTTTAATGCAATATGTAGTGTAATGGTATATACATTTCAATTTAGTATTTTTGCATAAGTTTGTTTTCGATGAAATGGTATGTGACCTCGATTTATCCGAAAAGAAATTAAAGGTTGCTTCTATTTAACCGTATGATTGTTATTTATTCATGCGCAAAATCACATTCACGTTCGCACATTAAGGCTCACCTGTGCAGAATTCTCTTATGAATACGCACTTACTTTGATACTTTGCGTGATCCGAAACAATGTTGCTTTCCTTGGTAGAAAAAATGGAATGTAAACATATAAGTATCTGTGAATAAAAGTCAGGCACAAAAACCATCGTCAGAATCCACACAATCAGTGGTCATACAAATCTTAATAAATATTAAATGAAAACTGCCCTAACGGGACGAAATTACCCCCACAGTAATATTCTTTGAAAAGTTATCTTGGATGAAGGTCAAGGTCTAGTGTGACATTGGCCTTAGATCTTGGTTCAAACTTATTTGCGGGGGGTATAACAAAGCAAAGATAGAAAGAAGATCACCAATAGTGAAAACTCCAAAAGGGGGTGGTGCAACTCAATTTAATGCGTCGTCGTTTGTAGTTGAAATGATTTTTTATTTTGTTCAAAAATTTCCATTGTCAAAATACAGAAACACCCAAATACGAAAAATCCCACAGTAGACAAGCATGAGACACCGAACGGACAAGGGAGACCAAACACCAATTATTTTGTTTATCAAGTTACCATAAAAGGCAGGTTGTGAAATTCCCGAAGTAATACACTCTGATGTAGGTACAGATCGGTATGTCAATAGAAGCTGAGAGTAATTTTTATTAAATTTCCAGAAAGTCTGATCTAGTTTATTAAGCGGAACCATTGAAGCTTTTACGTCAATATTGTGTAAATACAGCATGACTTTTGTTGAATCCAAAATTTCTCTATTGTAATACACATTGGTATGATTTTTTGAAATCGAGATTCAAAGTGACAGCCATGGCCAAAATGTTACATTTTGATTAAATTTATTCATGAATATATGTAACAAAACGAAAGGAGGGGATTTCCTACCAGACACGGTTGCAGCACTCACAGCACAGCACCAAAACACCTGATGCGAAAACTCACAACAGACAAGCAACAGAAACATAAAAACACCAAACACGAAAAACTATATATAAACAATCAAGACTAATAGGCAATCGGCGTCGACTTGGGACGGACATCTCCCACGCGATTAGCAAATGGTGTGGTTGTCCGTGTTATGTTAACCCTCCTACTTTTATGAATACCGAAACGTCCCGAAGGACGCACAGTTGTAGTGTAAAATAATGTCCTCACCGTAGAATGACCACACAAAGACAGCAAAACGCAGGGTCCCAAGCAACACAGATGAATATGTAAATGGATATAAAAAGGGAGGGTGTACAAAAGACAGTCCGTGCTCTGCCGACTGTAGCGAGCTCATGCATGTTATCACCCGAGGAGTCCGACCGACATACAGATAGGGCAGATGCTCGGGGCCCTGTCTTCTCAAAGATGTATGAACAGGGTCCGTCATGGAGTCCCGTAGTCACAGTCAGAGTAAAAGTCTTTAAGAATGTGTTGGTAAAAGGTTGTAGGTCAAGTAACATGCCGAATGTCCGTCTGATGACAATAGCATTGATTCATATCAACGGTATGATTATGACGTAATTTCGATGATTATACTGCCTATACCTTTGATCCTTCTTATTTTGTTTATTATGCAACCAACAAAGTCAGGTTGTGAAATACCCACAGTATTTTTTTTTCTGTCGCTTATATAGGTCCGAATTTTAAAAGAAGATGACAGTATTCTTTGTAGTCATAACTAGATTATGGAAGCAAAAACTTTGACCTATAAGTTTCTTGGTATTTTGTAAAATCCAAAACATTTGTACATGCTCTTGCGTACCGGATGAGATGTGATATGCAAATGCCGTATGACGGTAGTGTAGGAACATGACCGTCAAATAAGGGGAAATTCTATGTCGAATCCAAAATCATCTCTTTTGCCATACTTGTATGAATCTTTCCGATTACAATGTTATTTTTGAAATTAAAACGGTTACCATTTGATCTGATACCGGTAGTTTATAGAGCATGATGAACGTCCCTTCTTAAGAAAAACAAGAAACACACAAGCATCTTATCAATGGAATGTAAACTTCGTTTCCCCATTTTAGTACATTATTTCATGCATTAAGTTTGTTTACAAAATTTGAAAAACAAACTTATATAGAATAAAAGTGACCTATTTAAAATACTCAAAGGTATTGAAATTTCATATAATTTGAAATCGTCTATTTCATTTGAAATAACAACATAAGTATTACTTAACGCAGGGAACTCAACATAACTTTTGGCTAGCCTGACCGTTTTCAGAATAGCAATTGAGGAGATCCCACAGGAAGCGAACAAAGAAGATAACACCAACATCTAGAGCAGCGACAAATAAACAACAGAAGAACAAACAGTGTTTTACTGTTGGTATATAAAATACAAAGTTCAGAATTACCCGAGTGGCAAAATGGAAAGTTTTCGTCTCCGACTGTTCGTCCTCTAATTCTCGTCTCGTGAGACTTATAATGTTCCGCTGTTGTCACTGTTGGACATAGATTTACTCCTTATCATTGTTTTGTATTGTATTTTAAGGTTTTGTTTGCCTATTTGACAATGAATTTTGGTTTTGAGTTTGACTTTCATTCTTATATTAGATCAACAACAGGTTTTATTTAAAGCAATCAAATAGTCCCAAAGATGGTTTTTTTTGGAAAAGTCACATTTTAACAAAAGTCAGATACAATTAAGTATATAACGATGGGTCGTACCATGAAAACATCAGGTCTTAGTACGTACTACGTGAGATCTTGTTTATTAACAAGGAAGGAAATGACGGCGGAACAATACATACTGCAGATTATTTGAGGACGTGAGGGATCGGAGAGAGGTCAGTATCTCATATCTTTATCAGTTTTCATCGTCTTTTATATATCAACTTCATATTATACTTGTGCGTATTTAACTTAAAGTAAGGTTAATAAGATCGAAATGCTACGTTGTCAGTCTATGTATCCCTATGGAATCGGAGCTTGGAAATTCTATTCCTCTAACAATTCTGCTTTGATTACATATTCCAAAGTCCAAGTACCCTCATCTTCTACGCATTAACAGCGGTATTAATGTGTTGCATTTAAGTGGATCTTCTCCTTAACCGTATAAAATCAAAATAAATAGACAATAAAGAAGGGGGTTAGAAAAATTTCGTGTTTATCCAATTAAGATTAAGAAGCGGGCATGCCTTGTAAAAATTCTCACATTGGTTGAATATATGTATGAATGAATTTCTAAAACCTTTTAGAACTATTTTGTATTAAAGGAATAAATTGAAAATCGAATTGAAGACATAGCTGTTCATTATACGTTTTAGAAATAATTTTAATTTGTAGTCTGTAAGTAACAGCACATATAATCAATTATTTTCTGAGAAAAATTTGAGAATTAATGTTTAAAAGCAGTGAACAGTGAATGAGAGTCAAACACAAAAGCCCAAATCAAAGTCCAAAAATTACAATCGAAAGTCTTACAAATTCCAGAAAATTATTAAACAGAACTTTCTCACGCGAGAAGCAAAATTGGACAAACAGACTGAAACAATGACACGTCTCCATAGAAACACGAAGATAATATCAAAAACATTTCTGTTCACAAATCTTTTACGAAAGTTCTGAAAAATGAGTCCTGTAGAATAATATCCCATAGTATTTCGGTAATATTTTTACATAACTATTCTGCTTCATCTTCCGGTACATTTTGACATAATAATTTCACACTTTTTTGGCCATATTGCATTATTTAGACTGAGGATCACTGACGAAAGTTAAGGACCCGAAACTTGCATGTCTGGTCCATGCTGTAAATTTATCTGGTCTTAAATGATGCTATTGAATTTAAAGACGTTTAACATTTCACAGTCTTTGGCCATATAACATTGTTTAGATTGAGGATCACTGACGGGGGTTAAGTACCCGAAACGTGCATGTCTGGTCCATGCTGCAAATGTATCTGTTCCTAAGTGATGCTTTGAAGTTGAAGACGGGTAATATGTTTACAAATGAGTTAAAGAAGATCCTGACGATAATCTCAACAGCACTCACAATAGAGCACAATACCTGAAAGAAAGGAGGGGATCTCCAACAACACTCGTTTGCTGCATCCACAGTGAAACACCAAAAAAAAAAAAAACACACACCCCTTACAAAACACAGAGCAGACATACATAGTAAAAGAGGACAAGGAACATCAAAACATAACATAGAAACATCAAACATCAAAAACATCATAAACCAACGAGACCGAAGAAATGAATGAAGGGAATAGAATGAAGACATTTTTCTCCTAAATGTATACAGGGAGATACTCTGACTAAAATGTTGGTAATCCTTACATGGACCCTATTCAAGACATAGAGCTGCCCCTTTTTTCTTGCATAGAAGTTTTACTTAATATTGTTTTGTCCTACAACGAGGACATTTTAAGAATATATTTTTATCAAACTTGTATTAAGTATATAGGAATCGGAATAAGAAGAAAATCCCCAGCAAAGCAATTCTATTGTTTTAGAAATACTAGTATTAGGAAAGATACCTCCTTATCTGTATTATTCATTTATTTATTTATTATTTAGTAAGTTTTTGTACCAACTGGAATCTTATTCATGCGAGGGAGTATTTTCGTTGTCTTTAAATATTCGTTGATGTGATTGTTGGGTGTCCATTGATTGATGGTATGTTTGTGACTTGATGTTCACAAGTCCACAATTTTCACTGTTCATATGCTCTAATTATACATTTTTTTTATATCTACATGCACAAATGTGTCTTATAATTGACCTGCAGCCTCTAGATTAATTAGTGAATGAACGTAAAACAAAAAAAAAAAAACAAGAAAAAAACAAGAAAAAAAATCCGAAAAACCAAAAATCAAAACCCAAAAGTCACAGTCAATAGGCATACAAATTCTTGAAATAAACATCACAGAAGTATCTAACAGTTATTCAGTCTCAAAGTCGAGAAGGCAAGGCAAAATCTTGAGAATTCCCATCGAAACGGTTGCGACCCCCGGAATGAATAACGTTCCAAAGTGAGATCCGGTGCCCGGGGAAAGTCAGCGTCTCCTGATTGCATTCAACACCTGTCGCAACAGCTCCATGGAAATCTGTCAAATTCGGAGACTGTGTCGATGTACACTTTGATGTACAGATAAGGTAAGTATGTCTTGTTTGGTGATGACGACAGCCATTCGATCACAATGTAGAATGTCACTGATCATTCTGGAAAGGGGAATCTGATATGCTTTAATTGCATCACCGTATCGACCAAAGAACTTCCTCAATTATGATATCAGCCGTTGTGTGATATAACCCTGAACAAGTAGCTTACTTGCAAGCCGTCTGGCTCTAATTATGAAATCTTTAAAAAAATATATATATTTGGATCATGCCCTGGAGTACCGTATCAGCTGGGAAACAAAAACGCCATAACGGGAGAAGACGGAATGTTGCTAATCATGAGAGGAAAGTTAGTTATGTGGAAACTGAAATCGTTACGCTTGTAATACAGTGAGGTGCGTCGAAAGATAGAAGTATATCCAAGTACGAAGCGGATCTGTCACTCTCTGTGGATTCCTTGATCTCTAGTTCATGAAGATAGATTTCATGTAGAAGGTACTTAACCCTCGTCAGTGATCCTCAAACCGAAACAATGTAATATGCCAAAAAAGTATGAAAGTTACTCTGTCGAAAAAGCGTACCGAAAGACGTAGCAGGATGGGTGGGATATGATGCTACAGGACCCACGTTCTAGAAATTTCAAGAAATTTTGATGACAGAAATTTCAGAATGCGTTGAAGAAACGATCAATCGAAATTGATCGAACTTGGCTACATGTGCCCTCGAGGACTCCTGGTCCACCAGCAGTGACACTCACCAAGTGGTATAAATGTAAACGTCTTCAAATTGAATAGCATCATTTAAGAACAGATAAATTGACAACATGGACCAGACATGCACGTTTCGGGTACTTTACCCTCGTCATTGATCCTCAAATCGAAACAATGTAATATGCCAAAAAAGTATGAAAGTTACTATGTCGAAAAAGCGTACCGAAAGACGTAGCAGGATGGGTGGGATATGATGCTACAGGACTCACGTTCTAGAAATTTCAAGAAATTTTGATAACAGAAATTTTAGAATGCGTTGAAGAAACGATCAACCGAAATTGATCGAACTTGGCTACATGTGCCCTCGAGGACTCCTGGTCCACCAGCAGTGACACTCACCAAGTGGTATAAATGTAGACGTCTTCATATTGAATAGCATGGACTAACCGTCGTCTATGTATCTGAAGGTAAAATTGAAAAAAAACACGAAACAAAACAAAATAGGGAGGATATCACAAAGAAAGAAAACAGCGAAATACTTTCTCACTAGAGTAGAAAAGGCGGACGAACAGACGGAGACAATAACAGAACTATAGAAACACGAAGGACAACACTATCTAATGAACCAATTCGTCAAATGCATTTAAACGGAATTAAATGTAGGTGGCCCCGTTAAATAAATTCATTAGTTAAATTATTCACTTTATCTAAATTTTTGAAACAGATTCAATATCACATGAATGATGTAACATATACAATGCAAGTAATACCGGTAGTATCTAATAAATATGATTAAGTAGGATTGAAAGGAAGTTAACAGCGTTTAAATTTCTCTCGCGGCACCATTTATAAACAGAGGAGTCACAATTTGACCAAGAATCAGAATAAGGAATTTACCCAAATTCGCTAACTAAAAGTCAGTAATTCCATCGATCCAAAGCCTGGCAAACACTATCGGAACATCTCTTGGAAGTTTTGTGGGTACTTGATTCTCTTCTTGTTTCGGTTGCATAATCTACAATGAATTCCGTTTTCAAAGATGAAGTCATGTTGTTGCCCTGTCTTTTTTGTTAGTCATTTTGATGAGATTATTCTTGTGGTATCCGTCTGTTTCTCTTTGCTTTTTTAATGCTTGTGTGTTCCAATGTGATCACTGTGACGTCATCTTGAGGGGTTTATCCTTTTTATTTTTCTTATCACAAATGATCGAGGAGGTCAACGCTTTCTTCGAAGTTATTTCTTCGAGTGTCATCAATAAATATTTGAATCATAAAATGGAAATGTACCAACTCGCTACCTTCTTGAAGAAAATTACAAACCAATTTTAATGAACCAGACACGTGTTTCGGCAAGTAAATCCTCATCAGTGGTACTTAATGACAAAGTGATTTTCGGACACAGCCATATTTATTTTAGTAGCGCCCTCTAGTCAGATTTTCTACTTAGCAAAGAATGCGCGGCTCCAAATGTCCTGTAGGTTCAGTATCACGATAGCAACTTATAAAACTAAACTCTCTCATTCCTTTTTTTCGCTGGACGAACTGGTAGGAATATACAAAAAACTTTGTTTTTCCATACTCACGTCAACGGTTTACCACTACAACATAGATGAGATTGAGCCAACTCAGAGACAATTGACATAAGTAATGATATTAGATTTCAAAGGGAGTACATTATTTTTACCATCTTTGAAGGAACTTCGGGAATCGATTATGCTAATATGACTGTGTTTGTAAATTAACAAACAACATGGGTTTTGAATCGTCGGTGAGAAAAATTGTTAATCTGCGAGAAAAATTGTTAATCTGCGGCGGAACTACGACATTCAATCATTGATATCTGCCATCTGTACTTTCAAAATACAGCAATTTGGTTTAGAAAGTTTGGTTACGTAATCACATATTTTCAGGAAAACAATCGTTTCAAAACCGGATTCTAAGTATGCAACACACCCATAGCGATCGACAATAAGCCAAGACATGCTTTATTCCATCCGAGTCTTCTTTTATGCAGTTTGGGGTGGTAATGGTTGTATGGACATTGCAGAATTTTAGAAATTAAGTTTGCTTTCTGGATAATTAAAATACGTCAGCCCATCGAATACTTTAAGGTCAGTGACCGTAGGCCTTATCAGGCTATCTGGAGAATTGCAATATTCTTTGAGCAACTTCGTCAGACAGAGTGAAGCTTTTTATCCTTTTTAGTAAAAAATACAGCCATAAAATTAGATTTCAAAGGGGGAACATTATTTTCATCATCTTCGGGAATCGATTATGATATCTCTCATTCCTTTTTCCGTTGGGCGAACTGGTCGGAATATACAGAAAACTTCCCGTCAACGGTTAACCACGACAACATAGATGAGATTGAGTCAATGTCGTCACAATGTCTGACGAATATTGCAATTCTCTAGATAGCCTGATAAGGCCAACTGTATTTCCTAGGGCGCTACTGAAATACATTTGGTCATCAGAAAATCACTTCGGCATTTAATACATGAAAGAACCACCGATGAGAATTTACTATGCGAAACACATGTTTGGTACATTAAATTAGTTTGAAATTTTCTTCAAGAAGGTAAAGAGTTGGAACACTTCCGTATTATCAATATAAACACTTATATCCTTTTGAAGTGTGGAGCATGTGGAACAATTAAACTGGTCCCCCGTGACTGGATGTTTAGAGTGTAGTAAATGCAAGTGTGCTTTTTGATAATGAAATTGAAATTTTGAAAGTCAACTTAATACGCTTCTGAATAAACCCTACACAAAATTTGGAGCCGCTCATTTTGGCAAGAGGAAATTAAAGCTCTCTATTGTAGATGGCGCCAGCAAAATTCACTTTGGCTTTATTTAAATTGTTTGACATGATGTACTACTGACGAGGATTAAAATATCCGAAAACGTGTCTGGTACATAAAAATTTGTACTTTAGAACATATATTTCAATATTGACAATTTAAAGGCAAATGTAATTTTAAAATGAATTTGATAAGATGCTGACTCTTCCTGGGCACCTGGTCTTACTCCTATATCGGGAGTTCGCTTCTTTTCATGTGCTGGAGGTTTTTGTTTGTTTGCTTTGGTTCCTGTTTGATCATGATTTTGCATACCTTCGGTTTATGATTTTCTGAACTATCGAATTTGTGCTGTTTGTAGGGATATGGTTATTATCCAAATTTGTCATTCTTATTTTTTCAGTGTAGAATATAATTTGAATGGATGAGTTGGAAGGTGTTTATGTCAGCGAATGTACTCGTAGCAAGGTAGAAGAAATGGAGGCTGAGGGTACAGGAAACATTTTCTCAAATAAACGAAAGCGCAACGATCCTTCAGAGTCCGCTGATCTGACACTTGAAAAGGAAGATATCACCGACTCAGCAAAAGTGAGAAGGACCGATTTTCTGACTGATATCGAGTCTCAAATTTTAGTGAGTAATCTTATTCCTTGTAAAATTTTCTAAAGGAAAAAGTACCATTGAGAAACCGTTCAATTTGTCATGACCATAAACTTTTAAATATTTAAGGAGGGTTTGAACACCAAGATGGCGGCGGCATTATTTGTTTTCTCGCTTCCTAGGAAAAGTACAGTCTTAACTCCCTTAAAACATTTGATACTCTGATTGATATACGCATTTGAGTATCCTGATGAAATTTGAAAAATTTCCGGCGTCATTTGAAGAAATTATGGCGATTTTCGAAATTTAGGACTTTGGGAGTTTTATCCATGAGCAAACCACGACGTCATTTCGACGTTATCGGGAAAAATGGCGTCACAAACCTTCACATTCAAAATGCAATAAAAACATTATTACTAAACGTATTACATTGACACTTAGCATGTATAAAATAGAAAATCCAATCTTCATCAAGGTGTATTCGTTGAAAAATTTACGTTACAGGAAAGTGGATGTCACTTCTTTGAAAATGGACGATTTTGAAAGAAAATATGGGAAAATATAAAGCCTTGTAATATTTCAATCCGAAATTCAATTTTTCCCGTTTAATCATGTAATCATCTCTGGTCATTCTTGATAATTTTGATAGTTTTTGACAAAAATTCATCCACAGGATTCCTAATTATTAAGTAGCAATTACAGTAAAATGGCTCGAAATTACAATTTTTTTTAACGATAGTGTCATCTTTTATTCAAGTATCCTGCCTGTGTTTAAAACACAATTCATTTTATCTTTTCCATATGTAAGTGCAATATATTAAAGGGTGATTTTGAAGTTAAATCAAAATTAATTTCCGATAGCTTTACGAGAACTGGAAAGACACTTTCAATATTATGACGTCATCAAGAAATTCACGAAAACGTCGATTAATGCATATTTCAAAGTCTCGTAGAAATTTTTCCTGTGGATAGAATCAAATGACAGGAATGAGTGATTCTCACAATTCAAGAGTTGTCTCAAATCTAAAATAAAAAAGTCTGGAAATATATAAAATAATAGAACTTCTTAACCAAATAACTGCTTTTGAGGTCAGAGTTCAAGTTCAATATGATCATGTCAAATTTGTTGCAATTGTTATGGGTGTATGTATGAAGTGTAAAGTCCTATCACTTTTACTTTAGGAGATATTTGCTTTTGAAACTTCTTAACCAACTTAAAACCAACATCTCAGGTTTATTTAGTATCAAACTGAAAAACCTTTTTTCCTTGTCGGTAATAGCTCATGAGAGCTAATGTTGATTGTTATGAATTATGTCTGACTTTAAATAAATATTATTGATTGATTCATTTATATACTTGTCTTAAGTCTTTTACAGATCCACAAATTTAAATATCTAAGGTCTTTTTTATCCTAAATACAGTACTTTTACCTATCTATCTATAAATGGGGTGCTCCTTATACAGAGGAGGGAAGTACAAAGAAGAAGATGCGCCATATTTTAATGCACTGACATCAACAGGTGATCGCTATTCCTATAGCATCATTCCTTGTAGCATTAATGCAGTTAACCCATTATTTACAACTTGAACTTAAACGTCTTTCGTCTAATATGTTCTTTTGTCAAATCGTAGTGGTCCTATTTCTTACTGCGCCAGTAACATTGTGCGTTGTTTGGTCCGTGCAGGGTTATCAAGTGCAAAGTTGAAATACACTCCGATCATTAAATGAAATGTATATATATAACAAAATAAAGTTTTCTTTTCAAAAAAAAAAAAAACATTACCGTAATATACATTACAAATGTTTAATCAAATTGACGGAGAAAACAATTAATGTTTGAAATTATTTGAATATTGACTAGATGTATGGATATACAACATAACATCTGGAAATATAAGAATTCGGTAAGAAAATGCGTTTTTTATTTTTTATTTTTAGTTTTATCATTTTCATTTTGTTTTTGAATTACCAGCACTAGGACGAAAATCAGGAAAAAGGTAAATAGGAAAAAACCCGTTTCATGGTATCTCTTTTTCAGCCCTGTGACAACAAAGTACCAAAGCCAGAAAGTTCGGAGCTGCGAATAAAACACATTGATCAGGATTGTGATAAAGGGGATTGGCTTGGTGGATACATTGTTACGACAAAGGACGCAGTCACATACCATCACGTGTTCAATGGACTCTCACAAACAGGCATCCTATATAAAGACCTACAAATAAGGTGGTAATTCAAAAATCTTCAGGCAAATATGGAAACAATAAGGAAGTTTCAAACCAATTTTCATACATGTGTTTCGGACAGTAAGGGGACGACCATTTGATCCGGAGGTGGGGGCTCGCAAATTTTTTTGGCCGGATTACTTATTTTCCAATAATAATACTGAATTTTCGTTGCTGTTGGAAGTGGAAAAATATAAAAATCGCCGAACATCCGAATTCTGTCCTTTTTGAGCATCTCATTTTCAAATGTCTGTAGAAACACAAAGGTCCTTTAATTTGGTATATTGCACAGGGAACATTTTAATCAATCCATGGATCTATATTTTTAACGCATAAATACATCAACAGAGAAAAATAAAGACAAAGGAAACTGACATTTTATGTTCTTGAATTCATTGTAATGTAATCATAATGCATGTTGTTCATTTAATCATTTAAGGGATGGTGAAGTATTACTCTGTATCAATGGTGTCGACACATATAACCTTACACACGAGGAGGTGGTTGGAAAGTTTGTAAGTCTTGACACGAGAGAGAAGCAGTCCCTTGTAAGTAACCATGTTCGAATAGAAAAGACATAGAGCAGTACTATGATATTGAACAACTGTCATTCGCTCTTCTATATAATATATACGCCATACATTCCGTATCAGCGTTTTTTCTATTGTCCTGCTATTAAAAGCAAACAAAGGTCACGTAGAAACGGTGGGAATTCAAAAAAAGTATACATCGTACACTCGACAAGCACGCAATGGCGGAAGACACTACACATTACATTTCCGGTTGTATAACATTTTACATTTTAGGGGTGTAACAATACATCGGGCTATCGATTCATTACAATAGTGATGCCCCGATAGCAATATATCGATAGAAATTTTGAAAAGCGATAACTATTGGCAATAGTAGTAAGATAATACGCAACTTTGTTATAATTTTGTCATGTTTAATAGCTCTCAATCACCTCTCTAAAAACTGAAGTTTCTGCAAGAAACATGTCATACAGGGACGTTTGTTTATCACTCTAAGATTAGAGCAATCCTGTTTTTTTTTTAAATTAAAATCGTCTTTTTTGACGAAAATGTTCTATCTGCGAAGTTAAACTGTATTCAATTATGCATGTTTTTATGTATGTCAATACTATTGCAATACATCGCAATAGTCATGTCACGATACCAACACTATTTCAATAGTGATTTCTGCAATAGTAATACTATTGCAATGCATGTAGTCATTTTCCTATAAAATAATCATTCTCCAAAAATTAGAAAATAACAAAAATCAAATTAATCCAGTAGAGTTAACATTGAATAAAGCAAACACAGATGATAAAGCTACGCCATTTTTGGATCTTGATATCAAAATCAATAACGGAGAAATTCAGACAAAGATATCCGACAAAAGAGTAGATTTAGGCTTCAACATAGTTAATTTTCCTTGGCTTGATAGTGATGTTCCAAGATTGCCATCTTACGACATTTACATCACTCAGCTCATCAGATACGCGAGAGATTGTGCCCATGATAAAAATAAACAAATTACAAAGAAACTCATCAGTCAAGGATTTAGATATCATAAACTTGTAAAATCTTTTTGGAAATTTTACAATAACTATTCTGAACTTGTTTCAAAATTTGTGACATCTCCAGCATCAGAGTATGTATCGTTGGAAATTTCATTGCCATCATTTTACGGTGACCTAGTAAACAAAATCAGAAGGATCAAAAGCAGATCAAACTTTAACCAAAAATGTCAGAAAATAGTCGGTCGGCTGCTTTACCGAGGATATGATCCCAAAGTCATCAAAAGAACACTGGACATGGTACTGGACCAATCTACAGTTTTGCACCAGTGTCTTTCCCAACCTTGCAAACTGGCCAATTGTGACGACGGGACTCCATGACGGGCCTTGTTTAAATCTCGTCAGAGAAGACTGGGTCCTGATTCTTTGTCCTATCTGAAAGTTGGTCAGACTTCTCGGGCGATTAATCTTGAGCTCACCATATTACAGTGTTTAGATTGAGGATCACTGACGAGGGCTAAGTACCCGAAACTTGCATGTTTATTCCATGCCGCAAGTTTATATGTTCTTAAATGATGCTTTTGAATTTGAAGACGTTTAACAATTGCATACCTGTAACAAAATACACATTAAGGCACTTATTCTATTCTCTATTTGGGCAGTAACCGCCATGGTGTCCCATCGTCACACCACCATAAGATTGCCTGATTTGTGACATCAGAGTGACGTCCTCATCATGAGGATGGATGGTATTTCTCCAATAGAATTATAAAAATTAAGGAATACTTGAAACATCAAGTCATATTAGAACACTCAGTTTTATTTTCATTCAATTGAAGGTAACATCCAATATTGAAAAAGGAGAAGTTATACAGATTTCATTCATCCTGGTAGGTTACAAACGTGAGTATATTTTCCTAATACCGATATTTACTTGGTATTTCAACATGACGACTTTGTAGAGTTCCAGTGGAATACACTCGCGTGAGACTGCATAATGATTACCCAAAAACTATACACATGTAATATGTCCAACTTTCAGTTAACGGCAACAAGAACAAACTAAAAAGTACAATCAAACACGACCACAAAACTATTAAAAACATGAAGGATAACACATGATAAGATAGAAGAACAAGGACACAGTTCCACGGTACAAGGTACGAGAAGGGAATAAATAAACATTGAAAGATACACTAATCAAGACTTAGAAACGAATACGTACGACGGTTGGCTATAACGATTATGTTTTTCTGATGAATATCTGTTCTAAAATTTTGACACGCGCTAATATTATGATCATTTCTGAAAACTCAATTGCAACCTCAGGTTCTGAACATGAATACTTTGAATTCACCAACGAGTACTTATAATACCAGAACTCAGAACTGAAAGACACATCTAATAAAAAGTGTAACAATTAGCCTAACTACGCTTGAAAAAAGGAAAAAGCAATATGCATATATGAAACCATTGTCTAGTATAATAACACCTCCTTATCTTTTGATTCAGCCAAAAAGGAAGGTGCAGTTGAAGTAGAAAGGACAATGGCTGGCATCAAATCAATACTAAAGATCCGGTGTAAAGAAAACTATTGTTATCTATCAGCTGAAACCCAACAGCAACCACCAACACTGTTTTTCCAGAGGATCAACGCTGGCAATAGGCACACTTGTTAGTATTTAAAAGTTTTGTCACTCTTTGTTTTTCACTGTGATAATAATCATCATAACCAAAATCAAAAGTTACAGGTGTTATTGTTTCGGTAAATAAATAAATCAACCTTTCCTGATTATCATTAGACTCAAATTATATTGGTAGGTATTTCGCTGATGTTTCAGCAAGTTGTGATTTTATTAAATATTGCCGTAACGATTAGAAAACTTCTCCCTATTTGGAAAATGTAGAATACTTGCCTTTTCTGCAATGATGTTTCAAATCAATAAACTTTTAAGCAGATATGAGAGCTAGCAACTCTCTGTACATCAATTTTATCCTTTCAAACTTCTCGTAAAAATTAAAAGATAGAGAAATATAAGTTAGTCTGCATATCTGGTCTCGCTTGTTTAAACCTCTCAAACAATGATTAAACTTGAGATTTTACCTCAAAAGTTGAGATTTCTCCACAACGTTGAGATTTCTCCTCAAAGTTGAGGGATTCTTGTATGAAAGTTCCTCAACTTGAGGAGAGATTGGGGAAACTCAATAACTACATCAAATACTTGAGGAGGTATAAAATTTCTTCAATATATCAAGAATTAGGTAATTTCAAGACAGATTTATGCAAAAAAGATATCATATTATTAAATTTATGAAATATAAACTTTGAAAAATAGCCTTTTATTGTTTTATGTGTGAAAGCTCAGATTCAAGGCTGATTGGCGATTCAATGGACTTTGCACTTTTCATCATTCTCATCTCTCCTCAAGTTGAGGAAAATCTCACATATTTTTTATGCAAGGTAATTTTCAGGAGTCCTTCAATTTTGAGGAAGGAGAGTATCACAGAAGAAGTAGACAATCTTCCTGGGCACCTGGTCTCACTCCCATATTTGGAGTTCGCACCTTTTCATGTGGTAGAGGTTTTTGTTTGTTTGCTTTGGTTCCTGTTTTATCCAGATTTCGTATGCCTTCGGTTTATGATTTTCCGATTTTGCACTGTGTTTTGGTATATGATATGTCATACCCTTAAAAAGGTTACCCAAAGTTTCATTCTGAATAAAGTTGTGAAGAAGTATCTATGTAAGTACATCTATTAGGATGACATGCGAAATTTACCGTATATATTTGACCCCGCAAGTTGGTAACTATGGAAACGATAAACTCTTTCCTCAAGTCTTTCCTCAAATGTTTTACTCAGCTGACGAGCCCCTCAAATGATTTGAGGAATTTTCATAAAAGATGATTTTGAGAAAACTCGGCTAAGGGAACCCTCAAGCAAATTTGAGTTTGAGGAAAATCTCAATTTGAGAAGTTTGATACAATTGAGGCCTGAGATTTTTTTATTTCTAAAGTTATATTTGAAGAGCATTTGAGCTACACATTGCCATGTACTGAGTTAGGTAAGAAAAAAAAAACTCGTTTATTATGCCTAAAACATTTTACCATGTGTCTCTTTCTTGAGAAAGAATCTGAGTAAACTCCCTTCTCAAAACATTTCTGTAAAACTTGTTAATTCAATTTCTGTCATAAGATGAATATTTTATCAAGCTTAATTTAAAAGTGGGTAAAATTTGGAATTCAGTCGTATATTTTAACGTCAAGAATTCTTGAATATGAAAATTAATTTCAAATGCCTACAAAATGATCTTTTATCGCCCCATCTTAATTCAAAATTATGCTTCATCATTTTAATTTCCTGCAAACAAACCATTTCTGCAGATTGTATTGTTACATAGGTCATTTCATTCAGAAGAATGTTGGAGGAAAGCAATTTTCTCTCAGAACGGAGCTGGGCAGATTTTTCGTTGGATTCGAAAAAGGTTCTTCGTTTGACAATGCGGTTTTATTGGTAATCAATCTTTTTCGATTATTTCATATTCTTTCAGGAAATCAAGTCAATGCTATATAATCATCCTTTGTATTGCCTACAGTAGCAAGTTATCCAATTCCTGATGAATTGATCTTTTGTCCGATTTTATCTTTCCTCGTTAGAAAGTTTTTTTTTCTTTGTATTTCTTTTTCAAGAACTTGTAAGTCTTTTGATTGTTATTTTTGAAATCTGATTTCGAATTTGTGCTCGACTTTCATTCACTGATGTTAAACAACTTGTGAAGCTTCCGGAAAGATGACCATTTTAACCAATCAGAGAAGCCATGATGAGAACTCATTTTTTCTGAGAGTTTGAAAGAGAGCGCAAAATATATTTATTTTACTTTATTGTGTTCCGGATGGCAGAGTACAAATATGTTTTATCAATCCTCGACATCCATTTACAAACATCAATCTATTTTATAAAATATCTTCTTTGCTATTTAAAAACTTAACTTGTTCCTCCTAATATACATGTGTTTTTACATATTATGAAAGGTAAATGCGTTAATATAATACCTACATTCTGTAGAAACAACTCTTAGAATATTATTTGTCCTGTGCTCGTCCATCTACCTACACGTTCTTGACTGAATGAAAAAAAAACCCGGAAATTCAGTTCTGGTAATTTTGATGAGTTTTTTAGTACATGATATGGGATCAGTCGATAAGACACGGGTTGTTCATCTTACAGCAATCATTCACGCATTCGAATATTTCTGTGCACAAAAATTTCTGATAAGTTGGTCTTGTAGCATCATATCCCACCCATCCTGCTAAGTCTTTCGGTATTCTTTTTACATAACTTTCACAATCTTTGGCCATATTTCATTGTTTGGATTGAGGATCACAGGCGAGGGTTAAGTGCCCGAAACGTGCATTTCTGGCCCATGCTGCAAATTTATCTGCTCTAAAATGATGCTATGAATTTGAAGACGTAACATTTGTTGATTCTGGGGGTGTATGTCTTGTTTTATCATCTTTTCATAGTGAAGTGACAATTATCTACCGCAACTGTCAACTCTCTTTCGACAAAATTCTTCTCCGATGTTTATTATAACAAAAAATAAATTAACAAACCGAAGCATCAGGATGATCTACAAAGTTGTCTGAAGAAGTGTTCTTGTCTTGTTTGTATGGTCATCTTACAGTGAGGGGGTTATTTTACACAACAATTGTGCGTTCTTCGAGATCTTTGGGTAGCCGGAAAAGAGGGAGGGTTGTGCGCACGTAATCCAGGATAACCACACTATCTGTTACTAACGTGGCTGATGGCCGTCCTTAATCGGCATCGATTGCCCATGGGTCTCGTTGGTTTATGTGTTGTCTTTTATGTTCGATGTTTGATGTCTCGTTTGCTGTTCCTTGTCTCTTGTTGTGTGTGCCTTCTCTATGTTTTCACTTGGGGTGTTTGATGTGTTGCTGTTGGTACTGCAACCGAGTTTTGTTGGAGATCCCCTCCTTTCTTATTTTTGGTTACACTTAAATTCATTCACTTTTAATGCGCTTTTATGACTTTTCATGCTTTATTTGAATTGCCCATTATTGCACTATTTCTTTAGATAACTCGTTTCAAATAATTTATAATGTGCAATTTTGATTGTATTTTTCTCTTCCAAATGAATAAATGATTTGGTGTATATTTTCTTCTAAACTCATAATTATAATAATCTATTGGGATTATTTTTCTAATGAAAAAAGGGGTGGGTGTTGATTTCATACATGTTCATCTTCTTTACAAGAGCCACAGCGCAGATCTCTGTCAGTATGTTAATGGTGTGAGTGTTGTGTCCCTTTGGGCTTTTGTTTGGTGTGACAGTAGGGTTGTTGCATAATTCAACAAAAACCAATTCCGCCATTGATGTATAAATAAATTTGCATGTAAAAGGAGTCGTGAAACGCCAATTTTCTGCGACAAAAAAAAACGGAGATTTTGGTCCTTGACAAAATAAAACAGTTATTAGGTTTGTTACAGACCGTCCACAGAGATTTGTCGGGTTGATCAACCCGACAAATCTCTGTAGACGGTCAGTAACAAACTTAACTACTAATGTCTCATCAGCGGTGTAATTCAAATAACATTATCAAAGAATGTACAAAAAGTTTCTATGAATATTCTTATGTTTTTCGGCTATGACTAACATGTTTTATTGTAAGTTTTATCACATCAAGTTTAGACGAATTTTTGTTGTTGTTGTTTTTCTATATTTTATTGAATATATTACTTACATTTTACTCTAGCAAACAGAAGACAGCAACTATATCACAGACTTTGATATTAAACTAAACAGGAACTATCAATGTTTTGACATCGGATTCTCTGACAACAATAATTATTGTATGTATTGTAAATTATGACTTATCAGATTTATACAGTATACATTTATTGAATATACCACTTGAAAAGAGAAACTTTGATAACGTTTAAAGTAAGTTTTAAATGAAAAAATGATATGGCCAATAATCAAATTTGATATTTGCGTACTAACCTAGTTAAACATTTTACTTATTTGGTATGAAATACCCGTGTGCACTTAAAAAAAATCTACTTTCTGCTATACGCGGTGTCCGAGAAATACATATTTTATTCATGAAATTACAAAATGATTTTGCTATTGATTTTGAATCTCAAACTTGACTCCTTTTCCGTTAGCATACACTCCAATTTGTTCAATTGCCTTTACACCGTGGGTAATCACGTGATACACAAGTGATATGTTCCACGGGAATCCCCTTTGATTGAACCAAGTAAATACTGTCTAAATCTACTTTATATGAATTTATTTTAGGCCTATCATATGGTCATTATTATCAATTATATGATGGTAATTTATTCTGGTCAAGAATAGACGTATATTCGGAGAACACTTAAACAGAAAATTTTCAATGCTCACCACAATCATGTTATGATATGGTGCACGGACAGATACAAAATTTTCTGTTTAAGTGTTCTCCAAATATACGTCTATTCTTGACCAGAATAAATTACCATCATATAATTGATAATAATTACCATATGATAGGCCTAAAATGAATTCATATAAAGTAGATTTAGACAGTATTTACTTGGTTCAATCAAAGGGGATTCCCGTGGAACATATCATTTGTGTATCACGTGATGCCCCACGGTGTTTAGCTCTAATATTGAAAGACAAAATCAAAAATATCAGTTGTTCATATATATTATATCTCACTCGGTTTATTTAGAATTACGTTTATTTTTAAAAACGATTTTGTTTTGTTTGTTTTATATTTTTAGAATTGTTTTGCCTTTTTTTGAATTCCGATTTGTACTTTTTTTACGTACATTCACTTATGTAACTTAAATCTTTTAGATGTACAAAATAGCATACATTTTGTTTATCGATTTCATCTACATCATATTCCATTGTCAAAGATAACCTACATTTATATCAACTGAATTTCAGATTACCTACAGATGGACGACGCGACACCGTACGGCCTCGTAGCGCGTAGGAAATATGACAGAAAACTTATTGCTTTCTCCCAAAGATGTGCTGTTTAATGAGACTATTGCTGAGGACATTCGATTATATAAAATGTTTACGTTATTAAACGAAAAGGTTCTCATATTTCAGACATTCGAATATGAATGACGGTGTGTTTTCAACTGTCAAGAGAGTTCGAGTACTTTGGATATTGTTGCCTTTTCTTTCCTTTAATTTCGAAATCTGTTTTACTGACATAATATTCAATTGATATCAAATAACACACGAAACAGATGTCTCGAAGCCAAGTATGTAAATGCTTCGTTGCGCGATAGAGTAAGTATTGGACAAACTCAGCTTGATATGAGAATTTAAAAATATCAGAAAGAAGTGGAGCACACTTGATTCCCATTGGAATTCTAACAATTTCCTGTAAATCACTGATCCAAACACTACAAATATGTAATAGATCAGAAATTTCAAATATCTTCCTTTGTGCATATATGACTAAAATTAACATCTTCCCTTAATATAGGTATTATGGTTATTAACAACAGTGTACTTGTATAAGCGATTGCTCTTTCTGGTTTTGAAAGCATACTACTATCATGATTCCCTTAATCAACACATATGTTATTTTGCAATATACTGGTAATTTTGTATAAATCGTGACTAACATATTTGAAATAAGCAATATTTAACCACCTTACACCAGCTGGAACGCCAGTCGGCACTTGTCTTTGAAGTTTAAAAACGAAGTCACGTGACAAATGTTTCGATGGATCTTTAGCAGTGCTGGAAAATATCAAGAACCCCTTTCAGAGGAATTTCAGTTATTTGTCGTGAATTATATCTGAGTATTATTTGTTGAATAATAGAATTGAAAATTTGAGATAAACAATTAAGGTCGTTTAGCCAAATTTATTCTTATCCTGCTACTTTGTGTGTCAGAGTTATCCACCCCTTTTAGAAACAATTCTTCCAACCGTCGAAATACGAATTGGCGTTCCGGCTGGCACCGTCCACAGTTGAATACATGCTACACACAACGAAAATTACATAAACAATCATATGGGGACAATGTTCAACGGACATCCGGTAAACAAAACAACGGAGGGCAATTAAACTAACAGCGAACATCAGGTAAACAAACAACACATGACAACAAAACGAACAACGAACATCAAGTATTCAAACAACACAGGACAAAAAGAAATTCAACGAACATCAGGTAACAGGCAACACAGGACAACAAAACTAACAACGAACATCAGGTAAACAAACAACACAGGGCAAAAAGAAAAACAACGAACATCAGGTAACAAACAAAAGAGGACAACAAGACAAACAACTAACATCAAATAAACGAACAACAAAGGACAACAAAACTAACAACGAACATCAGGTAAACAACCAACAAAGGACAACAAGACAAACAACGGACATCAGGTAAACAAACAACACAGGACATAAAAACTAACAAAGAACATCAGGTATACAAACAACACAGGACAAGACATTCAACGAACATCAGGTAACAAATAAAAGAGACGACAAGACAAACAACGGACATCAAGTTAACAAAACAACAGAGGACAACAAAACTAAAAACGAACATCAGGTAAACAAACAGCAGAGGACAACAAGACAACCAACGAACATCAGGTAACTAACAATACAGGACAACAAAACTAACAACGAACATCAGGTATACAAACAACAAAGGACAACAAAACATTCAACGAATATCAGGTAACAAGCAACACAGGACAATAAAACTAACAACGAACATCAGGTAAACAAACAACACAGGACAACAAGACATTCAACGAACATAAGGTATACAAAGAACAAAGGACAACAAAACATTCAACGAACATCAGGTAACAAGCATCACAGGACAACAAAACTAACAACGAACATCAGGTAAACAAACAACACAGGACAACAAGACAAACAACGAACATCAGGTAAACAAATAACAGAGACAACAAGACAAACAAAGAACATCAAGTAAACAAAACAACATAGGACGACAAAATTAACAACGAACATCAGGTAAACAAACAAAAGAGGACAACAAGACAAACAATGAACATCAGATAAACAAACAACAAAGGACAACAAAACTAACAACGAACGGCAGAAAACAACCAACAAAGGACAACAAGACAAACAACGAACATCAGGTAAACAAATAACAGAGACAACAAGACAAACAACGAACATCAAGTAAACAAAACAACAGAGGACAACAAAACTAACATCAAACGACAGGTAAACAACCAACAAAGGACAACAAGACAAACAAAGACCATCCGGTAAACAAACACAGAGGACAACAATAATGTCGAAGGTTTCCAACTCTATACCTTCTTGAAGAAAATTCCAAACCAATTTCCATGCACCAGACACGTGTTTCGAATATTAAATTCTCGTCAGTGATGCTTCTAGCGAAGCCACCAAAAATCATTTCAGTAGTGCCCTTTTTAATTTTTTTAAATTTAGATTAGTACATTTACATTACAGAGAGTGCGCGGCTCCAAATTACCTGTAGGGTCGATTCAGTAGCATATCCAAATTAAGTCTATGTTCAAAATAGCATTGGAGGGATGGTGCTTAAGATGTTAAACTCCTTTAATTTCGATGATATTTATCGGTGAAATGGCTAGTTTCCGAAATGGCAAAAAATTCATATGTGATGTCACATTGATAAAAGGTCAAAACAAATGAGTTAAAGAAAATCCTGACGATAATCTCAACAGCACTCACAATAGAGCGCAAAATCAAACATCGACGGACCCCTTTCAAGTGACAGAGCTGGAAAGAAAACACATTACAAAACCAACGTCTAACGATCAAGCAAATTATAAAAGCAGACACACAAAAACACCAAAACATATTATTGAAGATCTTCGTTAGTCCAAATAAGAATTTCAGACACCTCTCATATGAAATGTTAAGTTTGTAGGGCGCCGATATTTTGGCAAGTAGCAGAGGAAAAGTATCGTTTTTGGTACAGAAACCTAAAGTGGAGCTCCACACTAGCTGTATGGTGTTTTATGCTAGGTATTTGTCCACAAACCCTTTCTCTGCTGCGAGCCATTCCCAATTTTTTTTTTTTTTTTTGGTCAAAAAAGATACATTCTCTCAACTAATTCCACGCAGTCGGAATATATTTTCGAAGTTTTCTTAAACGATATCATCACCACGGTATGAAAGCATTTAATTATCTGAACAATTCTGAATTCATGCCATGTAGACATGAATCACACGCTTACATATTTATTATTTGGATATTATTTATAAATACCGTGATGTCTGCCATGTAACAATGATGTAATGTTAGTGTCTCCGTCTGTTCTTTTTATTTCTAATCTCGTGAGAGTGTGTTCAGCTATTGTCACTTTTGGAGATCTCCTTACTTTTCTTTTGGTACGTTGAACATAACTTGTGATACGACAACTGACATTTCAACATCAGATAAAATTGCGGAAAACGTTAAATTCTATTATAAAATTGATTTATTGATTGGTGGCTAAAAAGCTTTTTAAGATGAGGAGATCTTCAACATAACATAGTTGCAGCACAGTGGAACAAGCACGTGAAAAAAGGATGGAACCCATAAGCATGAGAAGACACAACCAAACTAACACATCAAAAACACCCAGAGCTTATGGAAATAAGCACGTCAAACTACCCAATTCTAACAATCAACAAGAATCACACACAAACGACCAAAAATAAGAAATTCACCATTGAAAAAGCAGTTGTACCAGTAACTATCTGGTTCCTACAATAACACATACAGTACCTTTAAGTATGCGACTTTCTTTATCATAATGTCTCTGGTATTGAACGTATGAAGGATGAATTTGAAGAGTACTTTCACACCTCTTTAATAACTCAGAACGTTGGTGTGTTAGTTGAAACGAAACAATGTACGCGTATGGATATACGCATACGTACATATTCACACATTAAAAAAAACATGTGGATGATGCTGAGGTTGATGTATCTCCTGGAGAGTTTGATAAACGGACAGTCAGGATTTCGTCGTCCCTGTAGTAACTAAGAGCATTAATGTAAAGCAAATGCCGGTTATGTTGTACACGGGTCCAGTGCAATGCCAAGACTTTTTGTCAATTTGATATGCTTTCTAGATATAAACGGTTTAGTGGTAATTTAGAATGTTAAAGCTTTGTGTATATTTTTCATTCATTCATTCAGTTTTCAGGGATTTAATCGTGTAACCATAGCTAATAGCTATCACGTTAGTTTTAAAAAGTACACATACGTGTAAAATAAACAGACTTATTTCACGACATGTGAAATCAAGTCGAGTTATCTACTTGGAATGACATTATTTATTACTGTCAATCCATGTTATACGTCTTCAAATTAATTCAATAGCATCATTTAAAAACAGACAGACATGCGTATCGAATATCGAAACAAGAGTTATTCCTCTTTACTTGTATAGCCGCATGGAATGCATGACATCTTATGCGATCATGTTTGGTTTTTTCCTGACTGTTCGGAAGTTTGGTTGCTTATTCTTATTATGTGTGTCGTAGATACTGTTTAGATATTCATTTGCCAGATCCGATCAAAAAATCGCAAGATGTTTTTAACCGAGTGCGATGTGTCTGGATTTTCCTGGGTTTTTTATTTTCGTTTATCCTCCCTTCGGTCATGATGATCTGTGCCCCGGTGGTTGTTGAGATATATTTTTTTAAGTTGTAAATGAACTGATTCTTCAAAAATAAAATTGAAAGACATAGATTCTGCATGCATCATATATTTTTGAATCAATGTACGCAAATGTAAGATCCCAGAAAAGTAATAGAAAATTATTTCTAGGCTTAAGGTGCCATAGAAGAATTAATGGTACACTGAAACAGATATTATTCAGATGTTAAACTTTCTGATCGACAACATTTTTGTGATGTTTGGAGGAAAGGTCTTCCAGCAAATTGTCGGAATTCCAATGGGGACCAATTGTGCCCCACTCCTTGCCGACATTTTTCTTTACTCGTACGAAGCTGAATTCATTCAATCTCTGGTCTCTGAAGGGAAAAGATACTTAGCTTCTGAATTCAACTTCACTTACAGATACATAGACGATGTGTTGTCGATCAACAATCCAAAATTCGCGGATTACCTGAGCAGTATCTATCCTTCAGAGCTTGAAGTCAAAGAAACTACAGAGACAAATAATTCAGCATCCTATTTGGACATAATGTTGTCCTACGACACTGATGGTCACATGAACACCTCACTCTATGACAAACGTGACGACTTCAATTTCAGCATTACAAACTTTCCTTTTCTGAGTAGCAACATCCCTTCATCGCCTGCTTATGGCGTATTCATATCTCAGTTGATTCGCTATGCCAGAGCAAGTACCAAATATACGGATTTTGTTCTGAGAGCTAGGCGTCTTTCAGATAAACTTCTCAGTCAGGGATATGTTTGTGACCGACTAACATCGTCACTGAGGAAGTTCTACGGTCGATACGGGGAACTCGTCATTCACTATGATGTCCCACTCTCCAGAATGGTGGGTGATATTCTGTCATAGACCATTTGAACCATCCAACCAAAGATTGTACATATGTCTTCCGAAATGGAAGTTACCGGATGTGACAGTTCTACCGAATTGAAGCGGCGGGTGTTGCATGCAAGCAGGAGATGCTTACTCTTCCTGGGCACCTGGTCTCACTCCCATATCGGGAGTTCGCTTCTTTTCATTTGGTGGAGGTTTTTGTTCGTTTGCTTTGGTTCCTGTTTTGTCCTGATTTTGTATGCCTTCGGTTTCTGATTTTTGAATTATCGATTTTGTGCTGTATACAGGGATATGGTCATTATCCATATTTGTCATTCATTTGTTTTGTTTGTAAGTGGGTACGCCGGTGCATACTTTCATGATCCTACAATCATGAGTAAGTCTTATCCAATATTCTTATCCAATCACAAAATGCGATGCATCTTATGAATGATTTAGTCTCAGCACTCTTATTCGTTTTATTAGTCGGTCTCAAAGTTCCAAAACGATGTTGTTTTATATTCAAACATCTATCTAGTCACTTTAATGTTTTAAGTTAAGTTTATTTTCTTATTCATGTCAATACACACAGACAATTTAAAATTAAGTTATAGATCATAGATGTTAAACGTCTTAAGATTCAATAGCATCATTTAAAACCTGATAAATTTATAGAATGGACCAGACATGCACGTTTCGGGTACTAAACCCTCGTCAGTGATCCTCAGTCTAAACAATGTAATGTGGCCAAAATGTATGAAAATTATTATGTCCAAAAATGTACCAAAAGACGTAGCAGACTGGGTGGGATATAATGCTTAAGGACCCACGTTTTAGAAATTTCAAGAAATTTTGTTACAGAAAATTTCAAATGCGTTGAAGAGACAGACGATCAACCGAGGTTGATCGAACTTGGCTACATGTGCCCTCGGGGACTCTTGGTCCACCAGCAGTGACACTCACCAAGTAGTTCGAATGTTAAACGTCTTTTAGAATTCAATAGCATCATTTAAAACCTGATAAATTTACAGCATGGACCAGACATGCACGCTTCTGGTACTAAACCCTCGTCAGTGATCCTCAGTCTACACAATGTAATGTGGCCAAAATGTATGAAAATTATTATGTCCAAAAATGTACCAAAAGACGTAGATACTTGACTTTAACAAGTTATTTTAAAACATGTCAAATAACAAGTGGCAATATGAACAGCTTATTGATGTTCTTAGTGAGAAAATCCATTCATATCATATGAATAAATAACAATTGAAGATATGAGAAAATAAACAAATAAAAGATAGGTAATTGCGTTCAAATGAAGGCTAAAAATAAGTAAATAAAGTCCACCATTTGATTAAACTAACATATAAAACTAACATATGAATTAATTAAATACTTCTGTTATAAATATAAAAAACCAGTACGAAGTTTGATTTTTAATTACAATAAAATCACCTCTGATTTTAATGTTAATCAGGCATGTCCTACGTCATGCGAATGCGCTAGCTCTGCATAGCTTTACGAACCAGCTGGTCCTTTAATCACTGGAGACCTGTCCATCATTCAAGACTCGAGGCTTCGTTGTCTTCTAAAGAAGGGGCCAAAGTGTAGAATTCCTTCTAAGATAGATTTCATTAAATGTCAAACGTCTTTAAATTCCATAGCATCATTTAAAACCTGATACATTTGCAGCATGGACCAGACATGCACGTTTTGGGTACTAAACCCTCGTTAGTGATCCTTAGTTTAACAATGTAATATGGCCAAAAAGTATGAAAATTACTATGTCCGAAAATGTACCAAAAGACGTAGAGGAATGAGTGGGATATGATGCTACAGGAACCACGTTTTAGAAATTTCAAGCAATTTTGTAACAGAAAATTTCAAATGCGTTGAAGAGACAGACGATCAACCGAAGTTGATCGAACTTGGCTACATGTGCCCTCGGGGACTCTTGGTCCACCAGCAGTGACACTCATCAAGTAGTTCAAATGTTAAACGTAAATGTCGGGAAGTGCTAAATGAGGCGTTAGAAGTTTACATACGAAAATGGTGTAAGTTAGAAGGAGTCGAACCACACTCTCTCAATGACTGGAAAAGCCTTATTTTAGACATTGTAGATATCCGAATTGACAATTTAAAAAAAAAATCCTCATCTTTATTCGGAAGCACTGTCAAAATCGGCTAAATTATATAAATCTAAACACAAAAGGATTCTTTTCCTCAGTAGAAAACAAAATGTACAAATCATGGACTCGATCTGAGTTGCGCAAGGCCTTGTCCTTTCTTTTAGACAACATCTTTGTAAGATTTGGTGACACTCTATACAGGCAAGTTATTGGGATTCCTATGGATACTAATTAAGCGCCTCGTGTTTCAGATTTGTTTTTATACACACACGAAAAAGAATTCATGCAAAATCTACAAAAACTCAAGAAATTTGACGAATTGATATGTTTCAACGGCACCTCTAGGTATCTAGATGATATATTTTGAATATTGATAACCCACATTTTGACGATTACAAAAATCAAATTTATCCTCCAGAGTTAACATTGAACAAATCAAACACAAATGATATAGCTACATCATTTTTGGATCTTGATATCAAAATTAATAACGGAGAAATTCAAACAAGATAAACGACAAAAGAGAAGACTTTGGCTTCAACATAATTAATTTTCCTTGGCTTGATGGCGGTGTCATCACAAAAGCACTGGGCATAGTACTGGACCGATCTGCAGTTTTGTACCAGTGTTTTTCCCATCGTTGCACATTGGTCAACCGTGACGACGGGACTCCATGATGGGCCTTGTTGAAATCTCATCAGAGAAGACTTGGTCTTGATTTTCTGTCCTATCTGAAAGTTGGTCAGACTTCTCGGGTGATCGGGTAATTGATCTTGAGCTCGCTTCAGCCAGCAGAGCAGAGACTCTTTTACGTATGCCATAGGATTTTTTAAGATCCATTTACATAAAATCTGTGTTACAAGAGGCCGCTGCGTTTAACTATCTTGTTTGTGATGTCACCTTACAGTGAGACGTTTTATGTTTATACAACAATTGTGTGTCTTTGGAGACCTCTTTGCATCCGGATAAGTTGGAGAATTGTGCGCACGTAATCCGGATAACCACAACATTTGCTAAAAGCAGATGGCCGTCCAAAGTCGGCACCTGGTGCACATTTATCTCCTTCCTTTTATGCGTTGTCATCAATGTTTAATGTTTCTGTGTGTCTGTTACGATTGTTTAGTATGATGTTCTAGTGAATATTGTTATGTCTTTTTGCGATTTGGAGTTTGTATGGTGTCATTTATGAGTCACTTTCTTGTGGGTTTGTTTTGCAGGGTGGTTGATAATTCACAGAACAGGGGTGAAATAAGAATATCAATAAATAAAACAAGTGCAGCATAATCCGATTATTATAGCAAATTACAATGCTTAACGTCTTCAAATTAAATTGCATAATTTATGAACAAATAATAAATTGGCAGTAGGGACCGGACATGCACGTTTCGGGTACTTAACCCTCGTAAGTGTTCCTCAATCTAAAAAATGTAATACGACCAAAGAGTGTGAAAGTTATTATGTCAAAAAAATGTACCAAAAGACGTAGCAGGATGGATGGGATATGATGCTACAGGACCAACGTTTTAGAATTTTAAAGAAATTCTGACAACAGAAATTTTCGAATGCGTTGAAGAGACGATCAACCGAAGTTGTTCGGTTGACCGAACTTGGCTACATGTGCCCTCGGGGAATCCTGGTCCAGAAGCAGTGAAATTCACCAAGTGGTACAAATGTTTAACGTCTTCAAATTAAATAGCATCATTCATGAACAGATAATAAATTTGCAGCAGGGACAGACATGCACGTTTCGGGTACTTAACCCTCGTCAGTGATCCTCAATCTATAAACTGTAATACGACCAAAGAGTGTGAAAGTTATTATGTCCAAAAATGTACCGAAAGACGTAGAAGGATGAATGGGACATGGTGCTACAGGACCCACGTTTAAGAAATTTCAAGACACTTTGACAGCAGAAATATTAAGAATGCGTTGAAGAGACGATCAACAGTTGATCGAACTTGGCTATATGTGCCCTCGGGATCTCCTAAAACATTAATTTCTCTTACTCTCTGACATAGACTTAGGAAATAATTAGGTCTTCCGACTTCCGTCGGAAGACCTATTGTTTTCGTAACCGTGGAAAATTGGATCAGCGATTTCTCAAGAACCCTGTAAGCTAGGACAATGAAAGTTCTTCAACGTTACGTTTGGAGTAAAAGCTAGATTGGTCTTTTTTATTTTTGGTCTCTGTTATTTTTTTATCATGTTTTTTAGTAGATTCAAATATTTGACGGGAGCGTCGAATTACTCAAAAGGACCGAAAATTTCATGTTTTGCTATTTGTAAGCTTAAATATCTCGTATTTTGCTATCTACAATTTCCATTCTTTTTGAAAGTCGACAGCCATGCAAGATATGAAATGCTAGATGCACACTGTAACGATTTATTACGATGACGTCCTTCACCGTCCTTCATATTTCCAAATTCAGAAGTTCATAGGAGGAAGACACTTTTTTGCTTATAATAGTAAACAAAAATTAAGCTTATGAAGTTTCCTAAAAATTTCAATATTATTATTTTTTATCCATATATCTGTCTTATTTAGTCTTTCTGATTTTTCCTATCTCTTACTGTTGAAAAGATATGAGCATCGAAATTTTGAGTTGGGTATTTCGATACACCTTCACGCCAACAGATCGGGCGCACACTAAAATTGGTAGTCCGAGTCCGACTCGAGAAAAGCAGTGTTGAGATTTTCAAATTCCGATTTCACGGCAATGATGAATATGCATTTCATAAATACATTTCGATATACACAATTTGATTTTAAAACAGTTGATTAATTTAGAAGAGATCAGCTACAAACCAGAATTTACACACAAAAAGTGGTAGTTTGATTCCGATTTCTAACCTACAAACCTGTTTCTAAACTTCAGTAACTATATTTTGAACATCAAATTTAATTTCTAATTCTAGCAAACGTTCGAACATAATTTTCGGTTGGTTTATTTACAAATTGATGAACAATTTCTCCAACATTCTTCCCTCCCCTCGTTTTTCGAAAACAGTTCTGTTTATATTGAACGATGTCGCCATGATGGAAATTCAAAATAAACTTTGAAAAAAAGGGAAAGGGGGGGGTCCAAATTTGAACCTGCACAGCGAGAACCTCATGGTATTTATATATATATATTGAACGTAACTTGTTATTACCATTTCTCTTCTCAAGAAAATTGGTTCTACAGCTACGAGCTCGCCTTTTTTATGGGGGAAGGGGGCAGGAAGAATTTGCAAAAAAAAAATCCCGGCTCTGAAAAATGCTGAAAAAAATATTCCGGCCCAAAGGGCCGGCAATTTTTTTTTTCCCGGACCATGCAAAAGTAAGGATACATTGCATGATATGGAAATTTTTGCTGGCCCTTTGTGCCAGACAATTTAAAGTCAAAAATTAATTAATATAAATACAAACTGTTCACATAGCTGTATCTACCAGAGACCTAAAACGCATAGGCACAAAAATCTAGAAAAGGATCTATTTAAACATCATACAATCTGTCTGAAATTTGCTAATTGCAAAGAGACATCTGAAGGAACGGTTATTAACTCATACTCTGTAACAGCGGGGAGTTTAACTTACACAGACATTCACAACATTTGACAATTTGTTTAAATCCGGCCCGAAGAACCGGCGAAAATTTTTCGTCGACTCTGGTAATGGCTGAAAAAAATGGCCTGCTCAGAAAATTGCTGAAAAAATTTTACCGGCTGGCAATAGAATTCCTGCCCTCCCCCCCCCCCCCCCAAAAAAAATCAAATGGTTGCTCACCAACAATTATCGGTTTGAAAATTTAATGTTACTGCTATTTGAAAACTTAAATATATAATATAAATACATGTAATGTGACGTCCTTCATATTTCCAAACCAAAAATTGTATAGGAGGAAGACACTCTTGTTGCAACCGCAACAAGAAACCTTTCTAGTTTGTACTTATTTTGGTGTGACTCTAATATTAGTGCATTTAGCGCTGTCATGACATGCGTGCCCTCATTCAACAATTCATTTTAAAATATCTCTTGAATAGCATGTGCGCTGGCCGCTAGTACGTAATTATTATGACACTCATTCCGCTATGATTGGTTTATGTATCGCAATACTTTTTGCAGTTTGTCATGGCTTTAATGTAAAATTTGCCCCCCCCCCCCCCCCCCCTGTGGCGGATGTCTTCATGCTTACAGCTTTGCTGACACCCGAAGACATTTTGGCACAATTTTGCTTGAAGCTCCGCTAAAGTTTCAGTTGCTTTCCAGTCTCTGCGCCCAACAATTGGGCTTCAATATTCTGTTTTCATTGTATGTGAGTGATTGTGTATTTCCTACGACATATACCTTGAATAGTCGTCGTCGACCTTAAGGGGAATGGACAAACCGTTATTCGCCATATTGGATTTTATGTAGTGTGTTATTGAAAATCGTTCCTTACACCGAGTCATGGCTCCAACTTCAACTATTTTAATCCCAAGTATTCTCAACCCCAATAGCTACATTTTCCCATATTTTCTACGGAAAATTACATTAAGATTTCATGATTAGAAACTTTTTAAATTCATGCACCGAACTGCACATCTGCACCTCAGAAGAATTCATGAATAATACAATAACTTACCTTAAACATTACATTGATACTATATCTACAACCATTTGTCCTTCGATTTTGAGTACAAGGTCTCATTATCATATAAATCTCTTGTTAATACAACACGGTGTCTTTTCGAACACGAGTTTTTACAGGTAGCCATTTTCACGTGCCGATCCGCCCCAGCATAGGTAGAAAAAATAAACGATTTTAAAGTTCCTGGGGGTTATTCACTAGAATTTCGACTGTTTGCGATTCAATAATTAATTATTTACATGATATATATTAGAAAAGTGGGATAGTCATGTGAATTATAGGTGAAAAATTACAAATGTGCAACATCCCGGGGATCCGCCCCTGGATTCATTTCTATGTTGATATAGCTACTAGCCCCTTGCGTGTAAAATGAAGATACCCGGTATTTTGAGAAAGTATTATCAAAATTGGAGGACAAATGTTTGTAGACATAGGATGATAGTAACGTTTAAGGTAGGTTATAGTATTAATCATGAATCCTGCAAACCTGAAGCTGCGCAGTTCGGTGCACTAAGTTCAAATGGTTGTCATGTAAAAATATTGATGCATTTTTTGTTTAAAATCGTGGGAAATGACTATGTTGAGGTAAAGAAAACTATGTATGAAAATGGTTAAGATTGGAGTCTTAATTCTGCAGAACGACAGATTTTCAAGTATGCTTCTCGGCGAATCCAATACGGCCGATAAACTTTTGTTCATACCCCTTAAACATGCATTTAAAGTGAAAACATTGAAAACATGCAATTTTAATGAATGTATAGTTTACTCATGGAAAAGTGATTGAATATTGAAAAGTGGTTGAATTTGAATATTTAAAAGTGATTGAATATTGACATTGATTGAATATTGAAACGTGATTGAATATTGAAAAGTGATTGAATAATTGAAAAATGATTGGTAATATAATCTTTAAATTACATTTATACAAAAGTGAATTAATTGTGAAATAATATAATTATAGCCATGGCAGAAACTACCAAAAAATGTGTTCTTTACTCCTTTCTATGCAGATAACTTAAATATTTCTTTCCTGATCTATAGGAATTAGGACTATCAATAGATCACATTGAAGATAGAAGAAAGAGAAGTACGTAAGAGGGAAATTCCTCTGACTCACTTCCCTTTCAAGTATACCAGTATATATTTCATTCATTATCTATAGATTTAATGGATCTAACCTAATTTTGTATTTTGTTTCAAGTTTTTATCATGTATTTATCTTAAATCATTCTTCATGATATAGTCTATATAGAAAAAAAAAATCTGAAATTCAGATTCTCGTAGCAAATGGGTTCATTCCAAAATTACTTTCAATTATGATTATGCCCGTGTTTTGCAAAGTAAAAACGGGGGCGTACGTTTCTATGTCTCTATACATAGAAATAGACGATGTGTTGTCCATCAATAATCCAAAATTCGCGGATTACCTGAGCAGTATCTATCCTTCGGAGCTTGAAGTCAAAGAAACTAAAAAGACAAATAATTCAGCATCCTATTTGGACATTATGTTGTCCTACGACACTAATGGTCACTTGAACACCTCACTCTATGACAAACGTGACGACTTCAATTTCAGCATTACAAACTTTCCTTTTCTGAGTAGCAACATCCCTTCATCGCCTGCTTATGGCGTGTTCATATCTCAGTTGATACGCTATGTCAGAGCAAGTACCAAATATACGGATTTTGTTTTGAGAGCTAGGCGTCTTTCAGATAAGCTTCTCAGTCAGGGATATGTTTGTGACCGACTAACATCGTCACTGAGGAAGTTCTACGGTCGATATGGGGAACTCGTCATACACTATGATGTCCCACTCTCCAGAATGGTGGATGATATTCTGTCATAGACCATTTGAACCATCCAACCAAAGATTGTACTCTATGTCTTCCGAAATGGAAGTAACCGGATGTGACAGTTCTACCGAATTGAAGCGGCGGGTGTTGCATGCAAGCAGAAGATGCTTACTTTTCCTGGGCAACTGGTCTCACTCCCATATCGGGGGTTCGCTTCTTTTCATGTGGTGGAGGTTTTTGTTTGTTTGCTTTGGTTCCTGTTTTATCCTGAATTTGTATGCCTTCGGTTTCTGATTTTCTGAATTATCGATTTTGTGCTGTATACAGGGATATGTTCATTATCCATATTTGTCACTTATAAACTCTCTGAACAGAGCATGGACTGTATTTCGTACGCCCCCTTTTCTATATCTATTTACATATCCACCTGTGTTGCTTGGCCCCCTGCATTTACCGTCTTGTTTGTGTGGTCATATTACAGTGATAAGATGACCTTTAGATAACCGGAAAGGTTGGAAGGTTGTGCGCACGTAATCCGGATCCGATTGCCAATCTGTCTCGTTGGAGTATGGTAGTCTTTTTTGTCTAATGTTTCTATGTCTCTATTACGTCTTTTGCTGTTTCTTGTCTACCCTGTGTCTGTGTTTTCGCACCAGGTGCTTTGGTACTTTACTGTGGGTTCTGTAACGGATTCAGGTTAGAGATCCCCTTCTTTCTTTTACATACAGATATAAATTGATGACATGCTCTTAATTTTAAAATAAGCTGAATTGGCGTAAAACCTCGCCACTTTGCATCCATGTGAGCCAGTGATTTACATTTCACTTACTCATATTAATTTTTTACGACTATAGCCACCTGAATAATTCAATATATGACAAATACTCTAAGATATACCACATATGACGACTTCGATTAAAAAACTACAATTTTATCGTTCCTGGTAGAAACATTTTCTCATCCCCTGCCTACGATGTAGCGATAAAGCGATTAGTAAAGTCCTCTAAAATAATCTGAAACAAAAACGACACCGTTCCTCAGGGCAAGGATACTTCCAGATAAACTAATTAAGCCGGGGTAAAAACCATCATTCAGATGCTTTGGATGATACTGTCATTGTCCGCACTGAAAGGTATGTCAGGTAAGAACCATCTACACAACCGAAATTGACCATTTTGTATAAACATTAAAGAAGTACCGTACAGTTACTAAGTCTCAAAGTCGAGAAGGCAGGGCAAAATCGTGAGAATTCCCATCGAAACGGTTGGCGAACCCCGGAATGAAAACATTCCGAAGTGAGACCTTGGACATTCAGCGTCTCCTGATTGCATGCAACACCCGTCGCAACAGCTCCATGGAAACCTGTCAAATTCGGTGATTGTCTCAGTTTCATGTACAGATCAGATAAGTATGTCTTGTTTGGTCATGACGAGAGCCTTTCCATCACAATGTAGAATGTCACTGATCATTCTGGAAAGGGGGATCTGATATGCTTTTATAATGAGTTAAAGAAGATCCTAATAATCTCAACAGCACTCACAATAGAACACCAAACTGAGCATTGACGGACCCCTAGCAAGCTAGAGGTGGGACCAGGTGCCCAGGAGGAGTAAGCATCCCCTGTTTGCCAGCCGCACCTGCCTTCGATGTTCATGACGAAAATGAAAACAATATATAAAATGCATGCACTGTCTGAGGTTATGTCTATATAGAAAGTGCTATGGCGACCACATCAGGGAAAAATATTCAAAACACTTACTGTCAAACCCCTCGCGGGGAACTTTTTTACGAGCTCCACACGGCAAAGGGCATAAGAGTGACACAAATGAGTTAAAGAAGATCCCCGTAGCGACCGAAGAACTTCCGCAATGATGATTTCTGCCGTTGTGTGATATAACCCTGAACAAGTAGCTTACTTACAAGCCGTCTGGCTCTAATGATGAAATCTTCATATTTAGAACATGCCCTGGCGTACCGTATCAGCTGAGAAACAAAAAACGCCATAAGCAGGAGAAGACGGAATGTTGCTACTGATGAAAGGGAAGTTAGTTATGTGGAAGCTGAAATCGTCAAGCTTGTCATAGAGTTCAAATGGTCGTTTGCGTCGAAAGATAGAAGTATATCCAAGTACGAAGCGGATCTGTCGCTCTCTGTTGTTTCCTTGATCTCTAGTTCATGAGGAAAGATTTCATGTAGATGGTCTTTAAATTTCGGATTACTGATGGTCAACACGCAACGTATCTGAAGGTAAAATGAACTAGATATGAGATGCTTTCGCCCAGTCGAGAGCAAGGTCTGGATGAAGTCAGCTTCGTATAAATATAGAAATAAATTCGCGAGCAGTGGGATGCAATTGGTACCCATGGGGATGCCAGCTATTTGCTGGAATACAGTTCCTCTAAGCACAACAAAAACGTTGTCAATCAAAAACTCAAGCATTCGGATGAAATCGTCTTCGGTATACTTTTTGTTTGAATCAGAGTGTTCCTTCACGAAATAAGTATCCTCCCGCCCTATGAAAGATATTTGTATCTTCTGTTCCCATCTTTTTGAAAGAGAAGTTTTGCGAATAATATTTGCCAGTCTGTTTTTGAGCTTTTGATGTGGAACGGTTGTGTAGAACGAGGAGAATTTGAAATATTTTATGCTGGTTATATTATTGAAATTGGTGGCTTTTAAATTTCCCAAAGGTCCCTTGAATTTTTTAGGATCAACATCTGATTGATTCCATTTCTGGAATAAGTTGTTTCGCAGTTTGTTTGAAGACCTTACTTGATACGAGTTAATATTTTCGTAAGCAAAATGGAAAGAGGTTTTGTGGGGCACCTGGACGGACCGGCGATGAAGCGGTATTTGTAAGGATTTTTGTGCATTTTGGAAATCCAGTAGATACAAGGTAATTCAAGTGACAGATATGGATAGCGGTGCTTGTAAGGATTCTTGTGCATTTTGGGAATCCAGTAGATAAGAGGTAGTTCAAGTGACAAATGTGGATAATGACCATATCCCTGTAGATCAGAGTCATCGATGTTAATACCGAAATACTCAAGAACAGATTTGTGATTGTCAAGTATTAAGATACAGATAAATTTGTAGGTGTGTATGTTGGATTTCCAGGTGCTGAATGTAGCCCAAGTTCCTCTCTCAGGTATTTGAAATACTACACCTTGCAAACGAAAGTAAAATTGTTTGCCGCTTTGTCAGCAGGAACAATGATATATTTTTCATCGAGTCATTTTTGAAGGCATTCATATTTTGATGTAGGTACAGGTCAAGTTTGGATTCGTTCTAGGCAGAGTTGTAGGACATAGATTTATGCCGGTGACTTATGTCGCTCAGAGATCAATTCTTTTTATTCTGATTTTAATTTTATTGATTAACTTTTACTTTTTTATTACAAGGAAGGAAATTACATATGAAGATAGAAGAAGGAAAGGGCGAAATACATGATTGGAATTTTTCTTGGAACTATGCTGTTTGCTTATTTTACAATCATTTATAAGTAATAAACAGGATAGAAGATACTGAATGTTGTAGTCTGTACAAGAAAAGGTAAATGATTTTGGTTTTCTTTGCACGAAATTATACATCTTAAACGTATCTTTAAAGCAGGCACACATTTATGGTTCATATGATTTTTTAAAACACGCAGCAAATCTTAAACAGAATGGAGATGACTATTTGCCAAAGCCTACATACGTAGAAATGAAAATGTTGAAGATCACCTTTCTTTCTTTGCTTTGCTTTATATCTTTCAAGAATGTGTATGCCTTTTGACTGGATTATGATTTTTGAGTTTTTTCAGTTGACTTTCAATGTTCTTCGATACCTTTTGGAAACTGGAAAAGTGGAAGAGTTTTGAGGACATAATCCGGATAACTTCTCCATTTGCTACCTGATTGGCAGACGGCCGTTCTAAGTCGACTCCGATTGCCCATTTGTCTCGGTGGTTTATGTGTAGTCTTTTGTGTTTGTGTTTGATGTTTCTATGTCGTATGTCACTTTTGTTCCTTGTCCCTTATGCGTCTCTTTCTGTGCTTGTATGCTTTGAGTTTTTGCATTGAATGTTTTTGGGGTTTTGCTGTGGATGCTGCAACCTGGTTTTGTTGGAGATCCCCTCCTTTGTTTTTTTTGTTTGCGTCTCTTGCTGTGCTTGTTTACTCTGTGTTTTCACAACGGGTGTTTTAGTGCTTTTCTGTGGGTGCTTCAACAGAGTCCGGTGGGAAATCCTCTTCTAATGATAATTATTTGACATGAGGCATCGAGCAATCACAACGTGAGCAATTGTAAAATAATCTCCAACAAACTTCCAGTTTGCTAAGCTCCATCCATGCACGTGCTATAGAGCTCATGTAGAACAATATTAGAATAGAAATAACAACTAGATAGCTGTGATTTGTTGTCCAGTGATTACTCGTCGCATGAATTTATCAAATTACTAAATAATGTTATTGGTTCATGCGACTCGGGGAATAATAATTGTGTAATCAAATAATAACATCCTTGGTAGCGTAAATTCGGTAGCGTACACGTTAAAAAACGAATGTACATGTTTATAAATCCAAAACGTAGTGTAAAATCCTTGTTAGTGTAATTGTACATGTATCCAAATCCGTGTGTAAAGTAGAATAAATTCATAGTAACGTTTCTTAGTTTATTTACAAGTCTAACCTACGATTAAAACATGTTTACAATATATACAAACATAGTGTCTACGAATGACCTGCGTTCTACGCATTGGGATGCTGGGCCACCTGCGCGTCGCTATTTATCTACGCTGGGACAACTTGGCGTGAGCTGCCGTTTTCCAGGGCCAGGTGACGTCAGCTGCCTATATATTGGCATCTCAGCGGAAGTTGCCGATTACGCTGGTCAGATGGGCGTTACATTTTACGTATATAGAGTACGTTTAAATCAATTGTATAATAAAGATAGATAATATACAGACATATAAGCATATTTCAACTTATTTACATTACATTTGCTTCAAAAATTATCTATTTTATGATTTGTATTTTCAAGGATCGCATGCCCGTTATTCATTATCATTTTTTGAACATTGAATTTGTCTTTGTGTTTGATTTTCGCTCACTGATACAAATAAAACCTTAAACAAAAGAAACGTAAAAAGTTCCTTCGTGTGCAAAATTGGTCAATACATTGTGGTCTTTGTATCTATGTTTTCAATCTCTTCAAAAGATCGAATATGATTACTGAATTTAACTGGACATGTCATAAAAGTAATAAAGAAGTTTTTTTCACTTTATTGATTTTTAAGAAAATAAAACTTGCAATTGAGGAAGAAGAATTGCATTTGAGGAAGGAAAATGTATGTTATTTTTCCTCCTTTTTTGCCGAAGTATCTCGGAAATCCGTATATTGCGACAGAAAAAGTTCATTACATGACTTGATAACTGATACGTGGAGAGAAGACCGGAAAATGGGAAAGTCCTAACTTTCGGGCTGCAGTAATATAATAAACTCGAAAAAGTACCCATCAGTTAATCAATCCCAAAGTCGAGAAGGTAGGGCAAAATCATTAGAATTTCTCCTGGAACAGTTGCGAACCCCGGAATAAACAGCATTCCGAAGTGAGACAGGATGTCCGGGCAGAGTCAGCGTCTCCTGTTTGCATGCAAAACCCGTCGCAACAGTTCCATAGGAACTGGTCAAACTGGAGGATTGTCTCGATGTACATATTGATGTTCATATCTGGTAAATATGTCTTGTTTGGTGATGTTGACAACCATTCAATCGCAATTCAGAATGTCGTTTTTATAAGATCCTCGTTGCGACCGAAGAACTTCCTCAATGATGTTTTCGGCCTTTGTACCTTGAACGAATACCTTACTTGCAAGCATATAGAAATCGAATATTTTGTTTAACGTACCGGGTACCTTTTAGGCGAACTGTAGATAAAAAACAACAACAACACAAACATGCATTTTTCGGGTTAGAATAAAACATCATCAATATCAGGATATAATAGTGATTTTTCTAAAAAAAGAAATCAAGTAAGAATTTTCCAACTCATTTGAAGAAAGATATTTTCTTTTTATGTTTTCCGTCTTCCTTTCCTAATTCCATCATATTGATCGTGTGTACGTGTGTTTTAATGCCTGACGGGAGGATAACTTCCAGAAAAAGCCCGGGATGTAAAACAAAATATTTAATTAATATGGCCTAATTACTTATGCGACATACAGATTTTATTCTTGAATATAAAAGAAGATGCAATTCTTTTCACTTTCTATAAATACGAAAATAGTTATCATCTAAAATCTTTCAGCAACCACCTCCGTTTGTAATAAAAGATGGCAATCCCTAATGGTAATAAACGAAAGATAAACAGTTTAGAGAGAGGAGACAATTCTAAGCTTGCCAAAGTTGAAAAGAGAGAACCAAGTGAATCTCCTATTGTAAGAACCTTTTTTGTAATCTGGTACCTCTTTATATCGTAATTTTTTGTTTTGTTTTTGTTTTTGTTTTTTCATTCATGTTTTGAAAGAAATACAAACATCAGCCCATAAGGAAGGTGTTCGATTATTTAAAACCATTTCATTTTGTCTCATCCCTTAGCCTTGTGGAAACAAAGCTCCAGATTGTAACGATGGAGACTGTTATGGTGGTTCCATCATCACCACATTGGATGGGAACATATACCATCATGTGTTCAAGGGACTCACAAAGAAGGGAATTCTTTTCAAAGGACTACAAATAAGGTAAAAATTGTATCCATGCAGAAATATCATTCACACGAAAAATCGAACATTCTTTTTAAGGTGGGTTCCTACTCATAGATCTAATAGATAAAATTTGTATTTTAGGCTTTTTTCCTAAACAAAATTGTCCAAATGAGAAATAAAACACAGACATAGATATGTAATTTGTCATCAAAGGTACAGTACATAATAGAATATACAGATATGCATTTGAACCCTCCAAATTCAGTAATGACAAGAAAACTATTGATGCATAGCGGGAGAACAAAGATACAATGAAGATTATAGACATATATTTAGCATCAAATTATTTCTTAAATAAGTCAGTCAGTGCCAGCTTTGCATCCTGTAATGATTCTTACTATGTTAACAACAAAAAGTTGCAGGGTGGGAGACACCATACATTTTGTAGACCAATTGTTCTTTTCTCCGTTTTAATTGTGTATCTATGGTAAACAAAATCACATCAATCCGATTGGTCCGATACACCCACACCCCCTTTAAATTATGTCATCGATTAAAATGATTCGATCTTCTTCTCTTTGACTAAGAAACCGTTTCATGTGACTTATTTACTTTCGTATCTTACAAGTAACTCCGGTCTTTTGTTTAAAAATGCATATGATCAGTTCAAATATCAAGACCTTATTTCTAAAATGTTAAAGCCATAGGACATTATAAGCTGTCTAAACCGAATTAATCACGAAATAAAAACATTTTTCACGAATGCGATGATTCTTGAATTGTCCATTTTGGACTTGACTTCAAGACCATGGGCGGAAAAGCAAAACCAATAAAAATAAAAACGCCCTGCTCGTTCCCGGCGTTAACAATAGTATGTTTATTTATTTTGTTTTATTTCATGATAACAAGTCATATAGAAGAAATATAAGACATAATTTTATATTCTAACGTAAATCTTAGTATGATATGTCTCCAAACATAAGGGTACCCCCTTATAATTTATCACATTTTTACTAAATCCAACTTTTTGCAAAATGAAACAGATGACTTTTTTTCGTTTTGTGATATTTCATGATATTTTGTATGTAGATGAAGAAAAAATAGCATACAAGTACACAGTTTTGTAAATTATCAAGATATGGCTCCAAAGATAAGGGTACCCCCTATAATTTCAACACATTTTTGACTAAAGATAGATAGTATATCCTAATTTTTTGCAAATTTTTGCGTATTTCTTCATATTGCATCATTTCATAAGATAATGTATATAGAAGATTAAAAAATCACATACATATATACAGTTTTATAAATGATCAAGATATGGCTCCAAACATAAGGACATCCCTTGTAATTTCTGAAATTCATCACATTTTCAACTAAGAATATATATACTACCGGTATATGATGGGTGTGGACATTGATAGATTGCCCATTCTTTTGTCTCTTTCGGCATTTAAGACCTTTTGTCTGCGTTTTTCAATGTGCTGGCTCGTCCGCTTCTAGGCCAGTGCCAACTAGATAATTTTCAATTCGCCGTAATGTTAACAAAATGCCGTGTAGCTTCTATACCAACATTGCTGGCCATGCATGTTATATACCGATTTGTTTGTTGGTTCAAGCTTTATACGAAACTAAATTTAAAAAATTAAGCATGACCGACTCTTTTTCGCGCTATTTGCATCACTAGGAACCTTGCAGGGAATTTTCGAAATTTCCCGCCCCCGTCCCTTTTAGCGGATCGGGAGCTAGGGAAAAAAATCGGGCATCGACATTTTAATTGCAATTAATTTTTTCTTATATATATATCATATTCAAACAATAAACCAAAAGAAAACATAATTTGATAGCCAATCACATGCATCTTCTGTCACATTTCAAATGACAGGCCCACAGGTTTTTCTCCAATCAGAGCAGGCCTTTTAGTTGACTCTGACCACCAATTTTTGTAAAACGTTTATGCAGACTGCTGTTATTAGGAAAACCTATAACGGTTCGAGTAGGGACACACCTTAAACCGTAAATAAATATGTTGTCTATGCTTCCTCTAAACAATTTTTGCGTATTTTGAGTTTCTTTGACATTGAAGTGTAGCAGAACGGGTCGATGTACTCAATATTAATCTATTTTTATCCTTACTTTTCACCTATACGCTATTTATAGATAGATAGATAGATAAGAACTGTTATCTTTAGCCAATTAGATTAATCGTTATATCCCTAAGTTCGGTAACTGCCATGTGATCGAGCAGTATATAAAGCGAGCGTTCAGCGAGCTCAGTGCAGTGTTCTGCCAGACTTTCTGGCTTGTACAGCCTCTCTAGTTGGCTTCCGACTTCAAAGAAAAGAATAGCAACATTTTGTTTGATAGTTTGATATTTTACTTTGGCATTATTTTAAGGAATATTTTAGCTACGACTTATTTGGATTGTATTGTATTTGATTTGATTTCATTAGTTTTGGAGATTTATTGATTTGAATATTATTTTGGCTATTACGACGACTTTTGTTTTTGTTTATTGGTTTTGTTGAATAAAGAAAGTACTTTTGAATAAACATAGGAAATTGCAATTGTTTTGTCTGATTTACACGCACCACCACTCGTCCACTACTACATTGGCGTCGCCGGTAGGATAGTTGTACGATTTCGGTAGGCTTCGGTAAGATATTTTTGTAATTGTAGGATTTTGTTTGGATAGTTGTAGGATTAGTTATCAGGAAATTTGGTATTGATTAGTTGGATTGGTTTGATAGATTTTCTATAAATCTATTTCGTTGGATACGATTTATTTTTCGGAGTTTGATTTACTTGACTTTAATTTGAGACTTTGTCATTTATTTTGGTTTTTGTCTTTTGAGGAATAGTTTGTTCGAGTATCTTAGCAGTGCGGTTCTTTGTCTTTTAGAGACAGTGATTGGTTTATTGTACCTAGTTTTGATTTTTGGTACTGAAATTTTGGAACCTCGTTTCTGTAAACGAGTACTGTCAATGTTTCTTATGACAGTTAGAGTTACCGGACTAAGTTATAGTCCAATTCTAGAGGTCTATTTTGACCATTATATGACCGGATCCAGTTACCGGATAGATGTGACGTATTCCAGACGTAATGGGGCCAAGACGTTGGCGAATATCTGATGCATTTTCCGTATACCCAGTGATGACCGATGATGTACCCTTGGAATCAACTTACTTCCGTTTCCAGTGAATGATCCAGTTATCATGAAGATTACTCAACCTACATGAACATCTTTCGCGTCCGTAAGTTTAGCAGTGATGAACATTCGAACATTCGCGTCCGTTAACAACAGTGTGAAATAATGAACTTTTCGCGTTCGATCTCCAGTCCTTCAACAGTGCTGTGAACTACTGACATTAACTTTTCTTTTTTCAGGAACTGACATTTCATTTATATGACTTGTTTTATGATTTTGTTTATAAATGTTTTTGTTGTTTATCATATGTCACTTACTGCAATTAACTTCAATCAATATTTGCTCCTATAACTACATGTATTTCAGTTTCATATACAAATAATTTAACACTTTATCTTTCACATGTAAATATGTCCGATTTATCTTTGATATTGTTTGTTCTGAATGCTTGATAGTTTGATTCTTTAGTTGTAGGAATGATATACCAGCAAAAAAATTCGATATGTACTACGTTTTTCAATCATATAATTTGTTTATTTGTCATGAAGAGTGTCACTCTGATTGTTAAAAAATGTAACCATTTTCTTTATAAGGGGGGAGGAATGTAGCAGAACGGGTCGATGTACTCAATATTAATCTATTTTTATCCTTACTTTTCACCTATACGCTATTTATAGATAGATAGATAGATAGATAAGAACTGTTATCTTTAGCCAATTAGATTAATCGTTATATCCCTAAGTTCGGTAACTGCCATGTGATCGAGCAGTATATAAAGCGAGCGTTCAGTGAGCTCAGTGCAGTGTTCTGCCAGACTTTCTGGCTTGTACAGCCTCTCTAGTTGGCTTCCGACTTCAAAGAAAAGAATAGCAACATTTTGTCTATCTGATTTAGTTGCAATTTAGTTTGATATTTTACTTTGGCATTATTTTAAGGAATATTTTAGCTACGACTTATTTGGATTGTATTTGATTTGATTTAGTTAGTGTTGGTATTTGATTTGATTAAGAATTTGATTTGGCTTTCACGACGACTTTTGTTACTGTTTATTGGTTTTGTTGAATAAAGAAGATACTTGGTAATAAAAATAGGAAATTATAGTTGTTTTGTCTGATTTACACGCACCACCACTCGTCCACTACTACAGAAGCAATAAGAAACCCTTCTTTGTACACTTAAGTCAAATCTGCAAGAAAAGCATTCATTTCGGCGTACAATATTCATTTATTAATACATTCGGCATACAATTTTCATGTACAGATTTGTTCCAATAAAAAGAAAGTATGCTATGAATAAAAAATCGTGCCTGTTGCTTCATTTAGAATTTTAAATACAATTTTTTTTATTAGATTCCACTTTCCAGATCAGGGACATTTTCATTACCTGTTATGTACATTGGTATGTACATCAAGACAATAATTGTTCATGGAGCTGTTGCGACAGGTGTTGCATGTAGACAGGAAACGCTTACTCTCCTCGGGCACCCTGTCTTATTTCGGAATGTTGTTCATTCCGGGGTTCGCAACTTCTAATGATTTTTCATACCTTCTCGACTTTGAGACTGACTAACTGGTGGGCACTTCTTTGATGTTTATCTAAGAATTAAGTTGTTGATAAGTCGGATAGACATTATGTTATACTTCATCTGAAAATATTCACTCAATAAATATCCTCGCTTTTCATCTTTTCAGGGATAGTGATATTTTACTTTGCATTAATGATGAAGATACAGCTAAACTTCCCCACGAGCAGGTGCTGAAACGATTTGAAAATATTGAAACAGAAAAGGACACCTCAATCGTGAGTGTAAAAATTAGAAACTTTAGATACAACTGGTACCATAGAACATATATTTCAATATTGCCAATACATCAATAACGCGTGCATTCTTTGATATTTACATTAGTAGTAGATTCCCCATGTTGAACGCCCTTTAGGCAACTAGAATTATATTCCAATAACTTGGGTTGCTCTCAAGTATTGCATGTAGGGAGAATTTACCAAAGTTAAGATACATTGACGCTGTTTCAAGCAGAATGTGCGATGTTCATGCAAATAAAAATGACCGATGATTAGAATAAATGCAAATATAAGTAATGACTGTCTTACTTTTGGTGTTCATGTGATTCTCGGAAAATTTGCACGTGTCCAACCAGAATTATACACCCATGAACACCAAAAGTAAGACAGTCATTTCCTAATTTCATCCTTAAAATCATTTGAAAATATTTCATTTTAAAAATTTCAGTGCAAGATATCATCAAATGCTTAATTTAACAATGCTTGATGCTTGAGACAAAGATATAGTACATCTAGGTTATTGTGAATGAATGAAAAGTAAAATACAAAAATATAATACATCCAGGATATTGTGAATGAATGAAAAGTAGAATTCAAAAATATAGTACATTCTGGATTTTGTGAATGAATGAAAAGTAAAATTCAAGAATATAGTACATCCAGGATATTGTGAATGAATGAAAAGTAGAATTCAAAAATATGGTACATCCAGGATATTGTGAATGAATGAAAAGTAGAATTCAAAAATATAGTACATCCTGGATTTTGTGAATGAATGAAAAGTAAAATTCAAGAATATAGTACATCCAGGATATTGTAAATGAATGAAAAGTAAAATTCAAAAATATAGTATATCCTGTGACACGTAAAACGTTGCACATACGTCCGAGTAACGTTATGTTGGTGCTGCGAGCGCGCCATTTGTATATCGATCTCCCTTGCGCTCACAGCCAACTTGTGGTTGGCGGGCCGCGTTGTCCGTAATGGAGTCCCCGGGCCGCCGTTTGGGATGTCTTTTTTCTAGCTTCTATCTCTTTTCTGGATGCTGAAAGTATCAAGATCACACTTTAATAAGTTTTTTATCTTTATTGCTGGTTTGTATTTCGGAGAGTGTTTTAAAATATTTGTAACATAATATAATCAATTCAAAAGTAATGCGCATGCGCGCCAGTGATGTCCGTTTCCGAAACAAGTACTTCAAATTTAGAATTCCAATGTCCAATAATCCAATAAAACTTCATGTAATCGACTTAATGAAATGAAAATTACAAAACAATAACAATTCATATAAAATCGGTCACTGGTGGCAATAATAACAATTTGACTTAACTGATAATGAACACAAGCGAACACAATAGTAATACAAATATGTACATATAACAACTTATAATAATATGAAATGAAGAGACAGTAGCTTATTTCGAAAGTTCAAATTTTAAAACAGTAATTATAAAAAGATTTACGTACTTAACTTATGTAAATGGAATTTATTCTAGGTAAAAATGTAAAATTCAAATAGTCTCATACCTGAAAGTATCAAGATCACACTTTAATATGTTTTTGATCTTTATTGCTGGTTTGTATTTCGGAGAGTGACCAATATGGCCGAAGTTTGACCGTCTCCGAAAAACGCCCCACCCTTCCAGATACTGACCAATAACTTTCTTAGAATTTTAACCGACACATTTACCCGAATTTTGAACAAAAACTAAAATTAACCAATCAAATTTAAGAATTTTGGACAAAGAAAACGAGCCGGACAGGAACCGATAATTGACTTTCACACTTATGTCAAGAATTAATTTTCTCATCTCGGCGTCCTGTCCGAACTTTCTTCTGATGTCGTGAAATTTGTTTGTTTTCTAATAGCCTATGGTACATTTCGAAGAAATTCTTGTTATTTTTAAGACGTAAAAAGTAAAGTCACAAAAGGAAAGAAATGTTATATTGTTCGGATATTAACGAGAGATTAAATGCCAAAATAAAGAAATGTTCAAAAATGATTTTTACAAATTACTTTTTACAAATAATTGTAAACTAAAAATATTAAATTTGATTTCCTGATCGATAATCGAATCTATCGATACCAAACTTGATTAAATGAATCAATTATCATAGACAATAGATTTAAACTTTTCAAATGCATCTACTTCATATCATTGGAATAAAAAGCTGTGATTCAATTTAAAAACGTCTGACCTATGACACATTAAAATTAAAATTTAAACATGCAGTAATGATGGCTTTCTACCCAACCTAATTACTTTCGTCCTCGAAATCGTCATTACTGCATGTTTAAATCTTAATTTTAATGTGTCATAGGACACCTGGATTTTTTGAATGAATGAAAAGTAGAATTTAAAAATATTATACATCCAGGATATTGCGAATAAATGAAAAGTAAAATTTAAAAAAATATAGTACATCCAGGATATTGTGAATGAATGAAAAGTAAAATTAAAAAATATAGTACATCCAGGATATTGCGAATGAATGAAAAGTAAAATTAAAATATATAGTACATCCAGGATATTGTGAATGAATGAAAAGTAAAATAAAAAAATATAGTACACCAGGATATTGCGAATGAATGAAAAGTAAAATTCAACAATCTAGTTCATCTAGGATATTGCGAATGAATGAAAAGAAAAATTCAACAATATAGTACATCCAGGATATTGTGAATGAATGAAAAGTAAAATTCATCAATATAGTACATCCAGGATATTGCGAATGAATGAAAAGTAAAATTCAACAATATAGTACATCCAGGATATTGCGAATGAATGAAAAGTAAAATTCAACTATATAGTACATCTAGGATATTTCGAATGAATGAAAAGTAAAATTCAACAATATAGTACATCTAGGATATTGTGAATGAATGAAAAGTAAAATTCAAAAATATAGTACATCCAGGATATTGCGAATGAATGAAAAGTAAAATTCAACAATATAGTACATCTAGGATATTGAAAATGAATGAAAAGTAAACTTCAACAATATAGTACATCTAGGATATTGCGAATGAATGAAAAGTAAAATTCAACAATATAGTACATCCAGGATATTGTGAATGAATGAAAAGTAAAATTCAAAAATATAGTACATCCAGGATATTGTGAATGAATGAAAAGTAAAATTCAAAAATATAGTACATCTAGGATATTGCGAATGAATGAAAAGTAAAATTCAACAATATAGTACATTCAGGATATTGTGAATGAATGAAAAGTAAAATTAAAACATATAGTACATCCAGGATATTGTGAATGAATGAAAAGTAAAATTAGAAAATATAGTACATCCAGGATATTGTGAATGAATGAAAAGTAAAATTCAACAATATAGTACATCTAGGATATTGCGAATGAATGAAAAGTAAAATTAAAAAATATAGTACATCTAGGATATTGTGAATGAATGAAAAGTAAAATTCAACAATATAGTACATCCAGGATATTGCGAATGAATGAAAAGTAAAATTCAACAATATAGTACATCCAGGATGTTGTGAATGAATGAAAAGTAAAATTCAACAATATAGTACATCCAGGATATTGCGAATGAATGAAAAGTAAAATTCAACAATATAGTACATCAAGGATATTATGAATGAATGAAAAGTAAAATTAAAAAATATAGTACATCCAGGATATTGCGAATGAATGAAAAGTAAAATTCAACAATATAGTACATCCAGGATATTGTGAATGAATGAAAAGTAAACTTCAACAATATAGTACATCTAGGATATTGCGAATGAATGAAAAGTAAAATTCAACAATATAGTACATCCAGGATATTGTGAATGAATGAAAAGTAAAATTCAAAAATATAGTACATCCAGGATATTGTGAATGAATGAAAAGTAAAATTCAAAAATATAGTACATCTAGGATATTGTGAATGAATGAAAAGTAAAATTCAAAAAATTACCTATAATGTATCCAAAAGAACCAGGTATGTACCGAACGGGAGATTCATTCCTTAATGAATAATTCAAAATACAGAAAATGAACAAATGTATATTACTAGGCGAACGATTTTCACGGAATAAAGCAATGGAATTCCTCCCCAATCATTCCATGCGAACACAACCTCTCTCAAGATTATCGTATAGACGTTCATTGGAAAAACGTAATTCTTTTCTTTTTCTTTTTTTTTTTTTCTTATTTCGTTTTTTCTTATTTCTTTATTTGCTTATTGCACAGGTGATATACAGTACTAAAGAAAGAGAATTCATTCGAATTTCATTTTCGCTTTATGGTTGCAAAAGTAAGTGTTTAATTTCAAGTTCCTTCTTTTTGTGTACATTTTCATTTAAGTAATGTTAGGTTTTCATGTCTCCTTTTTTTTAAGATGGTCACACAATTTCTCCATAGAAAAAAAAGACTAGAATAACACTTTTTTTTTATAAAACTGAATGCATTATATTTTTCTGAATTCGTTCTCATGGGATAGACTTACTGCAAAGTGGACCAGCATGGCCCAAATTTGAAATGAAGATCCGTTGTCAAGAAAATCCCTGTTACCTAACAGCAGAACCGCTGAATAATCCAAATACACTTGTATTTAAAAGAATCACCGAAATCAATAAACAACACTGTAAGTTACGAACATTTTTTCTTATGAAAATTGACATCGCATCTATAAAAAATGTCCATGTGGAAACAATTGTCATGTGAATAAGATATATGAATATATAAAACTTGAATATAGTGTAATACATTTCAAATGCAACTGTTATATATAATGGCAAAAAAAAAAATTTCAAATAAATTTCCTTTGTTTTTTTTAACAGATCACTTCACTGCAGAAAAAGTTAGAAGCAGAAAATATTCCCTAAGATTAAAAACTGCTCATGTAGATTCATATGTTGGATTCAAAAAAGGAACTGCGTTTGATCAAGCGTTTCTTGTGGTAATTCATATTTATTTTAATCAGAAGAAAAACAACTTCCTGACTAATAGAATCGATTAAACTGATAATTACGTTTACACATATACATATCATGACTATTTACAACTTAATTTTTTCGAAGTTACATATTGAGGGTATCCCTCTCCCCCTCCCGGCACTCTTCCTACTACCTCCCACCACCTTACCTTCCCCTCCCACCACCTTCCTCACTCTTCCCTCTCCCTCCTTTTCGCCCTTTCCTCCCTCCCCCTTCTCTTCCTCCTCCCTCCCCCTCTCATTCTCCTCCCGCAACCTTTCTCCCATCTCCCTCTCACGCTGTACACCCCTAATATATGTACAAGAGAAGTCTTCACTTATTAGTATAAATGCAAGCGTATCACATCACTACTGTCCGCGCGGCTCACTTCGGAAACTGGATAAACGAGATTTTGATAACTTTGTCATGCAACAATTAAAAATGTATATGATTGAATAGATCTCGCTAAGTCATAAATGTTGGTATGTGCTACATGGTCGAGGGTTTATGCAATCAAATTATACAGATAAAATAAAATTTAGATAAGGAGTTTTCAATGTTAAATTTTCCCGAGACATCGCCGAGTTTAACATTGAGCCTTTGGAGAGCGTCACGACGTCATGGGAAAAATTAGCATGGGAAATGGCCCATCTAATCTTGTTTTGTCTATATAATTTGATTGGGTGTACTCACTATCATATAACATATACCAAAATTTACGACTAAGCGAGATATATTGAATGGTATCAACTTCATTTAAATTTGTGCATCATAAAGTAGTCAAAATCGCGTTTATTCAGTTTCCGAAGTGAGCCGCGCGGGGAGTAAATCCAGAGCACCCTGCTTTGGCGATTTATTCTGTCATCTTAAGAGTTTTCCTATAAATCATAGTTTCCAAGAATTGACCTCCTTTAGTCGAAACTGGAAATTAACTTCGACTTACCCTATCAGCTGCCTTCAAACCGCAATATGAAAAATAAAATGTTTACGGGAAATTTCCATGTTAATTTCAAGCCGCCGCCATATTGTTCTCCGTTTCAACAATAGTGACATCAAAGCTCCCGACGTCACGCATTTTCAGCGATTTTACTATAGAAAGTCCCCGTAGACTTTTTATTTTCCGTCCTATTATTTCTATCTTATTTGACGTACAGCCAAAAGAATGGTATTTTCTGTTACGACAAAAGGAGTACTATAAAATTGATATCTTTTTGGAAGATGACAGTATCGTATTTTAGAGAAAACCGGGAAAACAGGGTGCTCTGGATTTAGTGAACAGGACGTAATCCCTTATACATAAACACATCTTAATCTTGTTTTAAGTATCAAATGATGTTTAAAGCGACAAAATGAAATTCCATGTATGCGCATCGGAGATTTGTGGACAAACTGTCAAAAAATTTTCCTTGTAACAAATAACTTCTGAAGTTATATATATAGCTTTCATATCGCACATGTACATATATCTTGTGCAGAGATCTTTCTTTTGACGAGACAACCGAGAGCGACCGAAAGCAACAGATCCGCTTCGTACTTGGATATACTTCTATCTTTCGAAGCAAACTGCCATTTGAACACTTTACTGTCACTGGTGTAAAGCAAATGCACGTACCATCGGGTACCTACATCCCGTCATGGCGACCTTCAATATCAATAATTTTCACAGTTCGTGTTGGATTTGTACAATCAACGTGAAGATAATGTTTAGATCAAGAAAAAGTAATATGGAGCTTGAGGTCAAAGAGACTACAGAGACAAACAATTCAGCATCCTATTTGGACATAATGTTGTCCTACGACACTGACTCTATGACAAACGTGACGACTTCAATTTCAGCATTACAAACTTTCCTTTTCTGAGTAGCAACATCCCTTCATCGCCTGCTTATGGCGTGTTCATATCTCAGTTGATACGCTAAGCCAGAGCAAGTACCAAATATACGGATTTTGTTCTGAGAGCTAGGCGTCTTTCAGATAAGCTTCTCAGTCAGGGATATTTTTGTGACCGACTAACATCGTCACTGAGGAAGTTCTACGGTCGATATGGGGAACTCGTCATACACTATGATGTCCCACTCTCCAGAATGGTGGATGATATTCTGTCATAGACCATTTGAACCATCCAACCAAAGATTGTACTCTATGTCTTCCAAAATGGAAGTTACCGGATGTGACAGTTCTACCGAATTGAGGCGACGGGTGTTGCATGCAAGCAGGAGATGCTTACTCTTCCTGGGCACCTGGTCTCACTCCCATATCGGGAGTTCGCTTCTTTTCATGTGGTGGAGGTTTTTGTTTGTTTGCTTTGGTTCCTGTTTTATCCTGATTTTGTATGCCTTCGGTTTCTTCGGTCGCTACGGGGATATACTAAAAGCATATCAGATCTCCCTTTCCAGAATGGTCAGTGACATTCTGGATTATGATTGAATGGCTGTCATCATCACTAAACAAGAAATACTTACCTGATGTGTACATCAATATGTACATCGAGACAATCACCGAATTGGACAAGTTTCCATGGGGCTGTTGCGACGGATGTTGTATGCAATCAGGAGACGCTGACTCTCCCCGGGCACCTGATCTCACTTCGGAATGTTGTTCATTCCTAGGTTCGCAGCTATTCTTAAGGAAATTTTAATGATTTTGCCTTTCCTTTTCGATTTTGAGACTGAATGACTGATAGGTACTTCTTTAATGTTTATTTTGACACCAAGGGTTGTACATGAGATCTTTTCCTAGACCCTGATTTCACTTGCACACACGACTGGGGTATAGTGTTTTACATGTACATCTTTTTCTTATATAGGATGGTGGTGACAAAGAATATATAACGGAGTACGATATTCTTTTCAACCAGCAAAATGCATGTTTTGAGATTGCATTCTTCACCAGATCAAGAAACTGTATGTACGAGTAATACTGTTATAAATCATTAGCATCAATAATTAACATAATCATCATAATCATTCATTGATAGATAAAGAAAAGAGTTTATCTTCAGAATGCTTTAGTTCATTCTGGTACCAATTGTTTTACTTATCATCTCCTGTGGATGTGTTCAGTGTGGTCTTTACATACATGAAGGGTGGTCCTACTGGAGATCTCTTCAATATCCCTCTATCCCCATCAGTTTCCTTTCAGCTATGTTATCTTCAATATATAATATGATCACTTGACTATTTCTCTTTATGTTTTGTTTCTCTAACATGATGTCTACATTACTTATTCCAATGTTTTATCTATTTATTGTACATGTGTCATCACGACACCTTAGTCTTGCTGGATTGCTTTTCTCAATTCGCCTTTAAAAATTTAATTTGATAATGTACACTGTTTTATTCATTGTAAATTATTTCAAACTCAACATGATTTGCAATCATGATCTCTTTTTTAGATTATCTACAGATGGACCATAAAACACTACGTCTTGTTGCCAAAGATAACCATTCACCACGCACACACTTGGATGTGTTCTTCGCACCACACAACCAGTAATTTACTAGGATGTGTTCATCTCACGTCATGGAGAAATAATAACTCATTTAGATATGTTCCTTTCAACAAAGCACAAATCAAGTCACTTAGTAAATATGTTCATTTCTCCACACCAATTGGATGTTCTCAATTCATCAAACCACTAATAATTCATTTTATCTAATGATTCACTTGGTTAATCAAATTGAAATAATTCACTTGAATGTATTTAACTCATTTGAATGAATTCAACTCATCAGTAACAAACTTGGATATGTTCATCTAACCACATTTATTCACTTGACTTTGTTCCTTGCATCACGCCATCAGTCCACCAATAACTCACTTGAATTTGTTATTTTCACCTTACCACCATTAACTCATTTGGATGTGTTCAACTTTCCACACCACCATTAACCCATTAACCCATTAACCCACTTGAATGTGTTCAACTCATCTAACCACCATTAACTCACTTGGATGTGTTCAACTCTCCGCACCACCATTTACCCACTTAAATTTGTTCAACTCATCGCACGATGATTAATAATGTTAACGTCTTCAAATTCATTAGCATCATTTAAAGGCAGATTTTAAACTGGGATGTATGTTCATCTAGCCTCTCATGGATTATATAAATTCACTTGAAGGTTTTCATCTTACCATACTTACGGTCCTTTATTTATTACTCGCTTAAATATAATCATCTCGCCTATCATATGTAAAACGCCTTCAAATTCAATGGCATCATTTAAGAACAGATAAAATTGCATCATGGACCAGATATACAAACTCACATGTATTCATCCCGCCACATCAAAACCCACTTAGATGTATTCATCCCGCCACATCTAAACTCACTTAGATGTATTCATCCCGCCACATCTAAACTCACCTAGATGTATTCATCCCGTCACATCAAAACTCACTTAGATGCATTCATCCCGTCACATCTAAACTCACTAAGATGTATTCATCTCGCCACATCTAAACTCACTTAGATGCATTTATCCCGCCACATCAAAACTCACTAAGATGTATTCATCCCGCCGCATCAAAACTCACTTAGATGTATTCATCCCGCCACATCAAAACTCACTTAGATGCATTCATCCCGTCACATCTAAACTCACTTAGATGTATTCATCCCGCCACACCAAAATTCACTTAGATGCATTCATCCCGCCACATCAAAACTCACTTAGATGTATTCATCCCGCCACATCAAAACTCACTTAGATGTATTCATCCTGCCACATCAAAACTCACTTAGATGCATTCATCCCACCACATCAAAACTCACTTAGTTTTATTCATCCAACCACATCTAAACTCACTTAGATGTATTCATCTCACTACAACGCTAATTATACAATTCAATTCGATGTTCATCTCATCAAATTAATACTAACTCACTAAGATATTTCACCAAATGATTTACTACTCACTCCGATGTATTCCACGCTACTTATTATTTTAATTAATTAATCTCACCACATCAAAACTCAATTCGGTGTATTAATTATGTCTGAAATGATGCTATTGAATTCGAAGACGTTTAACATTTCATCAGTACATCAGTAATAACTTAATAAGATGTATTCATCCCACCACATCAATAATTACTCCCTTCGAAATATTTATAAGTACTCATTTGAATAAGTATCACTAAATGACAAATATGGATAATGATTATATCCCTGTGTACAGCACAAAATCGATAATTCAGAAAATCAGAAACCGAAGGCATACAAAATCAGGATAAAACAGGAACCAAAGTAAACAAAGAAAAACCTCCACCATATGAAAAGAAGCGAACCCCCGATATGGGAGTGAGACCAGGTGCCCAGGAAGAGTAAGCATCTCCTGCTTGCATGCAACACCGTCGCTTCAATTCGGTAGAACTGTCACATCCGGTTACTTCCATTTCGGAAGACATAGAGTACAATTTTTGGTCTATGACAGAATATCATCTAAATGCTGCATGATAAAACATAACTTACTGACGAGGGTTAAGTTAACCGAAACGTTCATGTCTGGTCCATGCTGCAAATTTATCTGATTTTAAATGATGCTATTGAATTTGAAGACGCTAAACATTTTAAAAGACTCAAATTTATGATTTCTTATCGTCACACCACTAATAATTCACCTAGATGTGCTCCAACTTTTAAATCACTTTGATCATTTTATTTCATCACACCACCATTACACCACTAATCACCTTCTTGGATATGTTTATCTCAACATCATCTAGAACTATGCTTCTCTAAACATAATTTATTACCAAGTAATGTATTTTTTCGTAACACGAGACATTTTGGAGATGGATGTTCTTTTAAAATATTTTTTTAAAAAACCCACCTAGGTAGCAATATATATATACCCTTTACGAATTTGAAGACGTTAAACATCTGTTCTTCGAGATATACATTGTCACTATGGAATGTTTATTCTATCATTTATAGTGTTTGTAAACAGTTTCATTTTATCTGGCAAAGAATCTTGAACAACACAGTTTATGTCTTTTATCTATCTCCATTCTTCCATCAAAAGAAATATATCAAAGAATATATATATTAGATTAAATATTTTTTTCATTCGATGAAACTATGGAAATTTTATAATTTTCTTTAATAAAGGAGTTTTTCGGAGTATTAAAATGGTTCTGTTAGTAGTTTTTATGTATTATATGTGTATATGGCTTATGGTTCAATTAAAACATTGTGGGTCCCGCTGACTGTAAGCGGTCTTTATATAAAAATGAAAATCAGGATTTTGATATTTCAAGTTATTTTTAAAGATGTAGACTGAGTTATTACTTTCACTTGAACGAGGACTGATTGTTTTGAGCATTGTATTGAACGATTTGAATTTTATCAGACATTTTGTATCATTTTCTACATAATCCACTTCAATATCTATACACTTGTGCCACCGGTCTTTTAGAGTTTCAAAACCACTTTTAAAGTTTTGGGAATAGATGAAAGTCTGATGGAGCAAGATCGGGTAAATAAGTCGGATGCTCAATCAAATTAAAGCCACAATCAGACTTGTGAAACAGGAACATTATCCTAATGGAACAACACATCTTTAACTAATGCGCTTTCAGTGGCGCTTAAGTTTAACATTTTCCCGTTACTGTGTCAGAAGTGAAGCATAGTATGTGCCATTGATTGTTTGTCATTTTTGGAGATAATCTATCAGCAGATTACCTTCTGCATCACAGAAAACCGAGGCTCACAACATATCAATCAGTCCTCGTTTTTATGTTCATTAGAAATTTGCATTGGACCAAATAGTACATACTAGTTATCGAGAAAAACTAAGTGTCAGTCACTGTTCTGTTAAAGATCAGACTTCGGGTGATATCATGTTCAGTCAGATCTTCAGAACACATTCAGGACTTTATTACATATCAACGAACAAACTGAGACATATTTATTTCTAAAAAGTAAGTTCTGTCGATACAACATTACTAATAATACATTTATGTACAGTAATGTATCTTTGAGTGAGGATGATATTTTCAGTATGAGTCAGAGTTATGATTGAGACGTACACGGCTGAAGCAGACCAGTCCTGTACGTCCATTATCATTCTTCTTCAAATCACCGAAACTATTTAGATACAGATGAACCTGTCTTCAGAATTCTGTTTCTCCACTTAGATTGCACAAAATTGAAAAAAAAAACCCACATTTTTTGTTCATTTCGTGGTTCGCAACCGTTCCTGTTGAAAATCTAATGATTTTGCCTTGCCTTATCGACTGTGAGACTGAATAACTGATGGGTACTTCTGTAATGTTTATTTTACCAAAATATCTTAATTTCAACTTTGATCATTTTTGTTTAGTGGCTACACCTACATTTTTTCTTGAAATTTAATCGTAGTCTTTTGTTTGTGGTGCCTCTTGTATGTTCCAATTTGTGTGTTAGTTCTGTGAATATGTGTTTCGTTGTTATAGTTGCAATATCGTCTTGAAGAAGATATTTTCCCATTTCCCTTTATCACCTGCTGTCCGCGCGACTCACTTCGAAAACTGGTTGATCTTTTCCAAATTCATCTTGAATGTCCTCTTCAAAATGATAACGTCCAATAGACTTCGCTTTGTTGTGAAATTTGGATTACGTGTCCGTTGGTAACACAATCAAATTATAAAGAAAAACATTTTCAATAGTCGCCAAGTTCAGTGATAAACATCGTCGATCTCAGATTCAATTTGTGTAACATTAAATTAGTTATATCTGTCCATGCTGTAAATAAATGATGCTAATGAATTTGAGGATGTTAAACATTTGTTCCACGTGGTGAGTATCACTGCTGGTGGACCAGGAGCCCCCGAGGGTACATGCAGCCAAGTTCAATCAAGTTCGGTTGGTCGTTTCTTCAAACGAATTCTCAAATTTCTGTTTACAAAATGTTCTCAAATTTCTGAAACCCGGGTCCTGTAGCATCATAGCCTTGCCAGCTTGCTTCATCCCTTTTCAGAATGATCAGTGACATTCTACATTGTGATTGAATGGCTGTTATCATCATCAAACAAGACATACTTACCTGATATGTACATCAAAATGTATATCGAGGCAATCACCGAATTTGACAGGTTTCCATGGAGCTTTTGCGACGGATGTTGCATGCAATCAGGAGACGCTGACTCTCCCCGGGCACCTGGTCTCACTTCGGAACGTTGTTCATTCCGAGGTTCGCAACCGTTCATGTGGAAAATCTAATGATTTTGCCTTGCCTTCTCGACTATGAGACTGAATAACTGATGGGTACTTCTGTAATGATTATTTCGGAGTGTTTTGGACATAATTTTCGCAGATTTTGGCCATATTTCATTGTTTGGATTGAGGATCAGTGACGAAGGTTAAATATCCGAAACTTGCATGTCTAGTCCATTCTGTAAACTTATCTACTTTTAAATGATGCTAATGAATTTGAAGACGTTTAGAATTTGATTACGTGAGCATCCGACCATATGGCGTAAACAAATATGTACGACTGAGTGGAATTTATTATTGAATCGTATCAAAAAATCATAAAAAGTGAGCATTAAGTGGATCTCACAAACAAGTCAGGGTTATTCTACTGGCTCCGAAGGCGTAGCCCGAGGAGCAGTTGAATAACCCATTTGTTGCACGGCAATTGTTATGCCATCAAACAATTATCACCAATAATTGGATAATTCTCCATTGCCAGCGAAAGAAAACTACTCATGGTCATTTAATCATTACTTCAATCATTAATCTAATCATTGCTACACAATGAAAATTTACTGCACTGTCGGGAAAAGTGTGAATGAGTTCAAGAAGATCCTGACGATTATCTCAACAGCACTTACAATAGAGCACAAGATTAAGCATCGACGGACCCCTAGCAAGCTAGAGGTGGGGCCAGGTGCCCGGGAGGAGTAAGCATCCCCTGTTGGCTAGCCGCACCCACCGTCGATGTTTAAGCACGAAAATGAAAACAATATAGAAAATTCATGCACTGTCTGACGGTATTAAGTTATTAAATTACCGTCTACAACGTAGACCGTTCAACAACGGGATACATGAATTCATTTACATATTTCGCCATTACCGGACGGGTGTTTCATGCAGTCAGAAAACGCTCACTCCTCCAGGGCACCTGGTTCTGCATCCTTTCGGAGTTCGCGATTGCCCAGTTAATGAAGACTTACACAATCATACCATATTACCCTGGCTGTTTGACTCCTGGACTATGATTGGAACTTCTTCTCTGGTCTACCTTATCCGAGTTCCACAGGGATTCGAAAGACAGGTCGTAATAACGAGAAAGAATGTAACTGAACGATACTTTTAATTTGTTAAGATATGACAAAATATGTAGAAAACAAAAGTTATGAAGTTATTTAATCTACTTTAATAAAAATAAGATAATAAAAGCATTGGATTTTGCTATAATGTTTTACGGAAACGTCATTTTACCATATAATTGAAATTGAACTATACATTACAATGATTGAAACACTTCAGAGTGTTTTGAGAAGAAAATGAGAATAGCTTGAGGAAAGATCATGTTGAAATCCCCCCCCCCTGCGAAAATAACCACGTTTACAGTATATACTAGTATCTGACGGTGACCATGCGAATCAAAGGGCAATACACTGATGTAAGTCTGACTTAAACATTTTCTGCAGAATTAAGATTTTTGTCTGTCAATAAATATCTCAAGTGAACTTGTATATGTATTTGAACGATACGGATGTCTGTTCTTTGCAATTAGAAAAGTACATCCTGTGTAACGATATGACCATCCTATGCCTACAAAACATATACTCATACGTCGAACACATATTCATAAATTTTCTTATTCCATCTTGGAAAAAAAATATCATAGAAATAATCACCAAGTAAAAATATTTCGAAGTAAAACAAATATGCGTGTAAACACACAAATGTTGCCTGTCAATTCATCTTCTTGTATCTCGTCGTCACGGTAGAAGTGCTAGATGTATCCTGGGATTCTGTGGTTTTGTTTTTGTTGGAGTTTATGGGTAATTTGTTTTTCAGATTCAGTCTACCACAGCGACCACACACGGAAGTGAAGTCCATAGCCAGTAAGAAAACAGGTACCGCCAAGATGATAAGCAGTCCTCCTATGCCTATGAGCTTTGAGGACTGTCTGCTGTCCTCAGCACTGAACAGCTTTATCCTCTCTGTGGTAAGGTTATCCTTTACCAGAGTAAGGTTTTTCCGTATGTCCACTAACGTTTGTTCTAGCTCCTTTAGTTGCTGTTCTTGGTTAGACACGTTGTTCCAGTACTCTATCTGTTTTGCATAGCCACATTCACACGGGATCATGCACTCACCTGAAGTCGTTTGAGTATCTGAAACAAAATTGGCATAATTCAATAAATGGACATAAACTTATTTCAATGACTGCACCATGGCAGAAGAGTTGTAGACCCTAATTCTAACGTATTTATCTTCTATGAAAAAGAGTCAATGTTACATAACAAAGGAGGGGATCTCCAACAACATAAGGTTGTAGCACCCACAGCAATACCCCAAAACACCCAATGCAAAAACACAAAGCAGACAAGCACAGAAAGAGACGCATAAGGGACAAGGAACGTTAACGCACAACACAGAAACATTAAACACAAAGGACTACACATAAACCAACGAGACCAATCGGCAACCGGTGCCGGTGCCGGTGCATACGTTCATTTAAGGTATTCAGTGTACATACTGATTAATCATCTTAATTGTGAAGTATTCCAGGTAATATACTGAAGTGTGAAACAAACTCCTACGCCTTGGCTTGGTGTTCGAATTGTACTTATTACTTCTTTCCAACTCTGTAGCATGAAAGAAGCTTTAATTTGGCCCTTTATCAATTTGACATCATATAATGTAAATTGCTTTATTTTCGTCGGTACCAAGTTTCGTGGAAAGAAAATACCATTTCGTCAGTGCGTAGTTTCGTCATCCCTAAAATATGAATTCAAACCAAAAACTAAACATTTAGATTGACCTTCAGATCCATCGTAGGTGTTTTCTTTTATTGTTTGTTAGCTGATATTTTATGTGTTCATGTCTCATTTTTAATGAAATGGCGTTTTAATCTTACACTCTGTCATTTCCATATTTTGTCTCTACCTGTCAAGTTTAGTGTACCTATATCAATCCATTCTTTCCCGTAATACCATATACATGTACCTTGTCAGGGGTTTTCATATTCGTCAGTACGTAATTTCGTCAATGATGGCACGAACGAAAATTACGGAAGTGCATACATGACGAATAAAAACCAATTTACATTATATTATTTTGCTTTTTCGGAAACTTGTCATTTCATCCAAAAATACCATCGAAATTAAAGGAGGTTAACATCTGAGCAGCAACCCTCAATTTCTATTTTGATCATCGTTCTTATTAAACATTACTACTGAATAGACCTTACAGGAGATTTGGAGCCGCGCACTCTCTGCAAAGAAATTGCACAAATTTAATTTTAAGAAATTCCAAAGGGCGCTACTGAAATGAATTTTGTCTGTAAATCACTTTGGCTGGAAGCATCACTGATGAGGAATTTACTTTCCGAAATACATTTACAACAATGTTTAAAATGACAAATATGGATAATGACCATATCCCTGTATACAGCACAAAATCGATAATTCAGAAAATCACAAACCGAAGGCATACAAAATCAGGATAAAACAGGAACCAAAGCAAACAAACAAAAACCTCCACCATATGAAAAGAAGTGAACTTCCAGTAAAGGAGTGAGACCAGGTGCCCAGGAAGAGTAGGCATCTCATGCTTGCATGCAACACCCGCCGCTTCAATTCTGTAGAACTTTCACAACCAGTAACTTCCATTTCGGAGGACATAGAGTGCAATCTTTGGTTGGATGGTTCAAATGGTCTATGACAGAATATCATCCACCGTTCTGGAGAGAAGGACATCATAGTGTATGACGAGTTCCCCATATTGACCGTAGAACTTTCTCAGTGACGATGTTAGTCGGTCACAAAAATATCCCTGACTGAGAAGCTTATCTGAAAGACGCCTATCTCTCAGAAAAAAAAACCCCGCATATTTGGTACTTGCTCTGGCATAGCGTATCAACTGAGATAAGAACACGCCATAAGCAGGCGATGAAGGGATGTTGCTACTCAGAAAAGGAAAGTTTGTAATGCTGAAATTGAAGTCGCCACGTTTGCCATAGAGCGAGGTGTTCGTGTGACCATAAGTGTCGTAGGACAACATTATGTCCAAATGGGATGCTGAATTATTTGTCTCTGTAGTTTCTTTGACTTCAAGTTCCGAAGTATATATACTGCTGAGGTAATCCGCGAATTTTGGATTAAAAACTTTTCATCGATGTATTGTGATGTTCTGAAATTTGAAAATAAAAAAATGAAATAAATGAAAGGTGCGATGATGAAATTATGATGAATGTATTCATCCCATGAATGATAATTGGTTGACAATATGAAAGAATGTCAGACATTTAATTGAAAATGTCTGTCGAGTCTGATATCCGAGAACCTAGGGGAAAAAAGGAGTGGGCGGCTCCAAATTTTGTGTAGGTTCGATTCAGTATCATAGTTGAATATAAACTATGAACAAATAAGCATTGGAGGGAAATAGAATAATTTTGGCTAAATGTACCACTGATAGGGATAGGATATATGGAACATTCAAATTTAATACACTGTGTGAAACCAATCTTGATCAAGAGGCTGCTCTCTGGTCGCAGTGTTGAAGACATCGTCTATGAAAAAGACTTAGTGCTCAGTATGCGCATTCAACAAAACAATACAGAGGTAGAATGAAAAGGCTCTGGTTTTAATTTTCCAAATTTTCTTATGGAAAACATGTATTTCAAGTTGATGGAGAAACACGGAGAATGTAGGTGGACAATAGCTATCGGGCGAACCTTCCACCAACAGCTATAACAACCTAGTAATGGAATTTAATTTTTAAATATTAACTCTATTAAAACATGTGCAAATATATGCGCATTTCAAGAAATAATGCTTCATCAGCGAGACACACGACAAATATAGAGGGAATCGAAAGGGTGAATAGCTGAAGAGAATAATTTTAGATATGATGAAAAAGGTATGCCAACAGTGGAGAAATGATTTTTTCAAATGTCTTATTTTCTGTGCGCGATTGTTTTGGTCGTTCATATGCATTGCAAAAGAAGTCCTGTTGAATATTATTTCCTTCATTTTAAAATATTGTTTTGAATTTAATATTATTTATTCATTAAATTTCCTTAAAAGTGAAAGAAAATATCTTTATCGTGAAGTACCTTTTTATCCCAGATTTGTAAATTTCATATACCAGTAGCACTGAGACTTTTGTCATTAGTTGTCATAAATTCGGATGCGGCTTTTTGGTGGAGCTGAAGAAGCTAAGATCCACGAGTCTCTTACCAAGGTTTTGAAATCCCTATGAATCTCTACGTACTGAAAAGTATCTCTTTTTAATTTTAAGTTTTGCTTCAGTTATTTCACTAAATCTCAAAGCAGTGGAAATATGAACTATTCTCTGATACATATAGCAAGCACATTAAAAACACAATTATCATTTTGAAATATATATTAGCACTTTCCAGGATCCAACTCTACTGCCAGAGACATTAAAAATACCTATCAGTTATTCAGTCTCAAAGTCAAGAATGCAAGGCAACATCATTAGAATTTCCATAGGAACGGTTGCGAACCTCGGAATGAAAAACATTCCGAAGTAATGCCAGGTGCCCGGGGAAAGTCAGCGTCTCCTGATTGCATGCAACACCCGTCGCAACAGCTCCATGGAAACTCGTCGTGATTGTCTCGATGTACATATTGATGTACACATCAGGTAAGTATTTCTTGTTTGGTGATGATAACAACCATTCAATCATAATCCAGAATGTCACAATGTAGAATGTCACTAATCATTCTGGAATGGGGGATCTGATGTGTTTTTATTATATCCCCGTAGCGAACGAAGAACTTTCTCAAAGATTTTCTCAGCCGTTGTGCAATATAACCCTTAACAAGTAGCTAACTTGCAAGCCGTCTGGAACATGCCCTGGCGTACCGTATGAGCTGAGAAACAAAAACGCCAGAAGCAGGAGAAGACGGAATGTTGCTTAAGTTAGTTATGTGGAAGCTGAAATCATTATGCTTGTCATACAGTGAGGTGTTCAAATTGCCGTTTGCGTCGAAAGATAGAAGTATATTCAAGTTCCAAGCGGGTCTGTCGCTCTCGGTTGTTTCCTTGATCTCTAGTTCATGAGGACATTTGATGGACAACACGTCACTTATGTATCTGAAGGTAAAATTGATCTGAGATGCGAGGTGCTTTCGCCCAGTCGAGAGCAAGGCCTGGATGAAGTCAGCTTCGTATGAGTAAAAAAAGAAATCCGCAAGTAGTGGGACGCAATTGGTACCCTTAGGGATGCCAGCTATTTGCTGTAATAAAGTTCCTCCAAACACAACAAAAATGTTCTCAATTTCGGATGATAAGTATCCCCCCGCCCTATGATAAGGTATATGTAAACGTCTTCATATTGAATAGCATCATTTAAGAGCAGATAAATTGGCAACATGGACCAGACATATATATGTATCTCCTGTTCCCGTGTTTTGAAAGAAAAGTTTTGCGAATAATATTTGCCAGTCTGTTTTTAGCTTTTGGTGTGGAACGGTAATGTATAGCGCGGAGAAGTCGAAATATTTTATGCTGGTAATATGATTGAAATTGGTGGCTTTTAAAAACTTTTTCCAAAAGTTCCTTAGAATTCTTTGGGATCCACATCTAATTAATTCCATTTCTGGAATATGTTGCTTCGCAGTATATTTGAAGACCTTGCTTGATGCAAGTTAATAGTTAAGCAAAATGGAAAGAGGTTTTGTGGAGCACCTGGACGAACCGGAAATAAATCAGTGTTTGTGAGGACTTTTGTGCATTTTTGGAATCCAGTAGATATAAGGTAGTTCAAGATTAGAGTCATCAGTACTCAAGAACAGATTACTGGATTTCCAGGTGCTGAATGTAATCCTTGTTCCTCTCTCAGGCATTAGAAATAGTATGACTTGCATACGAAAGTAAAATTGTTTGCCGCTTTGTCAGCAGGAACAAAAATATATTTTTCATAGAAAGTTCTTTGGCAACAACAAGGTCATGAAAATTGACTCGTGTCTGATGTTAACTGAGTGCAGAAGACGCCATATTCTTCTTTTAAGTAATTCTCCGATGGATTTTATCCCGTCTGAGACTGTGCTTATTTCCACGTTCTCCCTTTTTGCACACCGTCTGGCGTACTGGCGTAATGTGGTAATATCAGTCTGAGACATGTACATTTCGGGTAATGAATCTTAATCAGTAACTTTATGCCAAATGATCCTGAAAGCCAAAAGTGACAAAGGCGACCATTATATCGTATATATTATCTCAAAGTTTTAGGTTACCTTTTTTGTCGAAAATGAGCGGCTCCAACAGATTAAAGATAAAATAAAAAAAATGTGGTCAAGGTCGGTAGAAAGGTGTTCCCTCCTATATTTTTGATGATGATTCAGACTGAAGGTTTTCAAGTGACGGTATTTCCATAAAGGTAATTCATTTGTGGCCAAAGAAAAATTCTCTGAAGATAACTAATGATGAATTTTCCACATTATTTGTTTTTACAATATATATACACACAAAATCAATTGTACCGTCTTTGAGACCTTGATGCACTGATGCTGTAGTTCAGCACATCAAAATGACCTCCTTCACTCTGATACTTTTCCACTGAATAACTTGAAGTTTATCTGGAAGTGATCTGGAAGTTTATACAGGAAAAATCTATACGCCGGTCGTAAAAATTTACCTTCTTCAAAAGAGGAGATACAATGAGTCAAGGACAACCAGGAAGTGAAAATTGAATCGAATTTTTAAGCGATAATGATGTATACATATTACACATAGATAACCACAAATCAGCTCTTGCTTCCTTTGGCTTCGACACTTACAATTTAGATTTAGATTTGCCATACTTATACTGCATACCTAAAATGCATAAGAATCCGTACAAACAACGTTTCATCACTGGTTCCTCAAAATGTTCTACCAAATCTGTATCGATCTTACTCACCAAAGTTTTATCTGAAATCAAATCTGGGCTTCAAAAATATTGTTCGACAGTAATTATTCTCGCAGTGGAATCAACCAGATGTGGATTTTAAAGAATTCGAAGGAACTTTTAGAACATCTGAAATCCACTCATTTTAGTAGAGTCCATTCGATCAAAGCCTTTGATTTTTCGACACTTTACACTACAATTCCACATTCCAAATTGTGAGAAAGACTCGCAAAAATTATAAGTAAAGCGTTTACAAGTAAGAACGGTAATCGCAAATACAAATTTATTGTTGTTAACTATGACAAAACCTACTTTGTAAAAGAAAAGACCGATTCTGAAAATAAGTACACTGAAACTGATATTATTCAGATCTTAAACTTTCTGATCGACAACATTTTTGTTGTGTTTGGAGGAAAGGTCTTCCAGCAAATTGTCAGAGTTCCAATGGGGACCAATTGTGTCCCACTCCTTGCCGACATTTTCCTTTACTCCTACGAAGCTGAATTCATTCAATCTCTGGTCTCTGAAGGGAAAAGATACTTAGCTTCTGACTTCAACTTCACTTACAGATACATAGACGATGTGTTGTCCATCAATAATCTAAAATTCGCGGATTACCTGAGCAGTATCTATCCTTCAGATACTGAATCGACCCTACACAAAATTTGGAGCCGCCCACTCCTTTTTTCCCCTAGGTTCTCGAATATCAGACTCGACAGACATTTTCAAGTAAGTGTCTATCATTCTTTCATATTGTCAACCAATTATCATTCACGGGATGAATACTTTCATCATAATTTCATCATCGCACCTTTCATTTATTTCAAATTTCAGGACATCAAAATACATCGATACAAAGTTTTTAATCCAAAATTCGTGGATTACCTCAGCAGTATCTATCCTTCGGAGCTTGAAGTCAAAGAAACTACAGAGACAAATAATTCAGCATCCTATTTGGACATAATGTTGTCCTACGACACTGATGGTCACATGAACACCTCACTCTATGACAAACGTGGCGACTTCAATTTCAGCATTACAAACTTTCCTTTTCTGAGTAGCAACATCCCTTCATCGCCTGCTTATGGCGTGTTCATATAGATCTCTGTTTCGTTTCATTTCGATCTGTTTCGTTTCGATTTGTTTCGTTTCGTTTTTGTTTCGTTTCGCACTTAACAGGGACCCCTAAATTAGTACAAAACTAAGGGCGTCCAAAATGCAGATTTTTTTTAACAGAGCTTCGCCTTCCTCTGAGAGTGTAAAAAGAAAACTTGCTTCCATAAAGAGTCAGTCCTATACATATTATGAATGATACTTAGCTTAGTCTTACATATAAGAATTTTCACATTCTCTAACAAAATATTATTGAGTAATCTTAATGTAGATTGTACCTCTGGTCCAAAATTGTGAAAAAGTATACATGGATATCCCATATTTTATTTTCATGTAATTGCACATTTGGTAAAGCTAATACAGGTTTCAAATATATTTTTGATTTAAAAATGTTTCTACATTCTACTTATGAATTTTTCTTATTTTTCCATAGGGTGTAATGTTAAAGTAGCCATTATATATCCATACAATCTAGGGTCTATTTGAAATGTTTTTATAAAAGGTTCAAAGATAATAAGCACGAAAATTCCAATAAAAAGTTATCATAGGGAGAATATAAGCTCTCACGACTATAGGTACGAGCAACCTTAAGCCTTAAAAAATCGTCCAATCTGATTTGTTTTTTGAAAATGTTGCAAACAACTTTTTTGAAGAAATAAAATTATGAAATATATAAAGACTAAAGAAATGAATACTTTAGAGACTTCCATATTCTTATTATATATTTCTTTTGCGGTGTGGAGCAGTTATACTCGTTCCCTGTGATTAAATGTTAAAAGTGTAATAATTACTTCTTTCCAGCTCTGTCGCCAGAAAGAAGCTTTAATTTGGTCCTTAATCAATTTGATATCGCATTTTATGATATTCTCACTACTGACAATCCTGTTTTTGAAACATATAAGAATGAAATTTATCCACAAGAATTGACACTCAATTGAGTTAAAGAAGATCCTGACGGCAATCTCAACAGCACTCACAATAGAGCACCTAATTGTAGATCAACGGACCCCTAGCAAGCTAGAGGTGGAACCAGGTGCCCGGGAGGAGTAAGTATCCCCTGTTTGGCTAGCCACACCCGCCGTCGATGTTCATGGATGAAAATGAGCACTCGACATGGCAAACGTTAAAAATACACCATCACCAGTTTGTGACCTAAATATCAAAATTACAAACGGAGAAATTCATACAAGTGTTTATGACAAAAGAGATGATTTTGTATCCAACATAGTAAAGTCCCCTTGGCTTGACGGTGGCTTTACATATCACAGCTCATCCGATACTCTAGACCGTGTACTAATTTTTTGGATTTCATAGTAGAAATTTGCACATAACTAAGAAAGTTTAGGTCAATGTTTCCGCTTTCATAAACTTGTTAAGACTTTCTGGAAATTTTACAAAAATTACAGTCAGCTTCTTTTAAAATTTTAAACAAAATTAGAAGGATCAAAGGCAGATAGCATAACCATCGAAAATGCGTCAGAATCGTCAAATGCCTTTTATACCGTGGATATGATCCTCATGTCACCAGACGGACACTCGGCATAGTACTGGACCAATCTACAGCCTTCTACCAGCAAATTCTTAAGAATTGCACTCTGACTGACTGTGACGATGAGCCTCCATGACAGGTCTTGTCCAAACCTCTTTAGAGAAGACAGGGTTCCGACCAGCTCTCCTCTCTGAATGTCAGTCGGACTCCTCGGATGATAACATGTATGAGCTCGCTACAACCGGCAGAGCAGGGACTGTGTCTCGCACGCCCCACCCGCGTTTCTGTATACATTTACATATGCATCTGTGTTGCTTGGGCCCCTGCGTTGTGCTGTCTTGTTTGTATGACCATCTTACGGTGAGGAGGTTACTTAACACTACAATTGTGCGTTCTTCGAGACATTTGGGTAACCGGAAGAGTGGGAGGGTTGTGAGCACGTAATCCGGAAAACCACACCATCTGCTACTAACATAAACGTAGCAGATGTCCGTCTTAAAAGTCGGCACCGATTGCCTATGGGTCTAGTTTGTTTATGTGTGCGGTCTTTTGTGTTTGATGTTCCTTGTTCCTTTTTGGTCTCTTGCTGTGTGGTCTTCTTCGTGTTTTTGCTTGGGGTGTTTTGGTGTGTTGCTGTTGGTGCTGCAACAGAGTCTTGTTGGAGATCCCCTCCTTTCTTATTTTGCTATTTCAGAAACTTGTCATTACATCTAAAAATATCATCGAAATTTAAGGAGGTTCACATCCTAGCACCATCCCTCCAATGCTACTTTGGTCATTAATTTTATTTAACTATGCTACTTAAGCGATCCTTTAGGAAATTTCACTCTGAACTTGGATCTATCACTTGGAACTATCACTGATTTCCTTTGCGAAACACGTGTCTGGTGCATTTCAATTGGTTTGAAATTTTCTTCAAGAAGGAAACGATTTGGAAAACTTCCATATTATTTTTAAAGGTAATTTTTATCTACCCCCCTTTCATTTCCTCCATTTACTTAACATGCCCCACATACAGTAGAATTTCATTGAGGAAATGAAGGATAAATTGAAGAAATATGCATTTTAGTGTAGCTAGTATAGAATACATGCAAAAGATATCGGACTACATAATAATTGAGCAAATGGAGGATAATCTGAATAAAAATGTATGTACTCAGTTTTAATATAGAAAAAAATGAATAATTATCAGACTACATTATAGAAACCGAGGAGTTATTGCCTCTCTACAATATATTTACTTAATACAATCAATTAATGCATAGTCCTCACCTGAATATTTCAAAAGCATTGATGTCCATAGTATAAGTCCGCTAACACCATACGGTCCCATGATTATATTGAAGTCAGAAAACGTGCATGATTTGCCAAAGACTCGATACAATACCATGATAATGAAGTAAAAAAAAAATCGAGTGCGAATGGGTTGTTTGATATCAATTACTTCTCAACATTTACGATTTAATGCAAAACAGTCCGTGAAAGTGTTTGATTTTTGCACAGAATTCGATTCACCAATATTTCGTTTACGTTTCACCAACAACGGAATCAATATACATCGAATCGTTTCTATCTTTTACCTCGAAATTCATAACGTGTATTTTCAATACTGCATTAGCTGGTTAATTAAGCAGCTAGTTTTTTCCAATCGACCGACACGCAAAAACATGATGTTCCCATCACCATTGATAAAGGGTAGTTCTGTAAACGATAAATAAATGAAAAGTCAATAAACATTGTGCAATCGATCATATTTTAACTTTAGTTCTTTAATTTTCCATGAAGTTGTACATTTACGTTTCAAATTTCGCGTTTCCTGGGATCAGATATCGTGCTGATAGATTCCTATTGTTCCTGTAGGAATAGGATTGATCCGAGGAGGCCTTGAATCCGTCTGCAGTGGGTGCTACCTTTGTTTTTAAAATGTACCCTCAGTAAAGTTTTGAATGCATATTTCAGACAAAACTTTGGGCAAAAGTGTCAAAATCATGAGGGCATAATTAGGAAGTCCTTGCTTTGTTAGTTGAAAAGGCCTTTGGTACGAAATGTTACCTCGTGTAGGATCATTGAATTTCTTTATTCGGGAATGTAGCCAGGTTTTCTGGGTCGAAGACTATTTTTAGACGTCTATATTGTTCCTTGACATATCGAATTTGATGCTTAATATGCAGAAACGACTATACTGGCTGCATATTATATGTCATATATATATAATACTGTGCCTTAGTGAAACCGGTTTTGCAGAAAGCCGTCTCGAAAAGCAATGGGGACAAGGTATTTAAAGTGCAAAAAGAGAGGAAATTCGTCTAAATTTCTAGCTTTTTTTAAAAGATTCTAAAGCACCAGTATGATGGAGTTTGAACGGAAAGAATAACATAATGAATAACAATCTTACATTTTTAATATTTGCATAAATTTCATTTCATATTTACAAGGGGGAAATTGGCAAAGGTCTGCAATGAGTATCCATTTGAATACCGAGAACTTGCATCACGTGTTTGGGGTGCAGTTCTATATTGTTGAAAATCCTTATGCAGAAGCTATTTAGACCCAAGGTCCAAATCAAGGAACATAGATGAATAGATCACACCAAACAAAAAACATTAATCAATGAACATTTGTAAGATTTGGTGAGAAATTCTACAATCAGGTTGTAGGAATGTTAAACGTATCAAAATTCAATAGCATATCATTTAAGAACAGATAATTTTTTTCAGCATGGACCAGACATGCACGTTTCGGGTACTTAACCCTCGTCAGTGTTCCTCAATCTAAACCATGTAATATTGCCCAAGAGTGAAAATCATTATGTCAAAAAATGTACAGAATGACGTAGTAGGATGGTTGGGATATGATGCTACAGGACCCACGTTTTAGAAATTTCAAGAAATTTTGATAACAGAAGTTTTCGAATTCGTTGAAGAGAAGTTGATCGAACTTGGCTACATGCGTCCTCGGGGACTTCTGGTCCACCAGCAGTGACACTCACCAAGTGGTACAAATGTTTAACGTCTTCAAATTCAATAGCATCATTTAAGAACAGATGGCCCAGATATGCACGTTTCGGGTACTAGTACTTAAACCCTATGGATACTCATTGTGCGCCTCTTGTTGCATATTTATATTCATACACGTAAGAAAAAGAATTTATCCAAAATCTTCAAAAGCAAAGAAAAAATGATGATTTGAAATGTTTCATAACGATTTTTGGCCGTATTTTTCACTTAAATACGCTTCTGAATAAACCCTACACAAAATTTGGAGCCGCTCATTTTGGCAATAGGAAATTAAAACTCTGTATTGTAGATTGCGCCAGGAAAATTCACTTCGGCTTTATTTAAACTGTTTGGCATGAACTACTACTGACGAGGATTCAAATATCCGAAACACGTGTCTAGTACAATAAAACATATATTTCAATATTGACAGTTGGTACTTCTAGGTACCTGGATGACATTCTTACTATCGACAATCCTGTTTTTGAAAAGTATAAAAATGTTATTTATCCACAATAGTTGACAAGGCAAACGTTACAAACACAAAAACACCATTAATGGGCCTGGATATTAAGTGTTGATGGAAAGATTCATACAAGTGTGTATGACAAACGAGATGATTTTGGATTCGACGCAGTAAACTATTCCTGGCTTGACGGTGAGATTTCGAGATTAATTACTCTCATACGGTGTTTAAATTTCACAGCTCTTACGGTATGCTAGAGCATGTACTGTGTTTTGGATTTTCATGGTAGAAATTTGCAAATTACAAAGAAACATTTAGGTCAAGGTTTTCCCTTTGACGAATTAGTAAAAACTTTCTGGAAATTTTACAAAAATTATGGTCAACTTCTTTTGATATTCGGACCTATATAAGCATCAGAGTATATTGCATTGGGTATTTCACAACCTGCATTTTATGGTGACATAATTACAAAATAAGAAGGATCAAAGGTAGACAGAATTACCATCGAAATTGTGTTAGAATCATCAAACGTAAGCATGACCCTTCTGTCACCAGACAGACACTTGGCTTGGTACTGGACCAATCTACAGCCTTGTACCAGCACATTCTTCAGAATTGCACTCTAACTGAATGTTACAACAGGACTTTATGGTGGTCACTTTCCAAACCTCTTTAGAGAATGCAGGGCCCCAACCACCTGTCTTCTATGAATGTCAGTCGGACTCCTCGGGTGATAACATACATGAGCTTGCTACAGCCGGTGTCATATAGTAAAGCTTCCCCCATAGAGATCCTTCCCCCCGGAAGGTTTTCTATAATAGAGAAGCTTCCCCCCTGGGGGAAGTATTTCTATATAGAGAACATTCCCCCTTTGTTACCATAGAAAACATTCCCCCTATACCATTCTTGGTTTGACTTTTACTTGTTATAGAGAACCAGAGACAAACTGTATGGGACTGGAAGGGGGGTATTCTCCATTATAGAAAATACAAGTATACCCCTCCAAATCTAGAAAATGTTCGATTCAAAACGTTAGAAATTCGAAGTTAAGATTTGAATTAGCCAAACACGTGTTATTGAAATCTGTAGTCCCTCTTCAAGAGATTTTTTTTAGAAATAGATAACTGTTCGGCTGTTCTCCTTGTCTCATCGCGGGGAGATAATTTTACACGATTTCTAACAAAAACTAAAGAAGTTACCTTTAAATCACAGAACCCATCAATTCAACGAAATGTACTTGATGTGCTTTTTGAAAGAAAGGTCGGGATCTCCAACAAGCCTCGGCTGCAGCACCTACCCTTTTGTGAAGACAAGCACAAAAAGAGACGCAACTAGAAAGGTTTCTTGTTGCGGTTGCAACAAGAGTGTCTTCCTCCTATACAATTTTTGGTTTGGAAATATGAAGGACGTCACATTACATGTATTTATATTATATATTTAAGTTTTCAAATAGCAGTAACATTAAATTTTCAAACCGATAATTGTTGGTGAGCAACCATTTGATTTGGGGGGGGGCAGGAATTCTATTGCCAGCCGGTAAAATTTTTTCAGCAATTTTCTGAGCAGGCCATTTTTTTCAGCCATTACCAGAGTCGGAGAAAAATTTTCGCCGGTTCTTCGGGCCGGATTTAAACAAATTGTCAAATGTTGTGAATGTCTGTGTAAATTAAACTCCCCGCTGTTACAGAGTATGAGTTAATAACCGTTCCTTCAGATGTCTCTTTGCAATTAGCGAATTTCAGACAGATTGTATGATGTTTAAATAGAACCTTTTCTAGATTTTTGTGCCTATGCGTATTAGGTCTCTGGTAGATACAGCTATGTGAACAGTTTGTATTTATATTAATTAATTTTTTGACTTTAAATTGTCTGGCACAAAGGGCCAGCAAAAATTTCCATATCATGCAATGTATCCTTACTTTTGCATGGTCCGGGAAAAAAAAATTGCCGGCCCTTTGGGCCGGAATATTTTTTTCAGCATTTTTCAGAGCCGGGATTTTTTTTTTTTTTTTTTGCAAATTCTTCCTGCCCCCTTCCCCCATAAAAAAGGCGAGCTCGTAGCTGTAGAACCAATTTTCTTGAGAAGAGAAATGGTAATAACAAGTTACGTTCAATATATATATATAAATACCATGAGGTTCTCGCTGTGCAGGTTCAAATTTGGACCCCCCCCCCCCTTCCCTTTTTTCAAAGTTTATTTTGAATTTCCATCATGGCGACATCGTTCAATATAAACAGAACTGTTTTCGAAAAACGAGGGGAGGGAAGAATGTTGGAGAAATTGTTCATCAATTTGTAAATAAACCAACCGAAAATTATGTTCGAACGTTTGCTAGAATTAGAAATTAAACTTGATGTTCAAAATATAGTCATTGAAGTTTAGAAACAGATTTGTAGGTTAGAAATCGGAATCAAACTACCACTTATTGTGTGTAAATTCTGGTTTGTAGCTGATCTCTTCTAAATTAATCAACTGTTTTAAAATCAAATTGTGTATATCGAAATGTATTTATGAAATGCATATTCATCATTGCCGTGAAATCGGAATTTGAAAATCTCAACACTGCTTTTCTCGAGTCGGACTCGGACTACCAATTTTAGTGTGCGCCCGATCTGTTGGCGTGAAGGTGTATCGAAATACCCAACTCAAAATTTCGATGCTCATATCTTTTCAACAGTAAGAGATAGGAAAAATCAGAAAGACTAAATAAGACAGATATATGGATAAAAAATAATAATATTGAAATTTTTAGGAAACTTCATAAGCTTAATTTTTGTTTACTATTATAAGCAAAAAAGTGTCTTCCTCCTATGAACTTCTGAATTTGGAAATATGAAGGACGGTGAAGGACGTCATCGTAATAAATCGTTACAGTGTGCATCTAGCATTTCATATCTTGCATGGCTGTCGACTTTCAAAAAGAATGGAAATTGTAGATAGCAAAATACGAGATATTTAAGCTTACAAATAGCAAAACATGAAATTCTCGGTCCTTTTGAGTAATTCGACGCTCCCGTCAAATATTTGAATCTACTAAAAAACATGATAAAAAAATAACAGAGACCAAAAATAAAAAAGACCAATCTAGCTTTTACTCCAAACGTAACGTTGGAGAACTTTCATTGCCCTAGCTTACAGGGTTCTTGAGAAATCGCTGATCCAATTTTCCACGGTTACGAAAACAATAGGTCTTCCGACGGAAGTCGGAAGACCTAAAAAGGACAAATTAACACAAATACGACATGGAAATACCAAACACAAAAGACCACACAAAAATGAACTGGACAGAATTTATGGGCAACCGGTGCCGACTAAGGACGGCCATCTGTCACGCTAGCATACTTACAATGCTCTTGTTTAAAAAAGACATTTACTTGATGAAACACTTCGGAGCATTGTCGTGCGTAAATGAAAAACGCATGAGGTCGAATGAATTAATTTTATTTCATTTCATTTTATTTATATATTTATCTTGTATAGGGCGAATGCGTTTTAATCAATTTAACATTTTGAACAAATACGGTGTTTATATCTTATACTTTAAAGATATTATGTTCAGTTATTTTCTCTCAAATTTTAAAGATTCTATTTCAAATAGCACTATCTTTAAATTTCCATGGATCTTTACATTTCCATGGATCTATAATGGTAGAAAGTCAAAAACCAAAGACGATATCAAAAATCCGTAAGGCTTTCTGGATTTGGGGGGGGGGGGAAGGTTTTCTATGATGGGGGAACGTTTTCTATATAGAGAACCATCCCCCTGGGGGTTGATTTTCTATATAGAAAACCTTCCGTGGGGGATAAATCTCTATATAGAAAACATTCCGGGGGAAGGTTCTCTATATAGAAAACATTCCGGGGGGAAGAGTCTCTATGGGGGAAGGTTCTCTATACGATACCGGCAGAGGACGAACTGTATGTATTTACATGCATCTACAAATCCATCTGTGTATTTCTTTGGCCCCTGCGTCATGTTGTCTGTGTGTATGTTCATCTTACAGTGAGGAGGTTATTTTACACCACAAATGTGGGTTCTTCAAGACCACTGGGTAATCGGAAAAGTGGGAGGGTTATGCGCACGTAATCCGGATAACCACACATTCTGCTACTTGCGTTGCAGATGGCCGTCCAAAGTCGGCACCGGTTGCCCATTCGTCTTGTTGGTTTATGTGTGGTCTTTTGTTTGTGATGTTTCTATGTTGTGAGTTGGTGTTGAGTCTCTTTCTGTGCGTGTTTGCTCTGTGTTTTTGCATTGGGTGTTTTGAAGTTTTGCTGTGGGTGCTGCAACTAAGTGTTGTTAGAGATCCCCTCCTTTGTTTTAAAGAAGCGGCGTGTGTTGGAGTAGGATGTCGCCTGATGAATAAGTTCTGCCTAGAAATAATAAACCATCAACCCATTTAGCCGTTATTTCACTTCCTGACATTCGTTTTTTCATAAATCATTTAAATCAATCGGTTTTATTACATAAAATGGAAAATCATATAACATGCTAGAACAATCCGCCAAATAATACTGAAACGAACCTATAAATGTTTTATTAGGAACATTGAGAATATGTTTATGGTTATCGACCAAGGCTGTCAGAATTTCACAAAAAAAAACCCCAACTGCAATTTAGAGCTTTTTCCTCGAAACATCGACCTATAGATAACTATGGCATGCATTCATCAATTACTGAGGTAGAATTACCAATAAACATTTAAATAATCAATAAGTTGATCCACAATGTACGTTTTGTAATTGAGTTAGAAAAAAAATATTCCCAATTCCACTGGACATGGGACCCAAAGTAAATAGGTAGGAAAATCACTGAAAAAGAATCCCATGTTGTTGTGAACGCTCTAAAGAATTCAGTTGGGTATGTTAATTAACAAGCATTCCGAGAGTATTGCTGAAGCAATATACATGTGTCCCCTTCCCGCCTACAAATTCCATTACCATGCCTCCACTAGCTTCAGCTAATCGCGTCGCAGTATTGACGTCACATGACGACATACTATGAGCCCACAGTATACTCAAAGTAAAAAAAAATTGGTAACGAGAATCCATTGAAAATGCTTATTATCAACTAAATAAAAGTTGTCGGCATGATAGATTCGTTAGAAGGTCTGTTACTGATATACTTCGGACCCGTGTAGGGAGTTCGGCCTCGGCCATCCTTAAAAATATGTTTGGTTTGCTGTAACACGACTTAGACTTTTTACTGTGAGTAATCTTTTGATGGTCATTAAAAACGGCAATTTTGATTGGTTATAGCATATGTGATTTCAGCGATCGCTAAAATCTGCCCTACATTTTTAATATTTCAGCAATGGCTAATATCGAATTCAGCAATCGCTAAATTATTTTAGCCATGACTAAAATCAAATTCAGCGATCACTAAATTAATTTAGCAATGGCTAAAATCGATTTCAGCTATCGAATTTGAAGACTTTTAACATTAGCCATGGCTAAAATCAAATTCAGTGATCGCTAAAATATTTCAGACAGCGATGGCTGAAATCAATAATTTTGACACCGATACCGCGTCATAGACTTGACCATCAGCGTTCTGCCAACTCATGAACTTTACCTTGAAAATTGATATGATTCAGCCACATCCCCTGATGAACATTTGCAGAGGATTTCATCATTATATAATGATTGCATACTTTGTTTTCTGTGCTAATAACAAGGTTTAGGCTGAAGTACATTGTACATATTGACATTGATCCTTAACCTTGAAAATCGATACTATTCATCCTCTCCTCACTGGAAGCATTCACAAAGGTTTGATGATTATATGATGGTTGATTTGTGTTCTGCTGATCACAAGGTCCAGATACCCACAAAAATAAAACCTAGGCAATGCAAAGCGTAGCATCGTCAAGCACAGCAGGAAAAATCAATGTACCCACATCAAAGGCACAGTGGCCTTCAACAAATACCGGTTTCTTTAAAGTAACCTTTTTTCTGTTGACATAAGCAATAAGAGTACAAAATTGGTTAAGTTACAATAAAAACTGTGCATTTTTAAGTCTGTATACAAGGATTTTAACCTTTTTCCATCTAAATCATTTTACCTCTGACCTTAAAAATCAATAGGTTTCTACTTCTTGTTATAAGCAATAGGTGTACTAAGTTTGGCAAAGCTCCAATTAAAACTGTGTCCTCTAGGCTGTATACAAGGATTTAAACCATTTCCAGTCTGTGACCTTGGCCTTTGACCTATGACATTGAAAATCAGTAGGGTTCTTCCTCTTGTCAGTAGCAATAATTAAGTGTATGAAGTTTGGTCAAACTCCAATCAAAACTGTGCCCTCAAGGCTGTGTACAAGGATTTTAACAATTTCCAATCTACGACCTTGACCTATGACCTTGAAAATCAATAGGGTTCTTCTTCTTGTCATTAGCAGTAAGTGTATGAAGTTTGGTCAACCTCCAATCGAAACTGTGCCCTCTAAGCTATAAAAAAGTGTGTCGCACACACTCACACACAAAAGACGGCATTACTATATCCCCCTGCAACTATATTGCAGGGGGATAACAAGGACATACAGCAGTGATGCTAAATCCCTTCTTCAACATAGTAGCAAGAGGTTAATAAAGAGTTCTATATAGTGTCCTATAAAGCTGATATCCCTAGCCATTCTTCTTATGTTGTCAAATTGAGTGGAGTATTATACATTAAAAGAAGTTCAATATGCAAGATGAATTTCAATCCAATCCTTTATTCATTAAACCAATAATGATATACATAACAATATCCAAAATGGCATGAAATATAAATAAGGCACACATACAATCGATATGATGAGTAGTAGATTAACAGCTATTATAATGGCATCAGCATTAAGAGAAGTGGAATCTTATTAACTCACAAAGAGAGTTGATGTCAAGGCCCTTTGTATTTAATAAAATATAGGAAATTCATTCAAATGGAACATGAATTGAATGAGGAATGAATTGAAGCAAATCATTAGAACAAAACCTTCTATACTCATGCAAATTGAAATAAATGTATGGCATGGTAAATAAATTATACACCATGACAAGTATGCAAGATATTGCATCAGAACCAAATTATTAAGGAATTGACATCCTACAAGGCTCCAGCATTATCATTGCAGGTCAACAATCTAAAATTGAGAATTTGAAAGTGAAATTCCATTTTTCAAACATAATTTATTCTTATTTTAACTTTTCATTACAACCCCACTTCAAATGTTGAATGACATTGTTCAAACAAATCTCGTATTAAGGTCAAGAGGCGATCACATCAAGAGTCACATGTCATGAGTGCTATGTTTGTAGATGTTAATCCCTTCTATATATGGTTTCCTCTGTGTCATCTGAGTACTGGATTCTTCTGAACATCTCTTCTGATAAAGTTGTTGTTTCATCTGTAAAGAAAAAGCTTTATCATATAATATCCTTGCACAAAAGAAATATCATACAAATTCTCAAATAAGTTAACATATTAGATGCTTTTTCAATTTCATTACATCAAACAATTAATTCACATAAATGTTATGGATTTCCTTCTCTTTTATCAAATTGGTATGACTTATCCAAAACTTCTCTTTTATCAAATTGGTATGACTTATCCAAAACTTCTCTATTATCAAATTGGTATGACTTATCCAAAACTTCTCTTTTATCAAATTGGTATGACTTAAAACTGTTCCATCACATAAATTTACATATAACCAATAAACAAATACATGTATCACATACATTCACATAAATGTATGTATGCCTTTGTGTTAAGCTGATATCATTAGTCATAAGCTCCAATATGCTTGTACCAAACAAATTCATAAATTCCTATATGCCTTAATCATCCTAATGTCCCACATGAAATATTTATGTTCACTGAGATGTCTGTATGATCGACCTAGTATTACACCACACAAGTTCACATATAGCAGTCTATAAATAATTACCATTGTACCACACAAGTTCACAAAGGTGTCTATACTGTTTAGCTGATGTACTGTCCAATATGTTTTGTGTTATTACACAGAACTGCCAGCTTTGTTCTTTGATATCATGGTCATTCATCCCACCTATGTTATAGTCCTTCATCTCCGACATACACAATACTGGTGAAGCATACTGCCCAACGAAAAATACCTAAAAACCAAGGTCATTAAAGTGAAGAAGAATCTATAAATAAATAATGATCGCAAAATAATTGATAATTTTGTCAATGAATGAGCAATGATAATATGGAGAGCAGTTTTAGAGTTTTTTCTTCACAATACATTTCCTTTCTACAGTGGATGCAAATTTTATTAACTCCCTTGAAAAATATCTGTGTCTAACCTTTTTCCCATCCTTCTCAATACAGTACATATCACAGTCATATGATCTGATTTGTCTTCCACTCTGGTCCTTGGCAACATTTTTAAAGGTCTGGTAATGAGACACGGCTCCATCTACTTGATCCAGTCTATTTTTAGTAATCCGGCAACTCTGGGGTATAATTATGTACAGCTTTATTGAACACACATACTCATCCCCTGATCCGTGGTCTGTTCTCTGTAGCGATTCTATGATTTGAGTTGGAAAATTTCCTGAGAAATTATCAAAAGAAAGATAATATAGCCCAAAGAATAAATCTGACACTTTGACATGAATTGGAACTCTGATTTCTTTTTAGATATCTAATGAAACATTGTTACTGTAGGCATGGCTTACCTCGGAAACTGGATAAACAAAATACTTTTTAGATGGGGTGTTTTCAATGTCAAGTTATAGTGTAACTTCGCCAAATTTAACACTGAGCCTATGGAGAGTGTCACATTTAAGTCATGGAAAAAATTAGAATGGAAATGACCCACCTAAAATGAGTTTTGTCAATGAAGTTTCATTGCGGTACACTGACGATCATAATACTTACACTGAAATTTACCACTAAGTGAGATCTATTGAATTATATCAATTTCACTTAAATTTTTGCATGATAAAGTAGTCAAAATTGTGTTTTTCCAGTTGCACTTTACACTTAATTGTTTGTTTTTTTACTTTACATTTGTACATTTTGTCCTTTGAAACCTGCTGGATGCTGTGTTTAACAATGGAAAGAGGTGGAGGGGAGAAATAGATGTCTCTCTGTGCAGCTACATGATTGAGTGACTTATACCTACATGTATCTTTAATATGACTGACCTGATAGTACATATTCCAAGTAGTTGATAATATATGCCCAGGCCAATCCATACGCAATATCACCAGCTGGTAGATGAGTCTCTACACAAAAAGGAATATCCTCACCTGCATAGATGTTACCCATAATAAAGTAATACATTGTGATTTCAAAAGCTATTCTACTGTAATTACTTTCTTCAAATGCTACATGTATTTTGGATATAAATTTTATTAACTATTCTACTGATCGATCGCGACCCATCACAAAATTGGAGCTGCACACCCTTTGCTGAGAAGATAAAATTCCTAAAAATCAAAGTAGAGGGCTGAATCAAAGTAGCAGGTGCTACTGAAATGAATTTTGGTTTTGTCTGAAAATCACTTTGGCTGATGAGGATCTGAAACATGTGTCTGGCGCATTAAAATTTGCAAGAAATTTTCTTCAAGAAGGTAAAGAGTTGGAAAACTTCCGTATTATTCTAAGAAAACACGCACGTCTCATGGTGCAACAAATTTGAATTTTTTATATCAAGAAAGCTTCTCTCTCGCAGCAGAACTGACACATTTTATTTTCTATAGCTTACCTTTCAGTATATGACACAGCCTATCCAAGTAGTCTTTATCATGATAAGGATCCATGTATGTTACCCACTTGATGGACTCTGGAATGTCCGAATAACAAACATCTCTCTCCGCTAATACAGGAATAACCTTGACCCTTTGCTCACTTACACTTTGTGACAGAGCCGACAGCATTTTCAATGTATTATTTTTACTATGTAGGGCATCTTTGGTAAGGATATATATAAACCATCTACATCTCCCTATTGAAGCAAATTCTGATTGGCCCCCTGCCTTCTCATAGATCTTCAGACCTCTCTCCCTAAGTCTATCAGTAATTTCACTGTAAACATTGTGCCTTGACGTGTAACTCTGTGTCTCTGCATTGTAAAGTATGTAAGCATCATACTCATACTGGTGATCTACAGACTCCAGCCGGTCTAATGGTACCCCAAATCTAGTGATGACTGCTGGAATACATGCATCCTCCTACAATAATAGGGGAAAGTATATTCTCTCACTTGAGACTGATTTGTCTGTAAAATAAGGTGTCAGGAAAAATGTTGTCTCACCCTGCAGGGTGCTTTTAATTGTAACATCATTGACATCAAACATGATTGCAGCATCAGCCGGTCATAATATAAAAAAAAAATACATAAAAACCTCATTTTTAGCTCTTTTAGATAGTGAGAGAAAAATAATCAATCCCCAGATGTGATCAGGGACACGGAAATCCAACCCTCGTGTCTAGGGTTTGCTTTTGTCCACAACTTGGCAAGCCTCATCGTGGTACAAAAAAAGTCTTAGCAAATCCTGGACACTCGGGTTGGATTTCTTTGTCCCTGATCACATCTGGGGAGAGATTCTATTAATCTTTTTACACCATGTGCATATTTGTAATAGATTACAAATACATTGTATTAAGACAAGCTTTTGATCACCAAGGGATATACGAGGGCTGATTGATATGTTGTGAGCCTCGTATTTAAGGATTTGAATTTCATCAGATATTTTGCATTATTTTTCTACATAATCCCTTTCTGTATCTATACACTTTTGCCACCGGTGTTTAAAGGCCTCAATACTACTTTCAAAGAACTCCTTATCTTGACCGGTCAGAAACCATCCACTGCAAGTATGACATCATCATCGGACTGAAAGTGGGTGTCAGAAAAAGCTGCTTTCAGTTTTGGGAATAGATGAAAGTCTGATGGAGCAAGATCAGATAAGATGGATGCTCAATCAAATTAAAACCACAATCATGAATGACAGCCATGGCAGTGACAGGCTTGTGAAGAGGAGCATTGTCCTGATGGAACAACACACCTTTAACTAGTGAGCTTTCCGCAGGACTTAAGTTTAATATTTTCCCGTAACTGTGTCAGAAGTGAAGCATAGTATGTGCCTTTGATTTTTTGTCCTTTTTGGAGATAATCTATCAGCAGAATACCTTCTTTAACCCAGAAAACTGAAGCTCACAACATATCAATCAGCCCTCCTATGTCACCTATAGGCAATAATGCAAGTCATTAATGCAAGTCCTGCAACTCTACCCAGAACAATTCAATCAAACCTGAACTCAAACTTGATCTGTATTACATCTAAAAACCTTATTTATCAAGAGCAGTGTGACCTTGAACTTTGATAAAGGTCATGATACCTGTCTTGGACAACAATTCTGTCAAAAATGATTAAAGTTCATGCAAGCAATGAAAATTACTGAGTGAGCCTAAAGAAGTTTTTTTAACTCCTATATACTGTGACCTTGACCTCTGACCAACGAATAATTTCAATTAACATTTTAACTAATAATTTCTTAGTATTTCAAAGTGCACATATGAAGTTTATGTATTTCGTCTTTTCATAAAATTATAAATGTCGCTCACTGAACATCAATTCATGGGCCGTCTAGTGTTTAAGAAAAGTGTCAAGGATTTTGCGCTTGTGATCATTCTTAGAATCCAAAAATACTCTGATTTTCTTATTCCAATAAATCATACAAGTGCCTTCACTTAAATGTGATTCATTATACAGATGTGAAGTAAAACTTGCCTCTTGCATGGAAAGGTCCATTTTAATCGCATCCAGAAGAACTTCACTTGGGTTTGTCTTCTTTTCTACAGATAGTGTTAGAAAAAAATCACATACATATTAAATACATACAGTTGTTATAGATAGAAAATGATGAACTAATGAAATATATATATGTATGTAATGTATCAAAAGCTAAAATACCCAAAAATCAACAAGATATGTTTGATCAATGTCACAAGGAAAAAATTAAGTAAACTATGATACTGTGCTTTTCTTCTAAAGTACATATACCGGTGAGCAAGCTAACCATTGAAAAGAAGGAGTTGAGCTTTGTTATGACAGTTTGCTAGTTTGGGATGTGTAAGAATAGACTGCATTGTGTAGTAGAACCTTCCAATCTGCATACGTCTTTCATAAGCATTGACCATGGCCATCTCATTCCCCTCCATTTCCTTTATGACTCCAAGTGAAGAGGGATATTCAGCCACACAATAATAGGTCTGTCAACATACAAATATTATTTGTAACATGTAGCTTCATTGTGCAACCTTTGTTTAAAACATTGTTATTTCTTTAATTCAATGTACATTTCGATATAACATTGCATACGATTTTATCTATCTATATATATTACAGTTCATACAGTTCATCTATATATATTACAGATTACCTGAAAGTTAATCATTATGTCCATACATGTATACCATCATAATGTTAAATGAAAACAAACATATTTTTAGTGTATTTTGTCTTTTCAATATACAAAGTTACTCCCAATTGGGCAGTATAATACACAAGTACATATTGATGAAATGAAATTCAGAAACATTGTATTTGAAGCATATACATGTATATCCTAAATTTTATGCCTGTTTCAAGAGAATTTCATGATGCCACAATTAGTTATGTCATATATTACTGTCTAAAATGGGACATAAGTCTGAATATTGAAAAGACTTTGTAATAGTTTTATATATCACAAGACTAGGTTACATATGATGAATCTTGATCAGACAATTCGAAACTAGACAAAATTTGTAAGTGCAACTAGAATGCCAAGCCAGCATAAAAAATAATAGGACCCGAGCTCACTCCATGATACATCTATATATATGAATCATCATTTTGATCCTTTTTTTCAATATAATTTCAAATTCCAAGGGCATATAACTCCTCCAATGATTATCAAACACATCGATATTTGAATTTGACCTGTGCCTCATCATGATATATCTGTATACTAAATACCATTTTAAAATCTATCAAACCTGACAGAATGACAGAAGAAAAGAATGTTGGAAGGCCAGAATGAATAAGGATAGAATCATGGAAGAATTATTGAATGACAGAAGGGAAGAAATAAGGATCAAGGCTGAAATTATGAAATGTAGATAGAAAGCAACACTATGATTGCCCCTCTATGAAATGGCAGGTCATAAAAAATGTTCTTGTTCATATACATGTATTTATGTGAAAACTATATATTATACAGCAAGTTCAATTTGCCTTCACAATATACCTCGTTTCCTTCCTTGATGCTATAAATCCTAAGCTGAATCTTACGATAATTTCCAGCACGGTACATTTCAATAGGATCCAGTTGTCCAACCTGTGTGATACAACCTGTGTCATCTTCAACAATCCTACCAGGAGGACAATTACAGCTCTCTGGGATTAGCTCATACAACTTCTTTGGAAATTTCTTTGGATTTTCCTGGTAAAAGCTTGATTGTTCTATTTTGTCCTCTAATTCAGCTGTTGAAATATTACCACAAATAGAAAAATATTTGAACACATTTATGATTTACTTTATTTATCTACAATTTCAAATTTATTCATCATTCATTTAGGCCATAGTTATTTAAACTTTGTTTTACATCCGCGGGCAGGTACCTTTTAGGAAAATCACTGAGAAAAAAAACCACAAACAAACATGCATTTTTCGGGATAAAAAATGACAATAATCTCGAGTTTGTAAAACATTATGCTCTACTGACAGCTTTTAGCTTGTGTCAATCATGAGAAAAAATGTCATTCTTCATCCTAATTTAGACTGTAAATTATATATAATTAAATGAAAAAGTGCAAAATCAAAATCAAATGAAAATTTTCCCTTTAAATCAAATGAAAATTCTCCTTTTAAATCAAATGAAAATTCTCCTTTTAAATCAAATGAAAATTCTCCTTTTAAATCTTAAAAACATAATGAAAAAAAGTTTTTAAAAGGGAATGTAAACATTTACCTGGCAGCAGATACTGTAGCAAGCCAGTAAAGTGTGACCAAACTAGACCATGGGCCAAATTTCCAGCGGGCAGTCTACTTGTTAATGGAACATCAACTGAATGAGCAAAATATAACAAGAGTAAACTGTACAATATTTACATCAATTACATAGACTATTATAAAAATGTGACCTTGACTCATGACCTTGACTCATGATCTTAACAATCTTATCATGGTGATCCATTGTGGTAGATATGAGAATCTAATAAAATTTTAGTCTGTAACATGCAAACAAATTTATAGGGTTAAAAAATGAATTGACAGATAGCTAGCTTAGTTTAACAGATGATCAGATGAAGCCATTGTATTATACATATGTCCAGCATGTATGAAAACTTAAATTAATTGATGACAATCTTAAATGACTAATAGTTATTTTGTTTATCAGATACATCAATATAAATTCTAAACATAGTGTCATCAGAGATGACAGAGCTCACCTTGATGGCATCATTGTCACATGACCAGCATCTGCACCTACATTGCACAAATTATTTCCAAATGCATCACCCACACAAGTTTGGTTAATAAAGAATTTAAAGAAAGCTGGAAATGAAGATTCTAATTTAACCTTACCTGGTCAATCAGACATGAAAAATAGGTCATTCGCAGCACCTGAACAGTGCATTACAGTAAGCATCCTCATACACAAATTTTTTTTCATTGATCTTGGACTAAAAATAGGCCAGAAATGGACCTGTCCCATTTTACTTAACCTATTTGCTCAAGCGTGAAATGTAAGTCGGACGCAGCATCTGTACCAAGCATTGCATTAAGCATTCTCAGATGCATCATCCACACAAGTTTGGTTGATGTAGGACTTATAGTAAGGCAAGAATTGACCTGTCCCATTTTACTTAACCTGGTCATTCAAGCACGAAATATAGGTCAGATGCAGTATCTGCACTATGCATTGCAGTAAGCATCCTTAGATGCATTACCCACACAAGTTTTTTTTATTGATCTAGGACTTGCAGTAATGCGGGAATGGACCTGTCCCATTTTACTTAACCTTGCCTTTCAAGCATGTAATATGGGTCAGATGCAGCATTCATGCCATGTATTGCAATAAGCATCCTCAGATGCATCATCCATGCAAGTTTGGTTGATGTAGGACTTACAGTAAGAAGGGAATGGATCTGTCCCATTTTCCATAACCTACTCACTCAAGCATGAAATATGGGTCAGATGCAACCTCCATGCCATGCATCATCGATGCAAGTTTGGTTGAAGTAGGACTTATAGTTAGGCCGGAATGGACCTGTCCCGTTTGCTTAACCTAAAGTGCGGAGATCGACGACGGGGCGATAGCATAAGCCCCCCTCTACTTCGTCGAGGTGAGCTAAAAATTCTACTTTGCTTTTCTTCAACTTGTCCAAGACTGTGTTATTTTCAAAATTTCATTACATTTGAATCTACCTCATGATGTTGTCATTCTTAATGTATCCTCTATATGGCTACATAGTGTTGAATTAACACTGATTACACATACATGTTGTTAGATTTATCAAATTGTTTTTCATCACAACCATTACCTTGGATGTGTCTGATAATTTCCTGAAGGATTTCTGGTGTTAAAATCATATCATCCATGTTGACACGCGGTGCACAATCAAATATTCCCAACCGAGGAAGCTTATTAGATAATGCAAACATAGTAAATTAAGTGTGTAGCTCATTGCAATATTCTTTTTACCTTGAAATGTCACTATTGAAACAACAGTAAGACACAGTAATTTTGAAGAAAGAATCATACTGTATATGTACTCATTTTGCCATATATTATTATGGAGAATGAGTGAAGTGTGCTAATATACAGTTAAAGTATACCATTGAGGGAGTTAGCATGATTCTGGTTTCCCGAGACTAGACCCATTTTCCGAGGCAAAGCCGAGGGAAATAGGTATGGTCGAGGGAAAAGTGAATCATGCTGACTCCCTCAATGGTATACCGTCACGCGCTGTAGCTCATCCCCATTTCGACGTCACACGCAGTAGCTCCGCCCCATTTGAAGCTATTTCCCTGGGAAAATAGTCTTCTCAACTAACACACCCTTTGCAGGGAAATTAAAGTCTCATCAGGCGAGTTACAGCTAGGTTTAATGAGTATATCTTTTTATATAGGAAAAAACAAGTAGAGGTATAATAATTCATGATAATGCTACTTTTTCCATTTGCCCATTTTACAGTACAGCATGGAAAATCCAATAGTGAGAGAGTGTAAATAATGTAAGGAACTACTCAAAATTAAATAAACATGCAATTTCCATTTCTGTTTACTTGTGCAACAACTGTAAGACACTCCTGGAAGGAAGTGTCTCAAAATAAGTAAATAAAAGTATATGCATGGTGATCGAATCATTATACTCAAACATGGTTAGTGAGAAAAAGAAACAACTGAAACATTTACCGTTATACTTGTAAATCTGATGTCTTACCATTGGTGGGCCAGCTGGAGAACTAATAATGAGTAGTATTACAGAGTGTTTGTTTTTCCTCTGGGACTTTTCTAAAGCTAGCAGCAATTCAAGGGAGCACCAAGGACTCTGTACAGAACTATGTGTCATTACTACAAGTACTTTACGGCAGCATTTGATGGCCTTATTTATGTTCTCAATGACCGGCCTGCCACTTCTAAAATCTTCAGCATCTGTTAAAGTTTTCACTCTGTTCAGCTTTTCCTTCAACTCCCTAAATAGAAATTAATGAATATTTCTCAGTATTCAGATTATGCCGATCACTGTTTAAAAATTTTACCCCCAGAAATTATGATACCTACGAGTACTATTCATATGCACAGTGTTGCTGCCAGGCCCTGTAGAATGAACTTAAGCTATTTTTAGGTCAAACATATCAATCAGTCCGTGACTCCTGAGAAAGGGGTAAGGCCATGAAGCCCAATATAGGCCCTAATTTTGAACATTGTACTTAATAGAATTTTTAACTGCGATTTGAAATTTTGAAACGTTCTCTATTGAATCACGAATCTATCTTTTGTAAACTTTACGTTTATCAATAGCTTTAAGTCCTTTGAAAACACCAAAATTGGTCATATTCCGCAAAATTGATGAAAAAACTACATATTTCTCTAAAATTAGCGATGGCCGCATTGCGTTAACTAGGATGAATAAAGCCTGTGTTTGTGAAACACGAATGCCCCCGGTGGCATCTTTGTTAGTATAAACGCCATTTTCTGTTTAGTACGTGAAAGGTCAAAGTCAAGGTGACGAAGTCAAAACCTTTTGCTATCAATGAAATGGTCTTCTCACAAGGAATACACATGTGAAATATGAAAGCCCTATCACTTACTAATTAAAAGTTATGCCCAATGTTAAAGTTTTTGAAAAGTAGGTCAAAGGTCAAGGTCACGAGGACAAAACTTTTGGTATCAATGGAAAGGTCTTGTCACAAGGAATACACATGTGAAATATGAAAGCCCTATCACTTACCATTCAAAAGTTATGCCCAATGTTAAAGTTTTTGAAAAGTAGGTCAAAGGTCAAGGTCAAGGTCACGAGGTCAAAAATGTTGGTATCAATGGAAAGGTCTTGTCACAAGGAATACACATGTGAAATATGAAAGCCCTATCACTTATCATTCAAAAGTTATGCCCAATGTTAAAGTTTTTGAAAAGTAGGTCAAAGGTCAAGGTCAAGGTCAGGAGGTCAAAAATTTTGGTATCAATGGAAAGGTCTTGTCACAAGAATTACACATGTGAAATATGAAAGCCCTATCACTTACCATTCAAAAGTTATGCCCAATGTTAAAGTTTTTGAAAAGTAGGTCAAAGGTCAAGGTCAAGGTCACGAGGTCAAAAATTTTGGTATCAATGGAAAGGTCTTCTCACAAGGAATACACATGCGAAATATGAAAGCCCTATCACTTACCATTCAAAAGTTATGCCCAATGTTAAAGTTTTTGAAAAGTAGGTCAAAGGTCAAGGTCAGGAGGTCAAAAATTTTGGTATCAATGGAAAGGTCTTGTCACAAGGATTACACATGTGAAATATGAAAGCCCTATCACTTACCATTCAAAAGTTATGCCCAATGTTAAAGTTTTTAGTTCGGACAAACAGACAAACAGACAGACAAACAGACGGACAGGCCAAAAACTATATGCCCCCGAATCTGTGATTCCGGGGGCATAATAAATTATATGTGAAAGATTATCAGTATATCCTTTTGTCATAAACGTTTTATCTTAGTTAACGCATGCGGCCACGTTGAATTCTTCCACAAAAGACAAAATTCCAAGCAATTTTAGCCATATTTTGTTAATAACATCAAATGACGTCACTTCATGACGTTATTACAGCTTAATGGCACTATGTAAGGTGACATTTTTCTTTTCATTAAAAGTGGTTAACATTGGTGTATTTTCATGTGAGATATCATTAGTATTCCCCATGAAATTTATTTCAAGAGAAAAATCGAGGGCCGATTTTTTTCTTTCTTTCTGTTTGGGCACCTGGAGACCCTCTATTGGGTCAGTTGGCTGTACTGATGTTATATTGCGGGGAACTCATTCACCAACTGCCCGTTACAGAGTACTCTAGCCAGGCCGTTCCCCTCTGGGGTGCCTCATAGCCCCTTCTATTATTTAAGGGGCGGAGTACTAACCCATTTTAATGCCCATCCTCCACTTGTGTATGTGGTGTATGCATGTATGCAGGAGGGTTGTATAATTATGTACTGCTTGGATGGTCCATATTTCCAACAGCTTTTATAAGGTGCAACCACACCTGGATACCCTTCCGCAGCATGAACGTGGGTACCCAACCGGGCCCTTTATAGTCCCCCCGGTCAGGAGATTTGGTAGGGACGAACGAATGGATATGACTTTCAACTCTCATATGACCACACCGGGATTCGAACCACGGTCGTCTGCGTGAGAGTTGAACGCTTTATCCACTCGGCCATCTCTACCAATCTCGTGGCCCTACCCCTAGCTTTGTTTTAAAATTTTCCACTCTATGCAGGGTTAAAAATTCATCGCTTGTCTATACATTGAGTATACAAGATTTTACTATTCCTTATAAATGTGTGACCTTAACCTTGCAGACATGATCTATTCATTTTTACTGAAACAAAACACTGTAAGACTCAGGAAACAATTCTGTTTAATACCATTCAAATAAATTCAGGTTTTCAAATGAAACATAGATGTACATGTAACCTCCCAAGTTGTTTACAGCAATTATACAAGAGCAAAAAAAAAATAATAAAACACCCCTAAAGACGGTATGGCCAGATTGCAAAGTAAATTTTTGTCAGTAGAAAGTTAAGGAATGCCCATCATTTAACAAAGGTACAATGTGCCTTGAATATTTTATGACTAAACTTATGTTCGTGTTTGTGGATTTGGGTATAAGAGAAGGGAAATAAACAAATTATCATAGGTCACTTGGTCAAGGCCACTAGGTCAAAGGTCATACATATGTAGTATCCAGTGAAAGCTCACATTAAAAGGGATCTACATGTGAAATATCAAAGCCCTATCTCTCATTGATATAGAAATATAGCTCAAGTTATTCTTTTTTAAGTAGGTCAAAGTCGGCTCACAAAGTTCATAGTATCAAATGAAAGATTATATCGCAAGATATCTATAAACACAATAATACAGCCTCATTATAACTCTTTAGATGAAGAGACATAGCCCAGTAAGTTTTTTTAAAAGTAGGTGAAAGTCCAAGGTCAAGGTCACTGGGTCAAATGTTACGGCATAAATTGTTTTGTCATGGGCAACCTACATGTATAATATTATGTTTCTACTGCATACAGTTCCATAGATTTTGCTGCAACCAGAAACTTTAATTAGGTCAGAGTCAAAGGTCTAGGTCACTAGGTCAAATAATACAGCATAAAATGAATGGTCTTGTCTTGAGGAACCTACAAGTGTAATATTATGTTTCTACTGCATACATTTTTTAAGAATTTGCTTCAACCAGAAACTTTAACCAAAATCTTTTATTAATGGCCATAAGGTCAAATGCTATAGCATAATTTGAAAGGTCCTGTCATGGGCAACCAACATGTATAATACCACGTTTTTATTGCATATAGTTATCTAAATTTTGCTTCAACCAGAAAATTTAACCAAAATGTTGTTGACATAAGGATAAACGGCCAGAAGGATGGCTAGACAGACAGACAGACAACGTCAATTCATAGACTGGAATTGCTTTGCAATTCGGCCAAAAATTGTGCAAGCATATGATTTGTATCTTTCAGACTTATACTACTTAATTCATTTAGATCAGGGGAGGGTTAATGATTTTACAATTAAATGAATACCATTAATTGTGATATATTCTTAGAAGAAATCTGACAGCAAATTATTATTAGATGTATACTAACCTGAGAGCAAAGTTTTTATCAGTGGCATCGTTACTGTGTACAATAAACACATCATGACTTTCTTCTGTATCTCCATCATTTGTCTCCATTATCTACTCACTTAAAGCATACCTGTACAAAGTAAACACTGCATTTAAAGCTAGATTTGTACAAAAAGTATTTGTATGTACACAAAACTCAATTTTCCAAATGTAACCAACACATTTACAGTCGTCCAATAGAAAATATATTTTCTGTGGTCAAACTGGCAGTTTCTCATCTCACATAGCATGCTGTACTAATACTTAATGCAACAGTATTGTGAAATCTTAACCAAATGATCTCTATATGCAGACTTTGTCTTCAATTATGTTCATCAACTATCTTTCATCAAGTTCTGAAAATTGTGAAAGGATCATTTCCACTCTAAATTCATATAAACTTTTCAATTTCAGATTAACAAGGGTAGATCTTTGATTCCAAGAAAATAAGGTTTCCAACCAGAAGTCTCTGATGAGACTGACGCTCTACTGGCTGTTTTGTTAAATTCACTAAATTGACATCCATTTTCCAACCCTGGGGGACAGGGACTCACACAAAATATCAGATGCACATCTACACCACAGACACATAATAATGCAAAAAGTTTTTACACTCAATGAATTATACTTTCTGAGATCTGGTGTTCACAAGATTACAAAGAGTGAAAGACTTAAATAGGAGAAAATGACCACACCCATTTTCAAAGACAAATCAGTCTTAAACAGCATCTCAGGCACACAATTAGACCACAGACTCATGGAAATGGAAAAAGAAATATATCTCTGCAGTATCAATTATAGTTTCTGAGAAATGGTGTTCACTAGATTACATGGAGCTTTATAGGAGAAAATGACCACACCCATTTTCAAGACTCTGGAGGTCAGAGTCTGAAACAAAATAGCAGACACACACATAGACAAGAGACTGATTATATTGCAAAAAGAATTATCTCTCTATCAATTATACATTCTAAGAATTGATGTTCACAAGGTAACAAAGACTTATAAATATAGGTGAAAATAACCACACCCATTTCCAAGACCCTGGGGTTCAGAGGTTCAAACAAAATATCAGGTGAACAACTGGACCAGAGACTGATTATATTTAGAAAAGAATTAAATCTCTATCAATTATACTTTCTGAGAATTAGTGTTCACTAGATTACTTAGACTTATATAGGAGAAAATGACCACACCCATTTTCCAAGACCCTGGGGGGTCAGAGGCTCAAACAAAATATCAAGTGCACAACAGGACCAGAGACTGATTATATTGCAATAAAGCCTGTGTTTGTGAAACATGAATGCCCCCGGTGGCATCTTTGTTAGTATAAACACCATTTTCTGTTGAGTACGTGAAAGGTCAAAGTCAAGGTGACGAAGTCAAAACTTTTTGCTATCAATGAAATGGTTTTGTCATAAGGAATACACATGTGAAATATGAAAGCCCTATCACTTACCATTCAAAAGTTATGCCCAATGTTAAAGTTTTTGAAAAGTAGGTCAAAGGTCAAGGTCACGAGGTCGAAAACTTTGGTATCAATGAAAAGTTCTTGTCACAAGGAATACACATGTGAAATATGAAAGCCCTATCACTTACCATTCAAAAGTTATGCCCAATGTTAAAGTTTTTAGTTTGGACAAACAGACAAACAGACAAACGGACAAACAGACAGACAGACAGACAAACAGACGGACAGGCCAAAAACTATATGCCCCCGAATCTGTAATTATTTCTCATCAATTATACTTTCTCAGAAATGGTGTTCACTAGATTACATAGACTTATACCATGTATACAGGAGAAAATGACCACACCGATTTTCAAAGACCCTGGGGGTCAGAGGCTCTACCAAAATATCAGGTGCACATCTGGACCATAGACTGATTATATTGCAAAAAGAATTATTTCTGTATCAATTATACTTTCTGAGAATTGGTGTTCACTAGATTACATAGACTTATTTAGGAGAAAATGACCACATCCATTTTCGAATACCCTCAGGGGCACAATTGGACCAGAGACTGATTATATTGCAAAAAGAATTATTTCTCTATCAATTATACTTTCTGAGAATTGGTGTTCACTAGATTACATAGACTTATATAGGAGAAAATGACCACATCCATTTTCGAATACCCTCAGGGGCACAACTGGACCAGAGACTGATTATATTGCAAAAAGAATTATTTCTCTATCAATTATACTTTCTGAAAATTGGTGTTCACTAGATTACATAGACTGATATAGGAGAAAATGATCACACCCATTTTTAAAGACCCTGGGGTCAGAGGCTCAAACAAAATATCAGGTGCACAACTGGGCCAGAGACTGATTATATTTTAAATATATTATTTCTCTATCAATTATACTTTCTGAGAATTGATGTTCACTAGATAACATAGACATATATAGTTGAAAATGACCACACCCATTTTCAAAGACCCTGGGGGTCAAAGTCTAAAACAAATATCAGGGGCACAACTGGACCAGAGACTGATTATATTGCAAAAAGAATTATTTCGCAGTCAATTATACTTTCTGATAATTGGTGTTCACTAAATTTCATAGACTTATCTAGGAGAAAATGACCACACCCATTTTCCAAGACCCTGGGGGTCAGAGGCTCAAACAAAATATCAGGTGCACAACGAGACCATGGACCAAACTAAACGCAAAAAGAATTAGCTTTCTATCATTTATGGTTTCAGAGGAGTTGCAATCACAAAAAATTGTTAACAGTTAGACAGACGGACGAACGGACGCCGGACAACATGGTTTCACATAAGCTCAACTGGTCTTTGACCAGTAGAGCTAAAAATACACACATGACAAAGGAGTAGGGAGTTAGGCGAGATAAGGTTGGGTTTTTTTTCTTTCCATGAAGAAAAAAAAAATTATAATTTAGAAAGCTTAAATCTAGTAAGTGTTATTCCATCAAAATTAGATAGAGATACTCTCAGCAATATTTGTTTTCCTTCTGTTAATCAAAACTTGGCACTGAAATAGCTATTGTTATTCATATAAAAACTTAATAATAATTATCTGAATTTCATATCTCTCATATTTTTAAAGTTGAGATTTTATTTTAAAAAAGAGTAGAATTTGAACCATATATGGATGGTCAATTAAGAACATATACGGCGGAATACGATTAAATGAAACTAAATTCAATGAAACACTCATTTGAAAAGTATTGCGCATAGAATGAGTCCGAGAAACCAGTTTTAATTAACAAAAATAACATGTAAATTCATCTGCATCGATTACTTACTTTGTAACATTAAATAGGCATGTATGCACCGCACCCTATTCCTGTAGAATGTTACTTTCCAGGTATAAACGAGTGAAATGGATACTAAATTAGTCTACATGCATGATGTAATGTGAAATAAAAATCAATTATTTCGATACATGTATAACAAGCAAAACTGCGTATGGATCGTAAGTATCGAATTTGTTCTACTTTCGATTTGTTTATCTTCAATACTAACGATGTAGGAGATTTTTAAATCGCAGTCATGCATGATATATATACTTTAAGATCTTTTACAAACCTTCAAATGTCATTCTTTTGTTATTCATAGGTCTTTTTATTTCATAAAGACCGCGGACGATTCTAAGTATACGAGGTTTTATGAACGTTCAATGAAGTGTGGAAGTCAATAAAAAACAATGAGGGGCGGAGAAAAGAAAATTATTTCAGTCGCGGGTGTGAATTGTTTTTATTATAATGAGCATTCGGCCATAGGATAGAAAACATTGTGCTTCAAGTCAGCTAAAGACATCCTTTTATAAGAAATGTTAACAGAAGAAGAATAGATTCTTCTATTCCGAAAACCCCAAAATGCCATTTCAAAAGAAATCTAGATCCCAATACCGATTCTTGAAGACCAATTATTCTAAATGCTTTTCAAATACATGTATATTGAGGAACTTGATGAACAAAATGCAGAAATATTATCCTCACTTGATTAGAAAATCTTTCCTTATCTCTATTTGCAATAATGTAATCACATATTTCAAAACTTTAATGGAAATAGAACTCATTGTTACACTATTATTTTCTTCTTTGACCGAATACAGGGTACCTTTCAGAAAATTATCGGGATGTATAACAAATTATTTTACTTCTATGGCCTGATAATCGTTACCGTTGCATATTTGCATGGTCGATTTCATTTTGAAAAGTAGGGGTGTACAAAATATTTAGATTTTTATTTTTCGGAAAAATTTAAGAAAATCTGCTGTTTGTAAGTCGGATAAAGACCTCGTTGAGGTCTGTATGAGGGTTAGATGCCCTCGGAGAGTAAAGACCTCGGCCTTCGGCCTCGGTCTTTAAACACCACCCTGTTCTCTCCTCGGGCATCTAACCTTCATACAGACCTCAACTCGGTCTTTATCCTATACTTGTTGCACGGTCTACGTTGTAGACGGTAATTAACACCTTTCCAGACAGTGCAATATTTTTCATTGTGAAACAATGATTGAATTAATGATTGAACTCATCATTGAATGATCAACTGAGCCGTTAACTGTCCTTAACTGACCTGACTTGTGTTGCCACCCGTTTTGAAAATACAACACAACCTAAAGAAGGGGGAGGAATGTTCGCATTAGCATTTCTAAAATGGCATTTCATAATAGGAATTAAGAAAAACACCCCGTCATTTACAGGTTGAAATACTTTTTCAATGTCACGGGCGGACCTAGATTTTTCCCTATAAGGTTGATTCAGCGTTAGGGAAAATCATGGTTTTTTTTTTACTAATTCCATAGGGGGGGGGGGGGGGGGGTCCTGACTCCAGCCCGCTCTAGATCCGCTCTTTGTCAAATGTTTCAATATGCATAGGATCAACTACCAGAGAAAACTCGCAAAATTTCGATTGAATAATGTACTGACTGGTACCCTTGAATACTTTTGAAAAGAAACAAAGATATAATAGTATCATAAAAGCGGAGTATTCCCGTAGTTTTGAATATTTGTTGGAAAACTTGTGTGTGCTCACTTTTAATGATTCAGAATTGAAAGTTAGAAAAGGACACTTGCACACAATCCTTAATCGCATCTCGTAAAATCCGCTTCCTACATTTTTGTACTCTAATCACACTGTAGTTTGAAAAAATCAAATATCAGTTTCCCTTTATTTTATTAATCTTAATTCCCCTAATTTAACAACAAATACTGGACCAGATTTTTTTTACCGCTGTTTTCTTTGAAATATACATTTAAAAATGCGTGAAATTCTTAACTGTTTACCGACCATGAGTAGTTATCACCTACTCGGAATGACGACTTATAATTACTCAATCAACGGTGATAATTGTTTGATGGCATTAGAATTGCCGTGCAACAAGTGGGTTATTCAACTGCTCCTCGGGCTACGCCCTCGGAGACAGTAGAATAACCCGTACATAATGCACTACATCTACAGTTTATCGTAAACGGATATTTTGTGAGTCAATACGAACTAGTGCAGATGTTCGATTTACACCAACTTTGAATGGGATACACTTTGTCGGTGCATTTAGATGTCACCTGCATGTCGCATGTTTTACAGTATTTAACAATATTTAACCTTGTCGACCTTGAACATGAATGAAGACTTATGTCATACAATGTTATCATTATTATATGTTGTCTTGCTATAGTTAAAGTTCAATTTATATTAAGAAATCCTTTTTTCTCCAAAGCATACAAGATGTTGATTAGGAACTTTATCAATGCACATCTTTAAAATGTGAAATGTTCGTTTACCATGGACAGACTTATAAAAAACAAATAAACAAGAGGGGGCACCTATTCTTTTATTCTTTACACATGCGTCTGAATTCACACAAACCCCCTCCAAGTCCCGAAAAAAAAAATCTACATGTAGATCAGCGTATGATTTTTTTTTCTCATATTGGAAAACTCGAGACATCATATGCACATTGGAATACAATAGTGACACATAGTGACGACAGAACCACCTTTAGTTTATTGGTAGTAGGCGGAATTTGACGACATTTCTGCACATTAAATAATTACCTAAAGTCTCTGACAGCCCACTACCATAAACAATTAATATACCTGATCATTTACTGACCGACGCATACCTTGAGGTCAACTACTGTGTATGGTAATAATACACGGACCACGAGACCATAATGTACAATAAAACACATACTTAACACTAATAAATGATCCAACACACCAATAATACTATATTCTCCAGCCCTCTATCACCATATTAATAAATACACAATTCCTAACTGATATTCATAATAAGTATTCAAAACAACATGATGTAAGATGCTAGACCATCTCATTAAAAGATATAGCTGCTACCATGAAGGTAAGGTTTTATTTTTCTTAGCATTCCATGCAAAAAAAATGGAATTATTTCATTTATTTTACAGCTATTTCAATTTCGATGTTACCGTTTTTATAAATAAAACATTATATTTCTTATTTTGTATACAGATTTCCCTATCAGGCATTCTACGATGTGTGCTTATTACATGGTTTTCAGTAGAAGGCCAAATAATCAAGAATTTTTTGGAGTCAGTCATTAAAGGTAACATAGCATTAAAACTCATTGAGAAACTTGGAAATTCAAAATATCATTGATAGTTATGAAGAACCAATCATAAATTTACAAATTACGCTTTCTCGTGTATGATCAAGTTTACATAAAACTGATACTCTTAGATTGTAGGAGAGAGCGAGTAACGGATCAGAGGTACTTTATTGTGAGAGTTCGTGATTTCTATATTCTGAGGAGATGCAAGACTGGGCTGGTATATTCGCCGTTGATGTGCAGATGCGTACCCAGGTCTATGGACAATGTCATATTACCATCACAAAATGTTCTTCCCCAATTTTTAAGAGGGCGGATTTCTCCTCCGTCTCCACGAAGGAGGATCACGTTACCACCTAGCCAGATCTCTCAGTTTAGACGGCCGACATTCCTTAGACCAAATGTTGGTGCCAGGCGAAGACAGCCGAATATCGGCCTTTTGTTTCGAACGAGACCGAGAGTTCCACCAAACGATTTGTCTCGGGCACCATCCGAAAGTTTGGCGCGGCAAAACACACAAGATATGTCCCGAGTAACACCAGAAGGTACCACCAAAGTTCTGTCCCTTCCAGCAGTAACGCCCATGACAACAACGCTTGCAACAATACCAGGTATCGCAAGTAATAGCATTTCTTACGTTCTTTATAACAACAGTGACTGTTATGAAAAAAAAATCAAAAAGATTATCATCTACAGTTTTAAAGATGAAGAAAATGAATTTTAGCTTACTGATACAATCAAAAGATAAGATAATCAACAACGTTATTTTACGTACCTTCACAGACTCCTCCACAGCCGACATGGGATCTTTCTGTCGTCCCTACTTCAAGTTCCAGTTTGATAAGACGTTCCTGTCATCCAATAAGAGTATCCCTTCCCAGCCCTCCAATACCGTTAAGTTTGTCCCTGTCCGGGGGAGTACCGGCTCTACAGCAGCTCTGTTTGAAGGTGATGGTGTAGTCACAGTCTGGAGCATGAGTTACATTACATTCGCCAACAAACTCAAATTCAACGTCAGATTCAAGCTGAAAGAGAACTATAAATACGGGGATAAGTTTTACAATTTGATCACAGATGGACCGTGTCACAGTCAGCAATCAAAATACAAAATATCTGTCAATCCAAAGCGTGGGGACGTCAAGGCTGTTTTGTTACTCAGAAACAAGGACCAACTTGACTTACGATTAAAAAATGTGGTAAGATAAGTTATGCTGTATTTCAAAATGGAAATTTCTAATCTGAAACGCAGGACTTAAACGGTGTCACGAATCAATTGAATATACATGTGGCTGTTGTAAAAAGTGACAGTTCATTCCAATACCATCTGTGGTAAAAACAAATACATGCAGGCACATCAATATTTGATTCCCTCACCTATAAGAGGTCACTGACAAGTTCATTCTACACCGCATTAGGCCTGTCTCCATTTTCCTTGATTTATAGGATCCCAGCATAATCGTTCTATTAAAATGCTGCAAATAGAGTCGTTGCGATTCCTTGCCTTTTTATTGCATGTACATGTACTTTACTTTGGGTGGGGGGGGGGGGGTGTTACATGTGTTGGTTTTTTTTTTTATGTTTTTAAAATTTCTTTGTTCCTCTTAAAGAAGTGGATTTAATCAAATATGAAAGAAATTACTCATACAACAGTAAGTATCAAATCACACTGTCCCATACTTAATTTTAACAGAATATGGATGATTGGTTGACAGTAACATTAGAGACAATGGAGGGAGATGTAAGATTGTATACTGATGACAAGGAGATATCCAGTATCATTGGTGGTGAGAAACTGATCAAGTTTTCATTAATAATTCATAAAAAGACAAACAAATACTTAAGTATACATGTGTCTGAATAAGTACAAAGCTTTAACTTTCTTGTAAGATTAAGAAACCATGTGTACAATGACAATTTGTATTATTCTTTCGGATTATTAAAAATCAGTACGTTGAAAACAAAGTTGAATTTGACTATCATCAGAATGCACTGATACAAAGTACTTGATATCTGTTCAATTTATAATAGTGAATAATATGATTAATGCGAAGTACCCTGTCGATGTAGTAACTGTTATCACTGTATACTTTCTTCCTTGTGGATGAATTAAAGTGCATACATAACAAACCAGTCAAGAGCATTTTAAAATTTCAGCATCAACAGTGAAGTCATCACCATGTCCACTGGAGATAGGGAAGAAATCTCCAGATGGGGAAGGCTTTGTTGGTTACATAGATACAGTAAGTAATATCAGTCAATGTTAGTTAAATACTTCACTTGAGTTCATGGTTCAAAAGATCACGATTTCAGAGTTATCGAAACATTGCATTACAAAGCTAGAGGACAAAATAACAATACATCTGGTAGCGCGTAAATATCTACTTGAAGAATGTCTAAATCAAGATTAAAAGCTTGATAAGGCTTTTTCTGTTACAATTTTTACTCTGAAATAGATTCGATGTTTCAAAAATTGAAAGAACAAGGGCCAGATAATGCAATAGCATGAATTCAAGGTCAAATATTTTGAAACAAACAAGTATCAAGCCAAAAGGGCTCATTTTCTGCTACAATGCTACAGTGCAATAGAAGTGATTTTTATTTCATTTCTCAAGATATATCAAAGACAGATACTTTTGATAATGGTTCTAAGGTCAAACGATTTACTTTTGTATAAAATAGAAAATATTTTGACAACCGTAAGGAAAAGGATGTGTATAATTATACATAAATATACTACTAGTATATACATGTATTTCCCTTCTAACTAGAAAAGATGACCATGCTGATTGACCTCATTTTTTTGAATTACATATTGATATCAAAGATCACTGTTGGAAACATAGACAGATGTTTTGAAGTTGTATTTCTCATAAAAACATAGTATTCATCATTTTTGACAATGTCAATTTAATGAAAAGAAAAAAGATGTTTACTGCTCCACAACAAATACATACAATGTACATGTGCATATTTTTCTCACAATTTGAATAGGTGCAATTCCATAATTGTTTTGGACAAGGATGAAGAGCAAAAATTCATACAGTAAGAAGACACAATAAAGATGGAAGCCCAAACAACTACATGTACTAATGGTGGATGGAGGACACAAAGCACACGTTGAACGTACTACATTTTTTAAAATAATTGTACAACAAATGTCATCTCATATAAATATATTTCATCATGACTGATTGCACAAAAAATAAAATAAAGTTTACATAGTAATTAAAAATTTGTTTGTGAAACATGAATGCCTCCTTCGGTATCTTTGTCAATAAAAGAGCTGTACTATAGGTCATATTCAAAGTTTTGGTATCAAAGGGAAGGTCTTGCCACAAGGAATACACATTTGAAATATGAAAGCTGTATCACTTACCATGGTCAAGGTTAAGTTTTTGCAAAGTAGGTCAAACTTCAAGGTCAACGATACAAGGTAAAAATTTTGGTGTCTATGAAAAGATCTTGTCAAAAGGGAAACAAATAAGAAATATAAAAGTCTGATCACTTATCAATCAATAGTTTTATGGCCAAGGTTTAAGTTTTTGCGGACAAACTGACAGACAAACTGACAGACCAAAAATTATAAGCCCCAAGCATAAAAAAATCACTGTATTAAATCACTTATACATTATAAACGACATGTTTCTCATGGACAATGATTAGAATTCACTCATTACACCAATTACATGTAAGCATTCTTTCTGTAAATGTGGACTGCAAGCAATACAAAGTGTTCTTCTGACAGTAAACTTTACTCTCTATACCAGAAGTCTATGGCAAGACTGCAGCTCTCCTGGTCGTTTTGTTTTATTCACTCATTGACAAGTTAATAAGATATGTACATTTTATATCAATTTCCATTTTTTTTCAACCAAAGACCATAGGGAGCAGGTCCTCTAATAAATTATAAGAAGCAAAACGAAACAACATATCCATCAGACTGCAACTAGAATATCACTCATATAATTCATAATATCCGAGATATAGTATTTCAAAAACGAATGCCACATCCACTTTCCAAGATCCTATGGGTCAGGGGCTGCTAGCTCAAAAGAACTATCAATGACACTAGACTACAGATCAATCATATTGCATAAAGAAGTCTCCATCACTAACAGCTTTAGAAGAGTTGAGAGCACTATTATATAGGAAAACATTACCACGCCCGTTTTCTAAGGCCCTAGGGGTCAGGGGCTCAAACAAAATATCAGGTGAACAACTAGACCACAGACCCATCATATTGCAAAAAGAATTAAGTCTCCAAGATTTTTAGTGTCAGAGGAGTTGCGAGCACAAGTTTACAAAGAGTTACTAGTGTATAGGAGAAAATGACCACACCATTTTCTAAGATCCTGGGGGTCATGGGCTCAAACAAAATATCAGGTGCATAACTAGACCACTGACCCATCATATTGCAAAAAGAATTAAGTCCCCAAACTTTTTAGTGTCAGAGGAGTTGTGAGCACAAGATTTCATAGATTTTCATAACCATGCCCATTTTCTAAGAACCTGGGGGTCAGGGGCCCAAACCAAATGTCAGGTGCCCAACTAGACCACATACTAAGTAGGATGCAAAAAGAATTAACTTTCTATCTCCTATAGTTTCAGAGGAGTTGCGAACACAAGAATTGTTTACGGACTGACGACGGGGAATCACATAAGCTCGACTGGTTTTAGACCAGTAGAGCTAAAAATGAAAAATACTAAATCAGAAATACGTAGTACAAAAAAATCAAGCTTAGACAGAATAGGTCTCTCTATTTTTCTAAGCAAAATAAGATAGACAAATGTAGTAGAAAAACAAGAAATTTTATTCCCAAACATAATGTTTAGAAAATATCTTCATTGGTTGTTACATCATTTAACCATAACCAACCTAAAAATTTCAATGTACATGTAACAACCTTTACAAGAGGATGCCTTTAATTTCAGTCAATTATACATATGTTTCAAGAATACAAATTCTGTTTGTCATCAAGGTCCAACCAAAAGGTACATATGTAATTCAGATCCATCAAAGTGAAGTTTCATATGGAATACTTGTACCCTGTATACCAATTCCAGACTATGGAAGATATAAAGATTGTATGTAGACAGACATATGAATATCATAATTCCAGTAATTCCACTTTGTATAAGGAACTAAGTCAAAAAGGGCCTTGTCATGAAACTTTATACCATTACATGTATGAAGTTTTGTTAAAAGTGTTTGGGTCAGAACATATCATAACAATGAAAATTTTGTCCAAGAAAGGAAAAAACTTTCCATGTATGAAAAACAATTCTTTTTTGTTGAAGCAGATACAGTCAGTATCAAAGCGTGTCAAACGTAAAAGGTCCAATCAAGGTCAGCAAATGATTAATTTTGGTACCAATGGAAAGGTCTTGTTACATGAAATAATTACCCAATACCATAGCAACTCGGAGGTGCTCATCTCTTAGTTTTCAATTCATGGGGCATTGAATGTAAGCAGTTGGTTTAAATTCAACACAAATTTCAAAAATGACAGAATTATAATCATTAGATGTAGATGGACATCAAGTTTATTTTACTGTGATGAAATGCTGAATCCACACTGAGTTAATAAACATATTTTTTTCTTTGTTCTTTGAAAAGTCGAACAGCAAATGATGGATAAAATGTTTTACAATAACTTTGACACTATACATACATGAGTAATATAAAATTTGTGTTTGTCATTAAAGTGTAAAACATCTGGTTATTAGCAAAATGTGACAGATATTTGTTGAACTATTCATATATGTCTGACTTGATTGAAACACTTACATTCAAAAACACAAAATACAACACCAGCTGTAAACACCGAGTGAGACCGAAACGTATGATGTTGTGATTCCTTATGGAGGTTTTTGATTGTTTTCGCGTCATTTAAGTGATACCGCACAGAACTGATGAGACGTTGCAGTAGAGCAATGCCTAACAAGTAAGTCCATTTCGTTTATACTGTAGATGTATATCTGTAAAGTCTATAGTTTTTGCAAACACTTCAAAAGTTCTGCTAGGTCAAGAACGTTTCTGTCGTCGACAAACTATTGAAATGATTGACTGATTTATTAGGCATTGCCCTACTGCAACAGCTTGTCATTTCTGTAAAGTTTAACTCAGAAAATGATAAAATACCAAAAAATCTGTCCAAGGAATCACAACACCATACGTTTTGATCTCACACGGTGTGTAAAGAGATCAATGAAAAATAAAATAAAATTACGGTAAGCACAATAAAACTGGACTACAAAGACTAGTAAAGCTAACTTAGAATTTTGACAGAATCTTGTTCAGTCAAATGTTGTTTATCTATTTCTGTATCTTCTGTGGAATGCATGGCTCTGTGGCGGATTTCACACCCATCATGTTCTGTGGAGTCACTCTGAGGGAATGTAGGAGATACTTGTTCACATATTACTAGGTTCTCCACTTTCTGAACAGTCTGTTGTCTGTATTTACTGAGATCAGCGTCTGATTTAGATAAATGTGTCCTTCCTAATTCTGGTGTTTTTTGTATAGATTCACAGGAATTAGCTTTCAATACAGAATTTGATAGCGGTAAAGAAGCTCTTCTTTCTGTATCATATACTTTTTGAACGTAAATCTGCGGAGAATGTGAAGTCCCTTCTGTATTGTTGGAATGTTTTGTAGACTCAGTATTAGTGTTCTCATCTACGAGACTGTAAGCTTGTCCAAGTGTACATATGCTGTTGAAGATTTTAAAGGTCATCAAACTGAAATAAGAATGATTAATGACTTAAGGCATCATATGTATAATAAAGGATAATTGGTTCACCCATTTATTGAGTTTTGAATTCTAAACTTATGACATACCAATGCAATTTTGAAAAAAAGTTGGTTTTTACAAGAGTTATGGGCCCTCACAGTTTACATTGAACTCTCTGGAAAGACTTCTTTTTCAGCCATTTTTCCCCAAGAAAATGGTGGGGGATCATATAAATTGGATGGATAAAAAATTTCTACCATAAAATATATACCAAATTTCACTGAAAAATCTCAAGTTCACCATAATTGATTTTTAAAGTATTTTCTGTCAAGGGGAGATAAGTCCTTAAGGTATCCGATGTACAATATGGCATTTTTCCATGCCTTGTAAGGTACTATAAACTATATATTTTCTGAAAGGTTATAATGCCAACTGCTCATAAATAATAATTTTGGGGTCATAAAAATAAAGGGGAATAACTGGTGAAGCATTTAAATTGTCTATTTTCCCTATATAACCTATGCAAAATGACAGTAATACAAGAGTTTTTCCCCTTTGATTTTTAAGACCTGGGAGTCTTATATCTGTACTCGGAGCATCATCACCTTTCAGAAAATATATAGTTTATAGTACCTTACCAGGCATAAAATTTACCATACTTTACAATGTAGATGATTAAAACGTTATGTAAAACGACCCTATTGTACAACGGACACCTTAAAATGACCCTCTTCAAAATAATCCATCATCCGATGCTTACCACTCTAATACAAAAGTTTGTGCAATGTCAAAAGACATAGAAACATACTCATTTATTTATGCACATAATTTCAATATTTTGTACATGATTTAGTTCATTATACATCTAATATCTGTAAAAAATATTTATATTTATATATACATTAACACTAAGATATTCCAAAGCTAAAAGCAAACTTGATTGAAAATCTATTTGTTTGATGAAAGTTTATGTCCAGAAAACCCTCAAACATTTGTAGCATACAATTTTTCCACAATTTATACATGTTTTATTTTTATTTTGATGTATATTATTTTGTAGCATAAAATTTTCCTACAATTTACCTGATGAAGGTTTATTTTATATCAATATAAAATTGATAGACATTCACACAGCTCTCATGACAAATGACTTACCAGAGGTAAAGCATGACAATGATAAGTACACCAGTGTACCCAGACACTCGGAATGATTTGGTACAGATCCTTAATATTAGCACAGCTAGAGGGATGGGTGTAAAACTCATTCTCCTGGCTATCAGGTCAGAATAGTCTATGAAAGCCTGTGCACATAAAAAAAATCAGCTGAAAGTTCTATCATCTTTGACTTTGATAGTTTTACTAAATTACAATTAAGCAAAAATTTGACAGCAATGGTCTTTGAAATTCTAGTTGCAGCATATTTTTCAATACAAACTTTATTTTTCTAAATGAGTGACTCCAGTGTGCTACTCAAATGTCATGTAGGTTTTTTTCCCAGGACATCTTACAAATTGATTAATATTCCATTAAAGTACAAACAGAGATCAGGGATTAATCTACCTCTGCGTCCTGCGTCTCTGACGCAAAAAAAAACGCTCAGGACCCATTGATTTCCCATCGCTGCGTCCCACTAGTACTGTGCGCATTGTTCACATTCGTATAATGCGTCCGTTTTAGTTCATGTTTACATATTAAATTAAACATTCAAAGTCGAGAAAGTGTATTTACAGTATCTATTTAGCTGTATAACGTGTAAATGTCTCTTGTTTATATTTGGGCAGCTCTTTTAAACCTAACAGATATGTGGTATCGTATGAGAAATCATTGCGTAGCAACATTTTTTTTTATTAATATACAGTCCGATGCGTGTCTAACTTCTTGGTATCATTTGGATTCAGATGTAAAATATACAATATCTTTATGAAAAAGTCTTCCATTGTAAACTTAACATGACATTATGAATGAAATGTATTGAAATTGTTAATTCACACCATAAGCGTAACATCTTTGTGTATCGTATAGAATTGGTTTGTTTGGATATCGTTTTACTATACACATGTACAAAGCATCGCTAACTAAATAAACAATCAATATACTTGATATAATTTTGATACTTGGCAAAATTAGATTGAAGTAATTAGACGTTATTTTGTGGTACATTTAACAATCTTAAGGACATAAAACGCCGTGAGGCGGTCAGCTCACTTGTATTGGTGAACTTAAAACGCCATGAAAAAAGAAGGTTTGTAGAAATTGGGACGCATTAATTTCTGCTGGGACCCATTGTTTTGGATGGGGACCCATTGGCCAAGTTTCAGTGGGTCCAGAGGGCCATTTAGATCAAATTGTAGATTAATCTCTGAGAGATTATAGAAAGGTTCCATCTGTACACCTGAAAATCAGTATTCTCACCCTACTTTGTCTGTTAGATACTACATCTTGGGCTAATCTGACTGAGAAAGAATGAAAGACCTGCAAATCGAAAAAATATTGAAAAGAACTAGACAATGAATTCTTGATATAAGATACACTCATATACTACTACAAATCTTGTAATTAGCAATCACTTCATATCGTTAAACAAATTAACAACTATAGATATGCTAATATATCACTTATTAGGATTGTTCACTCTAGGTATCATATTTTTACCGATGAAATTTTCAAACAGTAAACACCTTCAACATTGACATAAGCTTTTTTTCCAAATGCTAAAACATGTACTTTCCAAATCATCAGTGCAGAAATCTTACTTTTACTTTGCTAGTGTTCAAAAGAAAATAAACCTGAAATTGTCTTTAAAAACTTATTTTCTTAGAATTCCATTAGTCTCGGTTTTTAAAATTATAAGTACATGTAAATAACTTTACAGATATCTGAGAATGTTTCAAAGTCCGAAAACAAATAAATAATTATTGGTAAAAGTATCAATATTCTGACTCACATCAGCAGGTATTTCATTGAACTTGAGAATAAATGCATGTTTGACCCAATCTACTAATATCTCTGCCAGGAAAACCAACACAGCATCAGGAATAATCACCCAAACATGGTCTACATAACAAAAGGAGGGAGATCAAAGCATAATTTGTTATGAATACTGAAGTCTATTTTATAACATATTCTTTATTGGTTTATTTTGTTGACAGGTCTGTACTTATGAAGTAGTCAGGTATTTGAAGGAAAACAAACACATTTACTAATAAATTAAACATATGTATCACAGTGCATCTAAAATCATGTGTAGATATTTCTTCCTGTTTAGCAGTCTTAAAACTGTCTAATTTGTCTATCATCATAATTGAAATAAGACAATTTGCAACAAACAAAATTAAGAAGACGTACACATAAAATCACTTGCTGTGTATAAAGAAGACATTGCTACTTTTACAGTCAGCCTCTTGCTGCAAAAGTTTGATTCAGTGAATGTAAATACCAAAGGTGTAACTCAATGAAATCAGAGATTAATCTATGAATAATTGTCCATGCCAAAGGTTTACTTTGATAAAACCGCAAATGAATGTACCAGCGAATGATTCTACTTATACAGTAATCAAATTGATTACCTAATCATTCAAAATCCAGCCAATGCATGTGCACAGCAAAGACAAACTGAGGTTTATAACACTGACTTTACTTGAGATAAGGTCTTAGATACAAATGGTTACATGTAACTTATTGATTTCTAGCATATGCATACCTAAATTCCAGGAAAACTCATTCATATTTCTGATGAAAACGATACTGAGGAGAACGAGATAATGGAATCTTTCTTTGACATCACTACAGGCAATATGGTACAGGAAATTCTTATCTATCTTCTTAAATAAACTACCCTTGATTTCTACAAACTGAAAACAGATTCCAATTTAAAACAAAATTTAAAATTATTGAATCATTATGCAATCAAATATAAAACAAATGTAAACGAAAGAAACAAAATAGAATTACAGCATTAGAGAACAGATAAAGAGAAACATCATTTGTTTAGTGAATTGATATGTATTGAGAAGTGAAGTTGGGTTTACTTAAAGTACCATATTTTGGGTATTTGGTTTGAAAAATTATACCATGTAATAAAATTAAATCCTATCCACAATGGTGAGAATTAGACAAGTGGTAATTTACAACCTTGTTATACAAGTGTAGAGATAGTTTGATTTATATGTAATACTCACATTGTTGGACATCATAATGGTGAGTAAGGCTTTGTTATGAGAATTAAAGGCCACATTCAGCACTGTGGCTTGGAATAATATTAATAAAGCATGTATAACTTTTTCTGTCAAGGAAATGTTCTAATCAATATTTACATACTGTTTCATACTGTTTCATATTACATGTATCTGAAATATGAATGAAAACTGAAGGATATATTTGACTTTTTTATTAGAAGTTATCATTTTTGTACGTTCAGTTTATATTCCAAGACCTTGGTACATGTACAAGATGTTTATAAATGTTTGCAAACATTATTTGACACCATGTTTGAATAAAGGATACCAACATAAACTATTGCCATCACAAGATGTGGAATAACACCAATATGTTCTCGCTTTCTCCCTTTGGGCTCGGTGGCAGTCCAAAATAAAGCATCTAAGACATCTTGTCCAAAACTCGAAAACATTCTGTCTGCAATCTGAATCATGAAAATGTGGATGTGAAGATCTCAATGACAATTCATTCCATTCAACTAGATTATACAGCTTTTTATGACAAGAGTCATCACACAAGAGGTTCTCTCAAGAAACATTGAGTATTCCACTGACATGTATATGTATGTTTACATTCTCTTAAGCACCTTATTATGTTCTAAAAGTAAGTAATCAAAAACATTAGAGTTTACAGATCAAGTATTTTTTTATTATTCAGATGGAAAATGTCGGTCAAGGTCACTATCTGAAAGTTTTACTACAAACTAATGCATTAACGTATCCAGTGTACAAATGAAGATCTCGATGACATCTCGTCCATTTAAACAGTGTCAAAATTATCTCGGTAATCTTCGGCAGTGTCTCGATATTTTCCGTGGCTTAGATAGAGGATGGCATGTTGATCTTTGATGTTGGAACCCAACTGTTATGTTGCATTATGGTATATTTAGGTATAGATACATGTATGCCGTAATTCTAACTATATAATACACTTATAATTTCTTTGTACAACGGATACCTTAAGTACTAGCATTTTGTTTTATTACCAGTAATACATGTATATAGAAGTCAATCTCAATCTGAAAACTAGTGTTGTACAATTGATACAATTTGCACATCTGTTTTCCAAATACTGAGAATTGTTTTATTCATGGATGAAGGTGAAAAGCCATGCTATAATTAGATGAATGTTAAAATCAGAAATAAATATGTCCGAGTATCCATGTCCTTTCATACATTATATAACAGACAGAGACCAAGCATTGACACAATATTCTCTAGGTCAATGTACAAGGTCAAGTACCAGGAGTCTGAGAGCTAAAATCAGGTTTTACAGGAAGGTTCATTTGATACAACAAAATCCTAGCTATCCATTAATTTAAATTTATGAGCTACAAGTATTTTCCAAGCTGAAGTTTCTGAAGTATAAATTCTGTAGGTTAAATATTAGATCTAAATCACAAAATAAATCTCTTATACGTATCATAGTAAACCAATGGTTAATTATGTATATGCTCCTTGTTACTTACCTCCAGCATATTGTAAAACACATAGAGTTTGATGACAGCTTGTCCCCGTACTAGATGGTACATCATGGATGTATCTATATAATTAACTATGATAAGACTGACCACAAGGATCACTCCCTTCAGTAGGTCACAAACATGAGCAGGCTCCAAGCATCTGTAAATAATGTTACTTGTAGAAAACTTAACCAATTAGGAAAAAAAGTTGCTTACTTTGATTACATAAAGCAAAATAAACTTCAAGTAAATAATCTTGAAGGTAAAGTTGATTTTAAAGTATTCATTACAGTACTAACTCTGATCAATACAAGAACAAATGCATCCAAAGGGAAGAACTTTTGAAAGCAATAACATCTGAAGGAAAATTAATTCAAGTAAGTGGAGGGTCTGAGAGAAAAAGATGATTCTGTAAACATGGTTAAAGAATAGGATGCATATACCAATTTTTATTTTTTATAGTTTTCAATGTAACTTGATTAACTATCAAACATATGACGTTTGGGTAAGAAAATTTAGTACTGCAGTAATTGATAAAAAAAATCTTAATTATTGAGATTTATACTACTTTTTATTTTATCCAGCTGCTTTCTTCAATGAAAACAGTATAACTTTTTAAATTATATATACATGTTTCCTTAAACTTCCAATTAAAGTCATCCATAAAATATACAATATTGATAAGCAGTGTTCAAAAACCCCATCTTTGTAAATCACTGATCCAATATGTCCTGACTGTCCTACTCCTAGAGTAAGACGGTAAGGACGTATCAGATCTGAGATTTATGAAGATGCAAAACACCTAGCTTCATCAGAACTTTTGTAATGTAAGAATATCACCTTAAAGCCAAATAAATATTCTCAAAATGCATAATGAGCTGTAGAAGTTTTCCTTGTATAAACCAAAGGTTTTTAATCCACTGCCACAAATTACTTCAAAAATTTGCCATCTAATTATGTAAATGACTATGGACCAGCAGTTAAGATGTTGAGACTAAATTGATTTCAATCAAAACACATGTATACATATTTGATATACCTTGGATAAATAAGTCCACAAGGATGAGTCAAAATTTTTAGTGATGCTAAAACAATCCTCAGTGGTAAAAATGTAAATAGGAAAAGGAAGGCATCCATGCACTGTAAAAATCCAAATACTACAAACTGAAAAATAAACATTGCATCAAGAAAATAATATCAATCATTAAAATACAGTTGTAACTCACAAAGAGATAACAATTTAAATGGTTTGTAAACTTTGCTTTTCATTCTAGTTCAAGTTGTTCATCGGTAAAATATTTCATTCCTTTATATTAAGTGCAGTATTTGACATCCATTAAATTAATGTACATGTACTATAACATAGTTACATACCTTTTCAAATTCTCTTGGCGTTTTCATGAAAGTGTACACCCTCTCTCTCCTCTCTGAGAATTTGGCTTTGTCTCTTTCCAGAAAATATCCTCTGGTTAATTCTGATGTTACATAGCTAAATACAGTGATCCCTACATTAAAAAATAAAGACAAAATCATTTAAACTGATGGATGCTCCCCAAACATAATTATTTTGATATCAAAAGTACGATTTTCTGAGTTTCTTCGGCCTTTCAGAAATGATCACGAATGACCTTGACCTTTAACCCTAATATGACCTTGAAGACTTGTCTGAAAGCCCACATCAAGCAAAACAGTTTGTTAAGTTTGAACAAATTATCCCCATGAAGTAAAGTGTAATCCCCCTTTTTGGTACACAATTTCTCATCAATGCAAAAAAAAATAATCCTAAAACCTGTAACTTGTATAAACAAATGATTTTTTTTTTTCTTTGATAAACAAAATTTCATACCATTTTGAATTGAAGTAGATTTTATATAAATTTCTTAATTTATCACACAGTAATGCAAATGACCTTGACCTTATAAATAACCATAAGTGACCTGTGTCTTGAGGGTCTATCCTAATAAAAAATTGTGGGATATATGATGGCATTCTCATAAATAGCCAATATATACACATTGTATATACATTCACCTAAGTTATGCGTTTGGCAGTCACAATGTCTCCTCAACGCAATGAAAAATCTTAAAAACCTGTAACTTATGTAAAAGATTATGCATTTTTTCATCATTATTCAAAATTTCAGACCATTGTGACAAAACAATGATTTTTCGTGAATTTTAAAATCTTTTAGTGCCAAAAAAAACATAGTGTAATCAACAATTACGAATCTCACCTCGCGGCAGCAAAGTTCAATTTAAACATATCTCTAAGTACATGTATATTGGCTTTAAAAAGAAAAATCACTCAAGTGGAAAAAAGTAGGTCATGGTCATTTTATGAAAGTTTAATCAAAGATACATCCAATATGCAAGTTTGGTACATTTAGCACTTACACTTTGCTCAATATTGGTCTTTAAAGGCAAAATCACTCAAGCAGAAAAAGTTGGTCAAGGTCATTTTATCAAAGTTTGATCAAAGATACATCCAATATGCAAGTTTGGTAAATGTAGCACTTATACTTTGCTCAATATTGGCCTTTTAAGGCAAAATCACTCAAGCTGAAAAAGTAGGTCAAGGTCATTTTATGAAAGTTTGATCAAAGATATATCCAATATGCAAGTTTGGTACATGTAGCACTTATACTTTGCTCAATTTTGGCCTTTAAAGGTAAAATCACTCAAGCAGAAAAAGTAAGTCAAGGTCATTTTATGAAAGTTAGATCAAAGATACATCCAATATGCAAGTTTGGTACATGCAGCACTTATACTTTGCTCAACACTGCCTTTAAAGGCAAAATCACTCAGGCAAAAAAAGTAGGTCAGATGCTGCATTCGATGCATGGGCTCACCTCAGCATCCCAAGATGAATCACTGGCGCAAGTTTGGTTACTGTAGCATAAGTACTTTGTCAGATACTGAGCTTCCCCAAAAACTTTAACCAGACATTCAGAAGTTCATCCCGTCCGTGATGAATGCATAATTTTTTGTTTGAAATTAGAGGGTAATTTAAAATCAATTAGTAGATCTATACTTATCCAATTTTAATTTCCTTTGAGATTACGTACGATGGGGGGAGAATTACACTTGAATCAGTGGATTGTGAAAAAGATGTAGGAGTAAGCATAGATTCAAATTTATCCTTTGTGAAACATATCTCTACACAAGTGAATAAAGCAAATCAAATGGTAGGAATCATCAGGAGATCTTTTACTCATCTAGACTGTCGCACGTTTTGCATCTTATTTAAATCATTAGTCCGCTCTCATCTAGAATATGCTAACTGTACATGGTCACCATACAAGAAAAAGGATATTGACACCATAGAAAATGTACAGCGTCATGCCAGTAAAATGCTTCCAAACATGCAAGACTTATCATATCCCGAGCGATTGAAAAAGCTTAAGATGCCTACATTAAGATACCGCAGAATGAGGGGGGATATGATAGAAACCTTCAAAATCTTAGCTGGAATTTATGACAGTAGAGTCACAAGTGGATTATTTGAACGTGTCACATCATCTTATACGAGAGGACACAATCTGAAAATTGCAAAGAAAAGGACAAATTTGGATGTGCGGAAGAATTTCTTTACTAATCGAGTGGTGGATCTGTGGAATAGCTTGCTGAATAACATCATAAGTGCTAAAAATGTCAAAACATGGTAACATCATCCAATGTATTTCGATCATGAAGCTGACTACTGTGCCATCAACATCAAAAACCATCAACCGGGACAGAAGTCAACAACAGAAGTAGAGCCGAATACAGAGGAGCCAGCTATGCTCCTGCTTTCGGAACAGACATAGGTAGACATAGGCAGTGATCGGGATTGGCAATCAGGTGAATGTGACAATGGCCCCATATCCTGGGACATCAATGTGCCATTTACAAAATGAATGTGCCATTGTTGAAAATGAATGTGCCATGAGCAATTTGCAACCCCCCCCCCCCCCAAAAAAAAAAAAACAACAAACAACAAACAAACAAGAACATATATAGATCTGCATCACCCGCCGCTCCAATTGTCTAGATGGACTTTTCTGTACTTAAACAAAGGAAACAGGGGGACGCATTTGACCGAAACAGTCTCAAAAGATCTTCTTAAATATTCGTTGCATGCTTTAAACCTGAATTTATAATTCAAAATATTTCCTGAACCTCACCCCCTCCACTCTGTTGTAAATTGTTGTAAACTACAGTACATCCAAATCTAGTGACAAAACTTTGTATGTTTTCGTTTTGTTAAATTAAAAGTCCATGATTCGTCTTAACGGGTGAAGACCATTTGTACGTGCATACATGTATAATGTTTTGAAATAGGGATTGTAGCAACAGGAAACGATGGTGTTTTAAATAAATGACACTTTCAAATTGCTGTCTTGTGTATCAATTGATACGAAAAATCGCATGCAGAACTTTAAATAACTGAATATGGTCAAGTCATCACTATGTTGAATAAAAGAACAGAAGATTTCCACAATTTGTTTGAAAATTTAATGCGCCACATTGGCGCACTAAGTAAAATTTAAATGTGACATTTTGAATTGAATGTGACTATGGCGCAGGGCGCATGCTTATCCCAATCACTGCATAGGTAGAGTTTCCTTTGTCATACAGAGCTTAATAAAATTTACTAGATGGACATTACTCTAGCCTTCTTGCAAAACCTAAATATTGATTGATGTAATGATGTACGTCAGTGCTCAAAAGGTTTATATAATATGACATCAAGAATGACGTTTAACAGTATGTGCGACTTAGCACGTGAAGTCTGATGTTTGTGATACTAAGGAATATATCTAAAATTTAGGATAATTATTTCTCATTTAAATGAGTGAAATACAAATTCAAATCAAGCAGAGTTTAAATAAAGGCAGTGGCTCCGGATACGAACGTTCGTATCTTTAGACCTATGTCTCGGCGTACGAACATGTTTCCGATTGGTCTGTAACTGTCACGTGACTCGGGTCATGTGTCCATAACAAAATAAAAAGTTGATTTTTGTAACCATATCAAGGTATATAAGTTTATTCTGCATAATCTGTAATTTAGCAACCGGGACAAGAGGCTATTTTCTATGCTCTCAATCATAATTATGGTGATCACTGATCAGTAATAGATGCGCACTTGTCAGCTGTTGTGTGCACATACTGACCGGCGTTCCGTCGATCGCTCCAGCGGAATTTGAAGTTTTTGAAAGTTTTGAGACGATAACAAATACGTACATGTAGCTGCAACTCCGTGCTTAATTAACTTTTCAGAATATGTCACAAAAAAGATACAATTTGAACACTAGATGCCTTGAAAAAAAACGAACCAAATTGAAATGCAGAAGCTCACTACGATTTGTGTTCGTACGCCTCGGAGACATAGGTCTAAAGATACGAACGTTCGTATCCGGAGCCACTGCCTTAAATAAATTGGTAGATGATCAGAAAAATGGGTGCTCCAAAAGTATGACTTACAATAACTTTGAAATACGCTAGGTAGGCAATGCCTAGATTAATAATAGCAATATTTAGCTATAATAGCCATTTCTAGAGTCCTCCCAGACCTGGTAATGTAAATGTCTGCCTGCTAATGTAAAAGTGCGCAAGCACTGAGCAGGCACAATGTTGGCCATTTGGTTACCCTCTATTTGGAGATGCAATTAGCCCATATGAAATGAAAAACATCGGACCCATAAAACAGGTCCAATAAATTTAGCAGATATCATGAAAAATTTAAAAAAAATTTAGTGACACATGGCCATTTCCATGTAGAGATAACATAAGAAGTCAAGATACAAATTACAATGCCCTTTTTACTTTTAGGGTGTCTCTCCTTCTCGACGCGGGATCCGGCGTCTTCTGGGTTCTCTGCATGATTTGAACTAAATGACATAGCTTCTGGTCTATAAAAATAGAATCTTATCACTTGAATTCATTTTCTTAGCTCTGTTGCGTCGGCTGCTTTCAATTTTAATCAATGTAATGAAGAAGCTTGTACAAAGAAACGAATATCATATATTTAATCAAACGTTTAGATGATATAGATTATTTTATCATAATCTTTTAAACACTTTGAAGAACGATGCTTGGAAGGAATGATTAAGCATTGGATTAACCTTGAGTTGAAAAGGAACCAAAATGTCGGCTTATCCTAGCCAAGAATTTAGACCATTGAAAAAGCCAAAATTTGGTCCTCCAGATGTTTTTCCTCAAGATTCTAAGCAAAAAGAGGTGAATTTTATCATACTGGTGTCAGGCTGATTTTCTGACATGACCAGTTACTGGACATTCGTCCTTTTGTAGCACTTACTGTCCTGTTCACTAAATCCAGAGCACCCTGTTTGGGCGATTTATTCTGTCGTCTGAAGAATTTTGCTATAAATTATTGTTTCCGAGAATTGACCCCCTTTAGTCGTAACTGGAAATTAACTTCAACTTACCCTAATAGCTGCCTTCAAATCGCAATATGAAAAAATAAAATGTCTACGGGAAAATCCCATGTTAATTTCAAGATGCCGCCATATTGTTCTCCGTGTCAACAATAGTAAACAGTGACGTCAAAGCCTCCGACGTCACACATTTTCAGCGATTTTACTATAGAAAATCCCCGTAGACTTTTTATTTTCTGTCCTATTTCTAACTTAGCTGATGCACAGGCAAAACAATGGTATTTTCTGTTACGACTAAAGGAGTACTATAAAACCAAGGACTTATAAACAGAAGGATTCGCAACTCTCTACACCGCCTTCAGAATAGTAACGAAAACTCGCGTGTAACGAGATCTGAACGAGATCAAAACATTGCCCAGTCCTATCCGAGAAGGGTGATCAAATAACACGATTTTCTCAAGCATCACACAATAAACATATAAAATATTGATACGTACATGTAGAAGAAACCTTACTGTTTCAATAAATACCAATTTTATCAAAATATAGTGATATATTGTTATAATACCTAGCTTCAAAGCGGAGCCTTGAAATTCGCCGTTATGACCCAGATATCGTCAAAGAGAATTAAATAGGCATATGCTCTGTCCCATTTTCTCAGTCATTACTAGACTTACACATAAAATATTGGTGGCAAATCGAAAATGAAAACCTAGTGCGTGCATTAGAACCAATTTTGATTAATTTATTCGACGATTTCATATATACCAGAGGTTCAAAAAAAGAGGTTTTCACTCGTCGGTACGCGCGGCCATTTTCTGAAAGAGATAAACAGCCCAACGCTCTGACCCATTTTCTCAAACTAGACAAGATTTACGTATGAAATATTGTAATCAAAATAAAGACTAAAACCTAAGGTGTGCATTAGGACCAATTTTGTTTAATTAATTCGATAATATCATTGTTTTACGGGGCTTCGAAAATGGGTGTTTTCACTCGTCGGTACGCGCGGCCATTTTCCCAAAAGACGTAGGCAGGTCAACGCTCTGACCCGTTTTCTCAAACAAGACACGATAAACACAAGGAATATTGTTATCAAAATAATTAATAAATTCGCATGCGTGCATTAGTACCATTTTCATTTCATGATACCGAATATTAATAAGAATACAAGACTTCGAAAATGGGGGTGTTTACGATCACCTGTTTACCACGGCCTGTAACGAAGAAGGTAAACAAGCCATCTAAAACCATTGTTTGTTTTATTTTATAAAGTATCTATGAAAAGTTGTTTTTAAAATAAAGTTGGACTTTTTTGTATCCGATAGAATTATTTTTCATGTATAGATGTCGATAATTGACCATAATATAATTGCCTCAGATATAAGGGATCTCGACGCAAGTTCGCCCTCGCCATTACGACTACGAGTACGACGTGACCTATATAAATAGGCCCGAATGAATTTACCATTTTCTCGACTATTTCCAGACGTAACATCAAAATATTGGTACCAAAATGATCAGGGTAATCTATTCTACTTATTCAAGTCGTTTTTATGTCGTCATAATTATTATATTTAGGGCATTCATGGTTTAGAATATCACAACCCTAACATCTCGTTGCCTAATTTGCATATCAAAAGGGCACGCGAGATGTTAACGGGAAAAGACGAGATTCCAATCCTTCTGTTTATAAGTCCTTGATAAAACTGATACCTTTTTTGAAGATGACATTATCATATTTTAGAGAAAACCGGGAAAACATGGTGCTCTGGAATTAGTGAACAGGACAGTAGCTTTGAGAGGACATGTTTTCTTATTGGGCCGATTTTTTGTTTCCCAAAAAGCGGCATGCGCCTATGTACGCAGGTTCAAACTAAATTTAGGTCTTGACCTGGCAAAGCTACTTGATTGAGATTATCCATCGAACGGCATCAGTCAAAACTGTGCCGCTTTGCACTGGTTGAAATGCATAGGTGAGAATAGGCGCACTCTGTTCGCCAGAAAAACTCGGTTTTGGGAAACAAATCGGACCAATGTTCTTGATTCCCAAAAACCGGCGTATACCAGTTCAAACTAAACTTTGAGCATGACCTGTCGGATTTCCATTTTTTTTTTGCGACAAATCCAATAGAGCTGAAACGAATACCTGAAAATACTAATCAAATATTCGTGACTTGTATTTGATTCGAATTTGAAGAATCGTAACATTACTTGTATGGACTTTAAGAGTGTTCTCAAAATTATGTTTCTGTCAGTACGTCTATGTACGCCAGTTCAAACTAAACTTAGAGCATGACCCGGCGAAGTCACTTGTGTTTTCCGGCAAACGGTGAAGGCCGAAATTCACAGATTATCGCCTGTGCATTTCAGCCAGCGAGAACTCAGAAGCGGTGCATTTCAGCGTACACCGTTCGACAATTGACTTCGCCTGGTCACTTTCTAAGTTTATAGTTTGAATTGGTGGCGTACATATATACATGGGTACGCCAATTTTTGGGAATCAAATTGGGCCTTTCTAATTAAATCAATAATAACAAAATACATTCCTCGGGTTTTCATTTTTTGGCGATAAATCCAATAGAGCTGAAACGAATACCTGAAAATGCTATTTCAATATGTATTCAATTTGTATTTGAATAATCGTTATTACTTGTAATTGGACTTTAAGAGCACCCTTCAGGGATTTTTTTGCCCCTTTTTTGGGCCTTTAATCGTCCCCATTCCCAATGAAAAATAGTATCTTTTTTTCCCAATTGTGGCTCTAAAGTTTCCCAATTTCATTCAGATGGAATTATCAGCAAAAATAGTGAAATTTACTGGTTCAAAAGTAGCAAATGTACTAATCATTTGCCATATTGTTGTAAGCATAAGCAATTAAATCATATTTAAAAGAAAATTGTATAAATAAACATTCAATTCTGAACTTCTGATTGTATAAACTGTCATTTTACTTTTATATTTAGTACTTCCCAAATTATTCCAAAATGTTGTTAATTTTCCCAATTGCACGGGCCCCAACCCCATTCCCAAATTACTGAAAAAAATCACTGCCCTTGAAAAAATCCGGAGAACTAATGCCATATCCTCGTCGTCATTGTCGTTGTCAGCATCGTTGTCAGCATCTGTAGACAAAACTTTAACCAGGGCTATATGTCTTGAATTATTAGAGATAGGGCTTTGATATTTCACATGTAGATACCTTGTGACAAGACCTTTCATTTGAGACCACAACTTTTGACCTAGTGACCTTGACCTTGGACTTTGACCTACTTTTCAAAAACTTTAACGTGGGCTATATTTCTTGAATTATAAGGGATGGGACTTTGAAATTTCACATGTAGATACCTTGTTACAAGACCTTTCATTTGACTTTTGAGACCATGACCTTTGACCTAGTGACCTTGGACTTTGACTTACTTTTCAAAAAGTTTAACCTTGGGCTATATCTCTTAAACTATGAGGGGTAGGGCTTTGATATTTCACATGTAGATTCCTTGTGATGGGACCTTTCATTTGAGACCATGACCTTTGACCCTGAGACCTTGACCTTGGACTTTGACCTTAACCATTTACCTACTTCTTAATTACTCATACTTAAGCAATATCTGTAGCTCTCTAAGAGATAATGATAACATTAGATGCATAGAATCCTCATGACAATACTTTTTGTATTTTGGAAGTTATTCGACTTTTGACAAAAACCTGCTATGGCGAGCTATGTAATTTTTTTTTGCCTGACCAATTTGATTTATGCTTCACAGCTGGCTGTTATGGAAAACTTCAGATCGAGCTCTAATAGTTTGATCGGGTTATAATATATCCTTGTACATGTAGCTATCATAAAACAAAAATTTTCTTCAGAAAAAAATTTAAAAATTCATGATATAAAAATAATAAATTGATTACTGATGAAATACTACAACTTTTCAGTCTTTCCCAATAACATCGGTCCGCCTGTCCTGTTAGGCAAAATTACGTTTGGACAGGTGGTTTCCTGTCGATAGTCGGTCCGAATGACCGATGCCCTGTGGCAAGTCTGAGTTCATTATGTAATCAAATCTTCTGGTGCAAGTTTTATCATTTTCAGTCCCTCATAAGAAACGGATCATGCTCTTGTTAACATTTCATGATTGTAGTGTTTTACAAGAACATTATTGACAAGTAGTCAGTGGTTATTCACATACAAGAACATTATTGACAAGTAGTCAGTGGTTATTCAGTCCGAGGCTGCTACCGTATTCCCGATGTTGCCTAAAATGAAGAATGTAGAAGGGGCTATTCCCAGGGAAGCCCTTGAAGCGTAAATCAACTACAGGTCCGAATCAAAAACTATCCGTCCAGAAAAAAAAAAACGCAAAAATTTCAAGAGGGCGTTTTTCCTCATACACATGTAACATGTGTATGAGGAAAAACGCTCCCTTGAGGAAAAACGCCCCCTTGAAATTTTTGCATTTTTTTTTTCTGGACAGACAGTTTTTGTTTCAGACCTACATGTTTCTTTAACACATTGGTCTGATTGACCTATGTGAGCTGAAAGTTTTTTTGGGAAAGACTGACTTTCTGTCTGGTCCACGCTGTAAATTTATCTGCTCTAAAATGATGCTAATGAATTGAAGACGTTAAACTTTTGTATAGAAACCCTTTAGAAATACTAACAGATAAGGAGATAAGGAACCTCAAATTTTTGGCTTGATTGGGAAGCGAAATTCAGTCTATGTAACGGAGTTTAACATCTTTAAATTGCAAAGTCCATCCGTCCATCAGGTTAAGGTGTTTCCTTTAAGTCCGTTGGGAAAAAACTGCTTGAAGCAGCAACTTGAAATTTTGCATGATGGTAGACCATGATGAGATGAATTAAACACCGCAACAAAGTTTTACCTTTGACCTTGATATAGAAATTTTAGAATTTAAGTTTAAGCCAATAGGAAGAAAACTATGAGGAGAATTGACAGGTAACTTCACATGATGATGGACCAATTCATTATTAAAATTAAACTTTATTTATTTTACAATGTTCAACAAACTAGTTACACAACTTATATTAATGTCTCACGTTGACTCAGATGTTGGCATGAGGGGGTCCAAGGAGCAGAAGGAAACCAGATTACTAGGAGAAAAAACCCCTGCCGAGGCCTGAATGGGGGACCACCTACCCTCCCACATAATACCAATTCATGTTAAGACCTTTCATATGAGACTTTGACTTTTGACCTTGTGACCTTGACCTCAGAGTTTGATATTGTATTGAGTTTCATCTGCATATTTAGAAATTTAGCAAACAAGAGGAAAGCCTGTTAGTAAATCATACCACTTTGGCATAATGATTCTCAGTATCAAATGTAAATGAAATCCCAATTTTGGAAAGTATTTAACTATCTCCTTTGTACTGCATTTTACTGTGACTTTCCGCACCACACTACCTGTGTAATATTCAAATATAGATTGATACTTAGCAATATATTTTATTGAGACGCATATTTGTCAATTTTAGGTTTCTTAAAAATCTCTCTGTCTGTAATTAATACATGTATCTGTATAAGTTAAGACTGTGATTTATAGTGATGATAGTAAGAGATATACTTCTTTGATCAATTTTATTCTGTTTTATATTTCAGGATGAATTGACAGCCACTAGTGTGAAGCATGGCTTTAACAATAATCCATCCATACACGATGAGGTTAGTGTCATTTTGTTACTTACATGATGTACATGTTATGTATGTTTTTTTTTTATCTGTCCAAATTCATTATTGGTTAAACATAAGATTGACGTGTCTGTTTTCAAATTACGTGCAATCCTGTTTTCCCCAATATTCACTTCAATTTGATACTGTTGACATGGCAAATAGAATGAATATAGAATCAAAAGTTTTATGAGATCATATTAAGCATCAGGATGAAAATGGGACCTTGAAGTCATATGATTACTTTTATTACATGTTTATCAGACCTTCATATTTGAAGTCATATGATTACTGTTATTACATGTTTATCAGACCTTGATATTTGAAGTCATATGATTACTGTTATTACATGTTTATCAGACGAAAATGAAAAAGAAATATGAATCTTCAATGGCCATTACATTCCAACATATTTATTCATGTAAGTTGATTGTATGCAAGGGGATTTTTAAAATAAACTTGGCTATCACCCTCCAAATTTCACCAATTCAAGTTTACTTGGGTCTTTTAAAAGTACTTGTATTGCAAATTATAGATTTTCAAATTGGAATTGAAATTTATGTAATTTATTTACATTTTAATAATACAGATAATTTCACTCTTAATGTCACTGAATCATGACATATTTGGCCATTTTGATATACACCTCATGGTCAATCCTAATCATAATATAAATTTTGTAAATACATGTACAGTGTATCCATCTTTCCTTCTTATTTTGTAGCATGGATCAGCCAGAAATCAGAACATCAACCAAGAAAAGGTAATGCTGTTATATCTTTTTTTTGCAGTATATTTAGTACAATGTACTTAAGAAATTCATAGGTTATTTTTTTTCTTAATTTATTGATGAATAAACTTTTTCCAGAGATTAATATATACTATAGATAAAAATATCTTTAAAGATTTAACTTAATCAAATATTTCAGTTTGGTACAGAATTTATATCAGTGCTCAACAAGAAGCAAGAAATCAACACCTTCCAGGATACTACAAAGAAAAAACAACAGCCAACTAAGGACTATTTCTGGCCGGTAAGTCGTTTCTCGCAAGGTAAGATCAGATGTGCTAGATATGACTTTAGGTTTGGAAAATCACATTTCTAAAATCAAGAACATAATTCATGATATTCGAAACTAAGAATTAAATGTACACATTTATGTGTAATTTTACAGGTGAAATGTAATCAGTTAATGTATGTGTACATACATGTATGTAGGTCCAAACATTGAATTATGCATACCAGTAAAGGAACAAAGAATATTTCATCCACAAAATGGCATGCATATTTTCATTGATAGAACTATTTGAGATCAAATAGATACAAGTTTCATTTTCTTATGATTTGTTAAAGGCGGCAAAGAATCAGAATGCAATGCGGGCATGGTTCAAAGACTTAGCTGGTAATAAGCCATTGTCATCACTTGGTAAAAAGGTATACATATTTATTATTAACATATATACATGTACTATGTGAATTACATCTGTAGTCAAAAATTAATTTGCACTTTTGTGCCCCATTATAAAATGTTGATTGTATGAAGAGTTAAGTTTGTCTGTCCCTCTGTCATTCCATTTCACACCATTCAGTGATACATCCTTGTGCCCGATGTACATTTTATGTAGCACTGATACACACTGTAGCAATGAACATGAATCTCTTATTTGTTTACACTGTAAATTCATTATACATGTATTTGACCAATGTTTTCAGACAAAAGTAATCAGTATTCTATGAAATCTATCTTTGCTTATCCATTGGTATTTCATAGCTTAATAAATTTAAGTAGTACGTGTATTTTATTGGTCTTTACTTTTCTAAACATACACTTTGTTTTATAGGTACCGACCTTCAACAAGAAGGAAGAGATTTTCTCTACACTCTGTGAATACTCAGTACCAATGGTGAAGGCGGCGTGGTTTATAAAGATGACTACAGCTTACAACGTGGCTATGCAGGAAAATAAAACAAAGCAGAGAAGACAAATCATTGATCAGTCTGTTGGTAATGAAAATCTTATCAAATGCTAATTAAAGATATTGTAAATTGATTTTTATTGGTCATGCACCAATTTTCGGTATTTTTGCCAATGCCTTCTATACGTTAATGAATATAAATACTCCTGACAAAATATCCTGTACTACAGGAAAAAATATGGATCATTTTTGTGTAAAAATATAATAGGATTTGGAGGTGAAGTTTCCCAGCTTTATATTAAAGTAGAATACAAGTTTTAGGCAAAGCAGGACTGAGGTTGATGAAAACTGAGAGTATACATATTCCTAGTAGAATATAATGAACTTTAACCAAGTCTTGTTGGAGATCCCCTCCTTTTTTTCTTTCAAATTACCTAATAATGATGACCGTGTTATCACAAGAAGCTAGTTGATATATACTGTAAATGTCTCTAATTACAGAAAGCACAAACAAAATTTCTAATTACATGTATTTTTATAATTTATACATGTATATAGTATGATATTTAATATAACTTTTAACAAACAAAGAAAAAACTTGCCCATGTTGGATCTAAATGCTTATTTTAGTTGAAAAGACAAATTTATATTTTAGGGACCCTTATATGATGAATTTATGTACAGACAAAACTGTCTTTTCTAACAAATTGACAAAAATTGGTACTGACATAAAGAAAGCAATTTACAGTATCAAATTTCTAAAACTGACTTTTCACCCAACTGCATGTAAATATGATACTTTGTTTAGAGAATCAGGAAACAGTGTTTGTGTACAGAATGATTTTGACACAATGCTCAGTCTTGCAAATAAAAGACCCTTTACATGTTCATGAGTGTCTACTTTCATTTACATGCTACAAACCAGATTTTCAGTAAAATGACTGGAAAATTAATTCTTTCTGTTCAGACTGTACCATTTGATTAGTAAATTGCTGTATTTTTCCCCAGAGTGGTGTCAAGCCATAACAAAGTACCTGAAGGACCAGTTACAGAAGATTCAGGAGCCCCTGGGAGGGGCAGGTGCCACGTCTAGCTTCCTTACCGTGTCTCAGCCAGACCCCAACCAGGCCCTCAAACAGTGGCACTATGTCACTAAATTAGCCCACCACATGTATGATGTAAGTAATGTAGCAAACATATGCAAAAAAAAAAGTGAAGGTAAAAAAAGAGATATAAATAGGCATCTTTAGTGTCATGATTTTCTGTCATGTAGATTTTAGCATTATCTAGTCGTAGTATTGCTGATCTTGCTAAATGTAAATAAACACTAAAGTAAATTAAAGTACTCCAAACATTAGTCAAAAGTTAGCTCTTTTTAGGTCAATCATTTTATTTTCAATAATTGTAAGATATTTAATGTATCCAAAAGTGAAGGTGAAAGTTTAAAAAATGTTATAATTTTTTCTCCGTTTACAGGAAGGTTTGGTAGACAGACATGAGTTTTTGAGCTGGTTGATTGACATGCTGGAGAAGATGAAACAAAGTGAAGACACTGTGCTCAAACTCCTCCTGAACCAAGTTTTACTTGTAAGTATAATCTCTGAAATCTGAAATTACCAATACTTGAACCATGTTCGATTATTGAGCCTTAGTTTTAAAAGACATCTGATTTCTCTATAAACTTAAAATTATGTACATGTATGTGTTCCAGTGATAAAGTTCTTGTATTATGTACATTACACAAAACTTGGTACATGTTTGTGTATAAGAGATGGAAAACTGTAATTAAGTTGAAATTTTCATTCTTTCATCCATTTACTTTCCTAAATAGACAAATCTAATTATAATTACAGTACTTAGAGGAGATTACGCTGTCCACATTACTATCCAGAAAGCTTGCACATTTTTCTTGTAAGAAACTCTCACAGATGATTAATGATGCGGACTGTGCACCACCGAGAACAGAGTCTCCCATGCTGACTAATGGAGGAACTGGGTCAGTAAAACAATGAAACATGTAGTGCTACGTACATGTACATGTATCTATTTGATTTTGGTGTTAATTTTGTCTGTGCTTTATGTATGAATGTATGTATAAATATTCATGTCAGTTTTAGACATACAAATAGAGGTTCATACAAATTACAAAGCTATTCATTTTAAAGGGTATAAGTCCTCTACGTTATTGAGGTCAAGATAAACAAAGTGCCTATTTTAAAAGTTTTACAACAGTACTGTTATAACTTTGCAGGATAAGCAGTAACCAGTTGATGCCCCAGAATCCACTACTAGCAGTGTTTGCCCAGTATACTAACTGTCCCCAGCACAGAGGAGTGGTACTCAGCCTGTCTGCTGTACTACAGGTCATAACATTCCTCTGTCCCTCTGCTTTAGTATGGAACAACCTAGGGGAGGGACGCAGCAGTAATTACCTATGTGCTTCCCCACTTGATCTGCTTCCCTGCCCTCCATCATGCCTGCCCATGCCTCCAGGACCTCAAAATCATCAGGTACAGTACTACATGTATTGTGTTAATGAGTCAGATGATTATGAAATAGATTAAGTGTATAAAATGGCTTTATTTTGAGAAAAGAATTTACAGTATTTATGATTAATAGTAAGCTTGTCTTATGAATTTCACCATAAGACTTTGATATTTAACGGCATTGATAGTTGTTTTTTATTCAAAAGGAATTCTGAAGTATAAAAATTGATCACTTTAGGAGCTCATTCTGATTGCAGTCTGTTATAACTGCTTTGGTATTTCATACTCTCATATAACATGTATTCACAAAACTCTTCCTTATCAGTAATATAATGTACTGTACAATGTCAGATCCGTACCCACATTCGTACAATGGAGCATCAGATTTGTCACCGAGGGAGGGCAGCAGAGGTCCGCTGGTCGTCAGATAAATGTCAACAATCCTCCAAGGGTCAGTATACATTTTGTATATAAAACTTTGTTATTTTGATTCCAGAACTTAGAAAATACTCAAATATTTCCACGACAAATGCTTGCAAATTGCTTATATCATCCTTTTTGAAATTTTTTGACTCATTTACATGTACATGTAGTTTATGCAGGTTTTGCAAAGAAAACAACAATTTTACTTGTAGGTTTCACTATCAGTAAGATTTTGGAGGTTTTGGACACACTGGATCGCCATAACTTTGAGAGGGTCGACACAAACAATACACTGGATACTTTATACAATAAAATCTTTGCCAACAATCCTAACAAAGAGGGATCTGAGGTCTGTATATACAATAGTACATTGTACATGTATCTCATTGTCTTATTGTGCATTTTGTAGTTTAGAAAGTAAAGCCTTTCAATAAATCAGTATTTTTAAAGACCAATGTGTAGCCTATCAAACTCTTACTTAAAACATCAGAATTAGAATGCACTTATAAATGGAGAGGTTTAGAAACCCTGTGTGTACTTGCTCAAATATTGTACTACAAGTTGTCAATAACGTGTATAAAACTAAAAATTTTCTTATTATGGAGCATATATACATGCATTGTATAATAAGCTGTTTTGAGAATGCTTTATAGCATTGCTATTAAGCATTTTGTCACTGGTACCAGTACATTTACATGTGTATACTGTATGCCAGTCATTTGAATGTACGCTCCAGTTTGTAAGCTTGTGTGATATTGTAAAAATTACACGAACATGTACACATTTATTTTTTAAACCTCTCTAAAACAAAAATATGTGCATCCTTTAATTATTGTCACATCATATAAAATGGTTTTCTTTTCCAAATAAATAGGAGGATGATTTAGATGACCCTGAGAAAGTAGGTAGATTTCTCTCTAATGATATGATGTGAATGTGCATTCTTAACAATACATGTAATGTCACCCTACGTATTACTGATACTTCTCATCTCAGGGTATCCATAGTGATAATAATAGTATAACCCGTCAGAACATGAGATGGTGTTGGTGAGATGGTTCCTGAGATCCTCTTGTTTGTACAAGATAATAATTTTTCCAAACTAAGTCTTCGATTGATGAAATAGAATTTTAGATGTTTGTTCTGTTAATATAGAAGTTTTGTATGAAGATGGAGGAATTGGATGCGTTCTGCTAGTTTTTATCCACTATTTTTTCGGCTCTTTTCCTATTTGTTCTAATGTCTGGAATCAAATTCTTTTGAACTTGAGCCTTCGGAAACTACAGCTGAATTTAAAGACACTTTTGTAGGTAGAATACATTCTCGTTCTTTGCAGTATTTTTTAGCTGCCCTTTAATTATTTCAAAGCTGAAATTGTTCTCCGTCCCGACAGCTTACATGTACTTTGCTACATCAATAGTACTGTAAGGTCTTTCATACTGCATGTGTGCATTCATTCTGACAAGACCTCTATTGTTACTAAAACTTTTGATATACAATGTAATGAACTGTCCTTTTGCATTTGATGTACATATAAAGACCTGGAGACTTTTGTAAACTTACAAAATAAGTACATGTATAGGGGGTATATTGGAATCAGCATGTTTGTCTGTCCATCTGTCCTCATGATTGTTATTAAGAAGCTTTGAAAGCAGCAATCTCTAATCTTCTTCCTATAAATGATAGGTCTTTCCTCTTTCACACACTTTTTCCATAAAAAAAAAACCCCTAAATTTTGAAACCTAGGCATTTTACCCAGTGACCTTGAATTTTGACCTTATATGCTATAAATATGTTGAAGTTGGAATGAACCACAGTTTAGTTGAATAAACATGACTAAATTCTCCATTAAATGTACTGATGTGTATGATATGTTTGAGGCAGCATGAACTTGCACATTGTCATCATAGATTTCTCCTAATATCATTTTGAATGTGGTTTGAAGTCCAGCATGTTCAATCTGTTTGGATCTGTCAAAATCTGCACAACTGAATCATTACATCAAATTGTTACCTAGAATTGACTCAATACAAACACATGGATGATTATCTCTTCCTATATGCATACCTAACTTAGGGTGTGTTATTGTGTGTGATTTTCATTTGAGGTTGTATTCCTTACTTTCTCTTAACTGGACTTACATGTAGTTGATTCATCATTTAATGAAAAAATAAAAATTTGTGTATGTAGACGTTCTTTGGTATTAAATCTTTCCTTTCTTTACAAAAGTGTAAAATAAACTTGAAATGAAAGTCTGAGTAATCATAATTCTTCAGGGTTGCCAGCAGTCTTGAAAAGTCAGAAAATTTACCTTTTTTCAAGGTCAGGGAATTTTGGAATTTGGTCGGTGAAAAATGAAAATCCAGAAAAGTCAGGGAAAAATTATTTCTGAGCTGAAAAAATATTATTAAGATTTAAACTTTATTGAAGTTGATCTTTAAACAGAAAGAAAACTATGTTTATTATTGGCTTACATTGTATTTCATGTTGATTTATTAAAATATTGAAAAATAAACATAAAACAATCAGAAAAAAAAGAATGGGCAGATTGGACAGCTAATGGAGAGGTCAGGGGGCTGTTTAAATATTTTGCAGTTTTGGTCAGTGAAAAACATGAATTGGTCAGTGAAAAGTCTAGAGAATTTTGTTCACCAAGAGTACTGGCAACCCTGTTCTTACAAGTTTGAAAGCGACAATATAAACATGTAGGAGTAACCAAAGGCTTCTTTGTAAATATCCAGGGAGCACATGGCTTTATTTTACCAGTCTTCATAAAAAACCATATGATAAATATGATGTGTTTTTCAGCCATTTGTTAGTGATGAGCCCATTATACATCTGCTGATAGACTGGGCTGTGAGCACACGGCGCTGTGGTAACTATAGAGCCGTAGTCGTGGCTAAACTCCTAGAAAAACGACAGAATGAACTTAGGAATGAGGTTTGTTACTTTTGCATTAAGCAAGCGTTTTTACATGTAATCGTACAAAGAGATCATCATGTTTTTAGGGTTCTTAATGAAAAAAGAAGCCTGTTCAATTTTAAATTACAAGTATCTTTCAATTTCTGTTTCCTAAAAAATCAATTTTAAATGAAGAATTTTGATATGTACATTTGGCATTGATTACCATACTTCAATTTGTATGTAATATGATAATATAAGATTTATTGCAGGATATTTATGTTTGCAATTTTTGTTTGTCTAAAACCTTGACCTTTATAGGACCTTGACCTTCTGGAATGTGAAGGTGATATGGGTGATGATGTCATGGTAACATCAGAAACACCCTTCTTCCAGAACGTATTGATGAGTTACCTTGACGATAAAGCTCCGACTCTAGGTGAGGTCTGACCTCAGCATTGCAGCAATTACTACACGCCATCATTAACCATATTAATCGAGTGACCTCACTTCCTCAGCATTGTCAACAAAATTTGACAAAGTCTATGTGTATGGACTTGGTCCATTTCACATACATTTTCCATAATTGTCATTTGAATACTTTCGCAAATCCAAAAAAAAAAAAAATGAGAAAAAAAGATACATTTAGGAGTTATACTTTTGATAATAAGCAAAATTTGATGATAAATTCAATTTGATGTGTCACATATCAGGAAGTGGGTGTTACAATAATAATAGCTTATAGTGATTATTCTATGCTTATTATTTACTTTTGTTTATTTACTTGGCTTTATGCTTCAGAAGTTTGGTGAGAGGGAGGTAACAGAAGAACAAAGAGAGAACATGGACACGGGTCAAACTGTACATCAGGGTGATCCTGTCTTCCAAAATTATTTGATGAACTATCTGGACACACAAGCGCCCTCTGTGGGTGAGGAAATGCTTAACTTCCCAATAAATCATGCATCAAAATTGCCGTCTCCCCTAAATCAGTACTCCTATCACAATGTTGGGAAATACCCCTATGGTTCCTACAGTTACCCTAGTACTGTAAACAGGGTTATTTTCATGGAGGGAAAATTTCGCAATTATAACATCAAGACTTTTCGCTTGGGGGAAATATTCGCAATAAAAATGTCTTTCCCATTGTAAGAGTGCAACAGGGAAATTTTCTACGAAATCCTTCAATTCGCGAAAAAATGCGAACATTACCCCAAGTGAAAATTTCCACGTTTACAGTATATTGAAAAATCTGATTTGCACAAATGACAGAATTATGATTAAATTGTGCAAATGTTTCACCATCTTATTGCGGGAAATACTGTTCTAAAGAGATGATTGGGTTCTGATAGAAAATTTGCCTGTGCGTAGTCAGTTTTGTTAACCACTAGCATGGTAATCTTCAAATATCTTTACATTGTATTTCATATTTACATGTATATAAATATAAAACTTTTAATGCTTGTACTAATATATACATGAAGTTACCTGCTTCAAGTTCTATTCCTGCTTATTACACTTATTTTCAATATACAGTAGTTTTTAAAACTGAAACACTTCTTAGTTGCTTTTGGTCACCTTTTTCTGCTTTATTGATAAGTTGTAGAAATTTGATTAGACTACATACATGTATATTCCTGTTTTTGTTATATCTTTTTCTCCTTGTTTATCAGCTGTTGAATTTGACAGTATTTATTCACTTATGTTGTATGATTGTCTTTTTGAGTATTTCCATTTATTCGAAATTATTGTATGCCTATCTTCAGTTTGATTTTCTCGTGTGCTTTCAAATTGAACATTGCTTAAAAGAAAATATAGCAATGAAATCTGCATTTGTTAGTCAGGATTATAATTCTTACTAAGTGGATGTCCAATTGCATAAAAGAGTTGCTTTGTCACTGCAAATTGAAACAATAATTAATATATGTAAGGCATGTAGACTCACCTGAATGCTGGGATATGTGGAATTGGTACACTATTGGATGTTGATGTCTTTTCGATGCACACTTTACTTCAAGTTACATCCTACCATTTCATGACTTTCTGTTTATCTTTACTGCAAGTTAAAAAAAATTACGATCAGAGTATGATATAGGCTGGCCCCAACATTCAATGGCAGTAATGTGTAAATTTTGCGGTATATTTGTATGTAGAGCTCAACAGCCCAAGGATGACAAATTTCGCAATACACTCTGCATGATATAATTTAAAGTTTGTTGAAATCTATTAGGATAGTGTAGAGAATTCTGTAATGTTTTAGTCCATTTGTTAGCAGGACTTACATAAACTTCTACCTCCCTTTTCAATTCCTTTATGGTATTCTGTGAAATACTGATAAATGTATTTACATATATGCCTTCAACTTTAAAGTTGTGACTCAGTTTCTAGTAACAATTCAGTTAAGATATACATGTACATATATTTATAGGTCATTAAGAAATATCGGTACTCATTCTGCTGTCGTTGAGACATACCCTCTCCTTTATTTTCTAAGACATTGTGTTACATTACATACCTGAACATGTAAGAAGATTCCACACTGAGGTCTTATGATATTGTTGATTTTATTTTACAGATGAGAATCCGACAGATGATAATCGTCAGGGTTTTGCCAATCTTATACAGCTGTTCAGTGAGCTTATACGACATGACATCTTCTCCCATGATGCCTATATGTGCATGCTGATATCCCGCGGTGACCTTTTGACCTCACCATCTGTGATGACCGTAGCCACTGACAGTATTGATCTGTCCAGTATTAAAAGTCAGAATGAGAGCATCAAACATGAGGTTTCTATGTTTAATTGTTTTGTGAAGTTTTTGAAATATTTAACATTTTTAATTCCAAGATTATTAATGTCATATGAATTAGGTGTAAATTCAGTTCAAATCTTAAAGGCAAATTTGTACTGTATTGCTTTTCATAAACGTCACAATCATGTATTTTGAATGTCGAAAGTAACATGCTGTTTTACATTTGACATGTTTTACAGCCTCAGGATGATTTTAAAGAGGTGATGGACCTTCAGATTGGATTGGAGAGTGACCTGGGAACTCTATTTGGCTCTGTCAAAGATGAGCAGAAGCCAAGCCCGGAACAACCTGGTGAGTATAAAGTCATCTTGTAGACTTTAAAATTCATGTACTTTACCTGTATGTCAGTAGTTTGTTATATACTGAATCTTACTCTCAAATTAGTGGAGAACAGAGTCAAGTACATCAGTTGTGTTTTATTCAGAATTTCTCGAGTAAAGATTATAGTTGAAAAACATTCATGTCTGTTAGTAGAGTTTTATTATATTTGTTCACTCCCAAGATGGAAGAAAAAAGATTCATGTGTAATTAAAATCTTACATGATATCTTGACCAGCTTCTGTAAAGTCCATAAAGTCAGAAAAGGACCAGAACATACCGAGTGTACAGCCCAACCATGAGGTCCCTGCTACACCCAAAGGTCCCTCCCGACACATGCTGTATGCCCAACATTTTCCCATCCCCCAGGAGGAGTCTGGACATGAGTGTAATCAGAGGATGGTGGTACTGTACGGTGTGGGGAAGGCCAGGGATGACGCACATCAAGTCATCAAGAAGATAGAAAAATCAGCTCTCAAAATGTTCCACAAACGGAAATGTATTGACACTAGCAGTGCTGATGCCACCATGTCGAAGCCCAAACAAAATAATGAAGCCAAATTTGAGAGTGTTTTCAGCAAGTTTCAGAAGCTGTCGTACCATGACCAGTATTATGTGACCACTCAGTGTAAGAATGTGGTACTGGACCATATAGGGAACTTCCTGGCTGGTAGCTCTACTTACATACCCTACGTGGAAAACGTCTCCTATCTCTTTGACATGATGGAATACTCCCTGAATATTTATGGTCTATTGGATTTTTCTGTTCAGGTAAGTTCTTACAAGTGCTAGATGTGTATGTTAATGGATAAACAAGATTTGTAAAAATGTTTGATGCAAAATGAAGTTCTGAATTCTTGCAAAAGGCGGATGCAAATGGTGAGAATGATTTACATGTAATGACACAGATTTATTGTTTCAATGATTAAAATTCTAATAAAATTCCTATTTTTAAAGATCCCATATCTAAGCATTGTACGATTCAATACATTTGTATATGCAATGTTCACTCTGTTGTTTTCTGTTTTCCAGTTACTGAAGGACCTAAGTAACGTAGAGGAGATGCTCAGTGAACAGAACTCCAGTCTTTGTGGTAGTTATACCACGTCACTCTGTCTCTGTATCGTAGGAATTTTCAGAAAGTACCATTCCTATCTACTGGTCTCACAAGATCTTACTATCATGGCATTTGAAGGGTATGTCAGCTCTAACATACATGTACATTTAAGTAATATTTTGTTTCGTCTTCTTCTTACAAAACTATATAAATGCCAAGCATTGACGAAATTAATGTAGATTTGAAATATCCTGACCAAAGCCATATTGAGTAATACACTGTAATATAATTAATGCATTTTGTTGGCTCACAAAAAAATATGTCTCTTCCAGGTTAATAGGTGTAGTTAAGAAAGTATGTAATCCGTCAGATTGTTCTTCATCAGAGAGGTGTATACTGGCCTATCTATATGATGCTTATACCTCATGTAGTTATCTTAGGGTGAGTAATGAAGATATGTTTGGTAATCAACTTACAATGCTTATACCTCATGTAGTTATCTTAGGGTGAGTAATGAAGATATGTTTGGTACTCAACTTACAATGCTTATACCTCATGTAGTTATCTTAGGGTGAGTAATGAAGATATGTTTGATACTCAACTTACAATGCTTATACCTCATGTAGTTATCTTAGGGTGAGTAATGAAGATATGTTTGGTACTCAACTTACAATGCTTATACCTCATGTAGTTATCTTAGGGTGAGTAATGAAGATGTGTTTGGTACTCAACTTACATTGCTTATACCTCATGTAGTTATCTTAGGGTGAGTAATGAAGATGTGTTTGGTACTCAACTTACAATGCTTATACCTCATGTAGTTATCTTAGGGTGAGTAATGAAGATGTGTTTGGTACTCAACTTACAATGCTTATACCTCATGTAGTTATCTTAGGGTGAGTAATGAAGATGTGTTTGGTACTCAACTTACAATGCTTATACCTCATGTAGTTATCTTAGGGTGAGTAATGAAGATGTGTTTGGTACTCAACTTACAATGCTTATACCTCATGTAGTTATCTTAGGGTGAGTAATGAAGATATGTTTGGTACTCAACTTACAGTGTATAAGCATTGAGTATTGAAGAAGTATTTCCTCTACATGAATAATTGATGAAGTTAAATCTCACAGTTACAGCAATCCATCACAGCACACTCAGAACTGAGATTGAATTTGATCCCTCTTCTGTATTTCTGTTAAAGTTTTTGGAAGAGTCTTTCTGTTTTACTGATAATACTGTGTACATGTATGCCTAATGTAAGCCTTGTAAAACAATCTAGTATTTACATGTTAAAAAAATCATTCAAAAAAAGAAAATGTTACACGTAAGAAACGGCAACATATTTATAAATTAGTATCCTGTATATTCCATTTACATTTGTTATGTAGGAGAAGTTCCAGGATATGTTTAGTAATGCATACAGGAAGATGAAGATGACGTTATACGCCACCATTACACCATCGGCATCTAACAAACTATGGGATCCAAGCTTCATGGTCGACTGCCTTAATAACATCAATATCAAGTGTGTACATTTTCTTTGTATATTATCTGATGCAATTTTCTAGACAGATTATCTTCATTCCAAACATCTATTTGAATTTAATCGTTGTTGTGAATACTACTCTCATCTAGAATAACAGGTTTGATAGAAAAGAACAAGGAATCAGTTTTAAAGGAAAATCTACAGTGTCGTATTTCTCGAAAAGGGAAGTCAGCAAAATGAATTGTAATGATGTAGACAGTATATCAACAACAACATGAACAAGGAATATTTTTGATTCAATTTATGGTGAAAAACAAGATGAGATGTTGATATTTATGGGATGTTTGTAGGGCACCCCTGGATAACAACTTGATAAAACAGCTGAATGACAACCCTGCCAATAGGTACAGCTTTGTCTGTAATGCCATGCTCAGGATCTGCCACTGTAACTCACTACATATAGAAAAGTAAGTATAAATTACCTCAAAACTTAATGGGGAAAAGAATGAAAAATTTAAGTTATTGATGATTGCTTATGTATGAAAGAGATACATCCACTGACTTATAACTGTTAGTTGAGCGTTTCATGATATCGAAGTAGGGAAAAAACAATGCTTTTTTTCTTCAAATTACAGTCAATTGTTTACCATAACCGTCCAAAAAAAGTCCGCAAGAGAAAATAATATGCAGGCAAAAATTTGGGTTGAAAATCACGGAAAAAGCTCTTACCTTGTAAATAATATGCATTTAAAAAAAATCGAAATTTTGCCGATTTTGTACATTAAGAAATACCAAAGAAACGGCCCGTTTGGTGATTAAAATCAACAGATTTTAACGTTTTTGTTTTTGTAAATAGTTTTGAAATAAGATATGTAATCTGAAATTTGTTTAATTATAAATACCTGTATTTCAAAAGAATTAATTAGATGATTTGCCCATCGCTTTGATAGCCCGATATAGCTTTTATGGACCAAAATTTTTGACAGTTACATGAACATAATGACTTTATGTTACGCTTAAGTTCCCTAAATCACACTTTTTGAGCAAAATATTACATTTTAGGTAAGAAACAGGTAGGCAGGTTTGTAAACTTGAAAAATACTCCAAGCACTTGATGTCGATAAAATTTCATTGCTGAACCATAATAATATTAAAATGATTTCATCTTTGATTTTCTCCTTGTTGATGATCTTACAGATTAAATGAGATGTCGATACTATGTGCTGAGTTAACGGCTCGTTGTAATGCCCTGAGTTCTGAGTGGCTGGGAGTTCTACAGGCATTATGTTGTTCCTCCAATCATCATTGTGGATTCATCGACATCCTTACTCAGATTGACGTGAGTTGGGTTAATCATTCATTGTCTTTATATGTTAATCATAAATAACACCATAAAAAGGCACAAAGCTCATTTCTAATATATATATACATGTATATATGTATGAAGGATAGAGAAAAACAATTATTTGTACGTTTCTGATTATTATTTGTCTTTTACAAATTGTATCTTAACTTGTAATGTCTGTAATAAGATGAAATAAACATAAATCAGCTCATACATGTATTTGTAAGATTTCCTTTTATATGTATTTAGGTGAGTGACATGTCAATCCATGACTCGTTAGCTGTTTTCACCGCAATTCTGATAGCACGTCACTGTTTCTCACTACAAGACTTGGTGGTACACGTAGTTCTACCTTCCCTGCTCATGGCCAGGCCTTCTGGTATGTTGTTATAATTTAGATACAAACATGTGTATGTTTAAGAATTTAATGTTTTTGAATTTATTTCAATTAATTAGACTAAGTACTTTACAGGTTTCAAAATTGATTTTGCAGAAATTTAGGAAATGCAAAATAGATTGTAGTATTACAGTTATTACAAAAATACTTTGATTTAGCATATGAGCTTACACCTTAATAACCCATCAATTTTGTATATGGTTTTACTTTATGAATCGTTTTATTTTGTCTTCCTAAGCACAAGGGGACCAGGATGCTGAGCCAGGGGCCAGACTGACCTGTCATATACTCCTACGTTTGTTCAAGACCTCCGACATGGTTCTAACATCACCTGGTCCAGGTGTCAGCACCAAGAACACATGTAACATCAAGGGGTCATGTGACAAGCACCTGCTGGACGCTGCCCATGATAGTATCGGTGTGGGCCCGGTGTTGGCGATACTGAAAGCCATGCTGGTCCTAAGTGACTTGTGTAGTGATGAAATGAAGTATAAGTCAGGGTCCAGCAGTCGTAAGGACGATAAAGAGGGCGATATCGTCAGTATGCTACTGAACCATGTTAACAGTGTGGAGGATGACGGAGAAATGGATATGATAATGGGGTAGGCTTTAATTCTTGTAAAATTATGTATGCATTTACAAACATATTTGTACATGTACATGTATATGGTTCATGTACCCTGGACAAAATTGAATTTCTTGTTGTGAAAAAGGGGAGTGCAAAAACTATATCCAATTTGCATCATTTAAAAATTGTATCAAATTATTGTCTGTCAAAGCTTTATATTTAAAAAAAATTATCACTTCTAGGCTGTGGAACTCTCTTGCCATTTCACCAATGTCATCGAGACATTAATTTTACTGCTTTGTAATTTTTGACAAACATGAATAAAATTGTGAATGCTATTTCAATAATTAGTAAAATAGCTATTTCCTTTCATTATTTTGAATGTTTTGATTGATTTGTGTTTAATGCACCTTTATTCATACATGTACATGTATTTCAGCACCTCCAAACATAAACAAGGGATAGAGAATGCTGGTTTAAGTGAGTTTGCCAAGCATGCCCTGAGGGAGATGTGTAGACAAGACTGGGTACAGGAGAAGTTCCTTAAAGACCCTGAAAGTGTATTAAATATTGACCTTCTATTAGATACTATGCTATCAAACAAGCAGGTAATCTTAATGTATTTATGCTTGCTTCTTTGTGTCTGTCTGTCTGTCTATTTACATGTATGTGTCCAAAAATTCATATGATTTTCTGTTATTATTTTTCTACAGTTTCAACTTTTGCTTTAGATAAATGATTTTAGTTGATGATACTCGTACGTAATTGAAAAATTGAAGAGACATTAGGAGCAAACAATACTTATTTGCCACTGTTAGAGAAAATTACATTATTAGCAACATTTACTTATGTATATACATACATGTACATCTGTTTAACTAGGCCCAGCAGCTGTTACAGATGATATGTTATCCTAATGGTGTGCCTAACCAGGTGGAGGGCTCAGAACCAGATATAAAGCAGCAGGTACAGAGGATCCTACAAACACTAGACCTTTGGAGCTTCCGTGTCACACTGCTGGAACTACAACTCATGTTCAAACAAGCTGGCACTCAGTCTGTAAGTACATGTACATGTACAACTGTATGTGTGTTTTTGGTCTATGAAGGCAACACTTTCCTAATAATAGGAAAATTATTATTTTCTCAATGCCATGAAACTGAATTTGCAAAATTTACTTTGAAGTCAATGTAATCCATAATGTTGTACATCGGAAGACATTAAGGAATCGATGATTGGAAAATAATCGGAAAGGGTAAACTGATCGATTATCGATTTAAATCCAAAAAACAATATTTTAAGAAAAATGCAGCATTAAAGAGAGAAAGGTTGTATTTTTCTGCATAGAATTGATAAATTTTCGGTAAAAACAAAATATACAGCATTCAACTTTAAATGGTCTGCTTGTTTTACCATTTTTACTGGAAAAACAAAAAATAAATGTATAGGTAATGTTGAAAATGAGGGCAAGAAATACCTCAATCACAAAAGTTTTCTATCAGTGACAATCGATTGTTGAAATTTAAAATTGATACCATAATTGGAATCTTAAGACTTTTAGCTATTGACAATGGATTGTTGGAGACAATTGGTTCAATACTAATAATCTATCATATGTTAACGTGAATCCAGACTGAAAATCTAATCTGGTTAATGTCATGATCTGATACAATAGTGATTTTACATCTTTACAGGAAACTAATGTATTACTGGATAACATTGCCAGAGCCACTATAGAGCTGTTCCACAGACAGACAGAGGGTGGTCGTATAGCAGGGGAGAGGGAGGGCATCCCTCCAAGGTAAGTTCTAGTATCTGTTTATGTGAAAGATAGTTAATGGGAGACTTTTCTTTCAAAGGACTGCACAACTATATTCAGGAACAAGCAATAGCAATAAAAAAGACATAAGTTACAGTAAATAGTACACAAAAAGATACATTGAATATTTTACAATTATAGAGAGATGGAGAAAGATGCAGTATGGATGGTCAGTCCACTAATCAACAAGCTGCCGAGTCAAGTCCAAGGGAGAGTACTCAAACTATCAGGGAGTGTGTTAGAGTGTGGGAGCAGTGTGTTGTCAAAGGGACGGGAAAAGGAAAAAAGTCAGAGAAGGTATAACATACTGTAGTTGTAAAAGTATCTCATGTCAATCGGCGAATTACCGCCATTTAAAGTTTTGTTGCGGTGATGTTTTATAAAACTATTGATTTGCTTCCTTTTTCATCACTACCTGTTTTCATCACCGCATTAAGTACTTCATCAAAACAATAAACTTTAAGAAAACTTACATGATTTATATGATTTTATTTCATAAAAATCATTTATTTGTGTTTTAGTAAATCCTTATTGAGTCACCAGCCGTTCCTGTCCCTGGTTCTGTCATGTATGAAAGGTCAAGAGGAGCAGCGAGAGGCTCTACTCTCCTCACTCCTCTCTCAGCTTGATAAATTCATGAACAACTGTAAAGAGGCATTGGTAAGTTTGAAACAGTAATTACTTGTGTAAAGGATAGGCATAATCATCTTTGCTGTCTATAACATTTTTACATGTACAAATGTAGTTGTTCTTGTTACTGATGCAAAAAGTGTCATAATTTTAGAAAATGAAAGATATTTTGAAAGAAAAAGTACATCATATTTTACTGTACTTAGTTGATATAATTTAGAAAGATAGGAATGATTTTGGATTATTTAAAAAAAATGTAAAGAAGTACGTTTATGTATACTTTTAATGTGTAATATTCACAGGACAAGACACCCGATGAATTTAAAGTGAGGGCAAATATCCATGAAGCTTTAAGTTTAAGGTTATCTTTGGTATGTACTTGTTATTTTGTCTTTGTCTTAAATGCTCACAAATGATGTACATGTACACATTTAACATCTCTATTAATGGGCTTCATATATGTATTACTTAAAATGCTTTGCCTTTTGTCTGGGATTTCATATTTTATGTGCTCTGTAAAATCAATGAAGCATCCAAAAATGGTCCTTTAGAATTGGTGGCTACATGTATTGGATTTTGGAAGAATTCTATTCTAGTCAACTACATATTGAAATCATATTGAGTTACAAAGTTTAACCTTCATACATATGTCAATTTATAAACTTAACCTTTACAATGGTCTTTGTTGTTTTAAGTTCAGTGACTGTATGAATAGGTTATGATACATGTACATGTACTTTATATTTATAGGTCGGTGGTATGTTCGACACAATACAGAGAAATTACACGACAGAATGGGCCATTTTACTCCTCCAGCTGGTAACGAATGGTATTGTGGATGTCCAGTCTAATGGGTAAGTACTGCTGTTTGGTTGCAACAAAATGACATTTTTACACATGCTCAATATGCTATACTACAAAGCAATACTTGTTCAATCAAGATTTACTGGTATTTTGTAGTCTATTCAAAGAGAAAAGAATTAACAATAAAAATCATAAAATAATTCATGGATATATGAGATTGCAGTACCACATCAAAGTATATTTTGAATAGAAAATATCACATCATAGTTACTTTTAAATTTTTGGCCGGATTGCAAAGCAATTCCGGTCTATAGATTGACGATGTCCGTCTGTCCGTCTGTCCGTCTGTCCGTCTGTCCGTCTGTCCGTCTGCCGTCAACATTTTGGTTAAAGTTTCTGGTTGAGGCAAAATCTAAGGAACTATATGCAGTAGAAACTTTATATTATACATGAAGGTTGCCCATGACAAGACCTTTCAATTTATGCCGTAACATTTGACCTAGTGACCTTGACCTTGGACTTTGACCTAGTTAAAGATTTTGGTTAAAGTTCCTGGTTTAAGCAAAATCTATGGAACTGTATGCAGTAGAAACCTTATATTATACATTTAGGTTGCCCATGATGAGACCTTTCAATTTATGCCGTAACATTGGACCTAGTGACCTTGACCTTGGACTTTGACCTAGTTAAAGATTTTGGTTAAAGTTTCTGGTTTAAGCAAAATCTCAGGAACTGTATGCAGTAGAAACCTTATATTATACATTTAGGTTGCCCATGATGAGACCTTTCAATTTATGCCATAACATTGGACCTAGTGACCTTGACCTTGGACTTTGACCGAGTTAAAGATTTTAGTTAAAGTCTCTGGTTTAAGCAAAATCTAAGGAACTGTATGCAGTAGAAACCTTATATTATACATTTAGGTTGCCCATGATGAGACCTTTCAATTTATGCCGTAACATTGGACCTAGTGACCTTGACCTTGGACTTTGACCTAGTTAAAGATTTTGGTTAAAGTTCCTGGTTGAGGCAAAATATAAGGAACTGTATGCAGTAGAAACCTTATATTATACATATAGGTTGCCCATGACAAGACCTTTCAATTTATGCCATAACATTGGACCTAGTGACCTTGACCTTGGACTTTGACCTAGTTAAAGATTTTGGTTAAAGTTTCTGGTTTAAGCAAAATCTAAGTAACTGTATGCAGTAGAAACCTTATATTATACATGAAGGTTGCCCATGACAATACCTTTCAATTTATGCCGTAACATTGGATCCAGTGACCTTGACCTTGAACTTTGACCTAGTTAAAGATTTTGCTTAAAGTTCTTGGTTTAAGCAAAATATAAGGAACTGTATGCAGTAGAAACCTTATATTATACATTTAGGTTGCCCATGACAAGACCTTTCAATTTATGCCGTAACATTGGACCTAGTGACCTTGACCTTGGACTTTGACCTAGTTAAAGACTGGTTAAAGTTCCTGGTTTAAGCAAAATCTAAGGTACTGTATACAGTAGAAACTTTTTATTATACATGTAGGTTGCCTCTGACAAGACCTCTCAATGTATGCTGTAATATTTGACTTAGTGACCTTGACCCAGTTGGTGACAAAAACTTACTTTGCAATCCGGCCATACCGTCTTTAGCGGTGTTTTATTGCATATATTTCAGAGAGTTGTTTACAATCCTGTTAGACATGATGTGTGTACTTATTCATGGTTCACTGATACCTGAGGGAACAGACAAAGGAGAGGAGAATACCAAGGCCTATATGACACTGATAAAGAAACTCAGGGTAAACACTTGTACAGAAAACTGCTGAATGTAAATTACTCAATTTAGGCAAGAGACAAAAGTATTAACTTTGGAACAAATTAGTTTAAACAATATTTATTCAGTACAGTGAAACCTGTCTAAACCGATACCTGTCTAATCCGATAACCTGTCTATTCCGATAGAATTTTTTGGTCCCAAAGAATTTTCTATCTTTTCCTATATGAAATAACCTGTGTAAACCGAACACTGCCTACTCCGAATACCGATATACATTTTTGGTCCCAGTGACATTTTATACATGTATTTCACACTGTCTAAACCGATATCATAAAGTTAAAACAATATCTACCTTGACCAACCCATGTTTTGATTAATTATCACCCCAAGCTGATCAATTAAAAAGCTGAATGAACTCCATTTCTCTTAATAGTAACCTCCCAAGCCATGTCCAGTGTCTTAATTGTTTGCATTATAATGAGTTTAATTTGTATATCTTATCACTTAGTATAATTATGAAAATCCCATCTCCAATTCCATCTGACTTGAAATCTTTTTCATGGAGTATATGTTTCCAAACTTAACTTATTATCACAGAGACAATAATTTTTATGAGAAATAAGAGTTTAAACAATTCATGGTAAACAAAAAGTACTACTGTTTCACAGTTATATGATAAGTTTTTTCGCTAGGAATATAAAGATAACTCGAAGAAATGATCAGGATGCCTTAATTCGATTAAACCTGTGTAATCCAATAACCTGTCTATACCGATATTTTTTCTTGGTCCGAGTCGATATCGGTTTAGACAGGTTTCACTGTATAATATTCCAACAGTAGTATACATGAAATGAAAAAAATAAGGATAGGAGAGAAAGCCAAAAGCTTATATAATACTCTGCTCCTTATATAATACTGTGCTCCTTTGGAACAAATAGTATTCAATACATAGCATTTATTAGTTTTGTGACATACATTATTGAATTTGCTCGTTATGAATTTCAGAGAGAACTTGGGGACAAGCAGTCAGACTCTATTGATAAAATCCGACAGTTACTTCCCTTGCCAAAGAAATTCTTTGAAGTCATAAGCTGTGAAACGTACGGCACACAAATGGACAGCAAAGGAAACAAGTATGATGGATTTGGGAAAAAACAGGTTTGTGTATACTTGTATATCAAAATATAATTGTCAAGAACTCATTTATGACAATAAGATTACCATTTACATATACTGTAGGATGATTTGTTGATATACTGTAGAATAATTTATTGACAATACATGTATTCATTTTCATGTAACTTAAACTTTTCATTGAATTGTTTTAGGGATTTCAAGTTGCTAAAAAGGAGAAGATAAGTCCATGGGAGGTGATAGAAGGATCAAAGAACCCCCCACCCCTATCCTGGCCATACTTTGGAGCCGTCAAATTAGAGAAGAAACCTCTTAAATATGAAGAACAACATAGGTATAACATTTACTTTCATTAAACTACAAATGAAATTACCAGCTACTGATTCTACTTACATGTATATAGTAGTGTTAATGCCTTTCTACACATTGTGTCTATATTAACACATGCCTTTTATGATTGTAGATTGTTACTACATCATACCCACAGTCTACGTCAGTCTCTCAGCCATTACCTTGATCAGCCTGTACTCCCACCTGAGGAACTAGAACCACCACAAGAAAAACATGTATGTATACTTTCCTCTGTAACGTGGGCTTTAGTTTCTATGCTTGTTATTGTATGGTAGACATTTTTTTTTGTATGGTAGTATTAAAGTAACATACGTGAATAAATTCAAAAAACAATAGTAAAAGTTGAACATTTGTTAAATTATAACAGGAGGATAAACCCAAGGAGAGTGCTGATACACAGGTACAGGAGGCTGCAAAAAGAAAGACGAAACCCAGCAAGAAAAATAAACGATCAAGTAGCGGCAGTGGAACATACATACAGGTAATACTTAATCAATTGTACAAAATTGTGTGCCCTGTTGTCAAAGTATCACTCGCATGTATTTCAAAGATAAAGGAACTGTCTGAAAGAAATTACTCATCTTTTTTTTTTAACAGGCACCTCAGAGGTACAACCCGTCCCCCTGGGGATATCCTCCCAGTCAACCTCCTCAACATGGTGCTTACTCCTCATACAATCCTCTCTCTACAGGTAAGTTATCCTGTTCTAAATATGTCAAATTAATCCCTCTGTCTTCTGTATCTGAACTTCTTATAGATCTGATGGGCAGATACACTTTCAATTTCTCCGAAATCATGTTCCACATACGATGTATTAATTTTCCCGCATAAAAACAACAATATTGATACTTCAGGGCCGTCCCAGGGACCAAGGTTTGAATCTCCACCTTACATGCCCATGAATCCCAAGGTCGCTATACAGAACATGATTCGCACACGTCACCCAGGTAACATGCAAAACTGGAACTCGAGTCAAAACAATCCATCAACTCTTGCCATGATACAAAAAACAAACATGCAGAGGTGAGTTAAAATATTCTTGATGAAATACGAAATCATTGAAAATCTCCATTGTGTATTCATGTATATTTACTGAACAATAAATGGAAAAATTTATTATTAGAAAAATGTAAATGAGTTTTCAATGGAGGCATCAAAGTAATAAAAAAGAATGACATAGTGTTTCACTGTTCGCTTTTTGAAGAAAATTTTTCACATATAGGTTCATTTCTCCATGGTAGGACGTACATGTACAAATGTATTTTATCTGCATTACAGGATGGTACGTCAACAGCTACGTCAGCAGTTTCAGAATCGACCAATGCCAGATCAGGGTGTGTTTACAGGAGGCAGTATGCAGCCTCCAGGAATGCACGGCATGTCACAACCTCCTGGTAGGTCACTGATCAATTTGATTTTTCCCAGACTTATTATATTTTAGTAGAAAATAATGATTTTTCAATAGATTTAGATTCATTAAACATTTCTAAACATTCTTATCTGATATCACATCAAGTTTTTGGGACTGAGTTCTTCATTGACTACATGATCACCGAAGAGTTCAGTTATGTTATGGAAAGTATGCAAAGATAACTGTTTCAGCCAAATACATCATAGTCTTTTTACATGTGATAAAAAAAACATTAATAGGCTACATACATGTATGTATAATTTGTTGATAGATATACATGTATAAACTGCAATCTGTATAATAAATACTTTTGATTCCCTTGTTCTGCCTTTGTAGGTATGTCCCAGAATTATGGCCCATCATATAACATATCCCAACAGTCCAGTATGGATGGCATGCCCCCTAGTGGTGGAGGTATGATAAGTCAGGGTTATAACCAATCATACCCAGCAGGCCAGAACCCGGGCATGATGCAGCCCATGAACAGTGGCCCGGGCTATATGTCACAACAACCCACACAACAACATTTCAATCCTAGCTCTGGAAGGTAAAATATTTCATTACTAACTCCGAGACATACATAATAGATGAAGCTTACCTTTCATTTGAGCGCAAATTTGGTACTTCTGCACTACTGTCTGTGCAGCTCACATAAGAATCTATGTAAACACTACTTTACCTTTTAAACTTAATTAAAATTTATACCATTCAATAGATCTTGCAAAGTTGTATATATAAATTTTAAGAATAAGTCATGGCTGCATATACATGTATTAATGTTATACAAAGACTGACCATTTATTTTGAAATCTTCATGTAACAGAGTTTTCTGTACTATGCTTATTGTTAAGTATGTGCAAGTCTTGCTAAAATAAACATGGAAAAACCCACATACTTTATATAAGTTATAACTAGGCAAGATAGATTGAATGGTATTATAAAATCTTTTAATGCTTATGAAATATGTTCATACTATATTGACAGTGTCTTTACCATTGGATGTTTGTCCATGACATACTGTAGTTTAATTAATGAATTTATTTATCTTGACTTTTATTAAATTAAATTTATATGTATTTTATTTTACAGGATGATGCATTCTGGTGGAGGGATACAGACAAGTAACACAATGAGTGGGATGTCAGGAGGGACGAGTTATAATCAGATGGGACCCTCAGGACCCCCACCCCAAGGCTCGTACATGCAGAACATCAACCCTAACATGCAAAATCAACAACAACAACACCTGTTACAACAACAAAAACTGATACAAATGAGGCGCCAGACAATGGCACAGCAACAACAACAACAGCAACCTATGTCACAGCAACGTGCTGCCATGATGGCACAACTCCAGCAACAAATGCCACAACCTAACCCCAACCAGTACAATAACTACCCTAATCAGCCCTCTCAGTACTAGTCACTATGTTGATGGTATACATAGGTACAATATTGGGGCAAACTCCCATACTAAGTCAGCTCAGTACCATTAACATCATTGGTTATAATACTGGTATGATACCTACCATCATCAGTCACATAGAAATGGTACTGCTAGTAGGTACAATACTGGGATACCACTTTCCCATGAGGTCAGTTTGGTACTACACGTAGTTCTATGAAAGTCAGTTTGCTAGTTACTTAATATGGTAATTGGTGGGAACAGTACTAGTGTCAGTACTGAAACATGACCACCAAATGAATTCAGTTAGTATTACTACATGTACAATCAATGAATAAAAGCAAAAGATTCATATGCTTAATAGAAAAATTGCCAGCAAGTAGAGAGCAAATTGTCAATATTGACAAATTAGTGCCAGAAACTGTCACTATCTTATGGAAATAAATTTGTGAAATCAAGCAGATATTGGTTAAACTCTTCGAAAAACCATTCTGTTTCCTTTGAGAATGAAGGACTTAATTTTATTGGAAAATGGTCAGGTTGATGACCCAGAATATACAATAAATGTATATACGTATATAAGAATGGACTTACTCAGAACATCATATTCCACCACAGCTTCAGATAATGGGCCATTTGTAATTGTTAAGCAATAAAGAAGTTGCTATATCCTTCGTTAATTATTTTCTTTACATTTTCTGCAGATATCTTCTTATGTATATTTACATGTATATTCATTTGATACGTGTACGTGTATTTTGTCAGTTCTTTAAGTCATGTAACAGGGATACATTATTTGTATCAACAGTCTTCATTTATATCTAAATACATGTATTCATATTTGGTATTTTCATTATTTTAATGTAAATAAAATTGTTAAGAATTGGCGGATTACTTTTGCAAATTTCTGGAGTAAAAAAAGATGAGATGTCACAGGCCTTAAAATGAACAGATTTGTCTGTGCGGCTACGTAGCCAATAATTTTGGTACATGTTTTTGAAGGCCTATTTTCAGAGCTCTAAATTAATCCTGTAGACGTACATGTAATAGCTGCATTATTTCGTTCTACATATGAATTGTTGTATAGCTTTAATGTACAAGTAAGTGGTGCTAGATATCACAGTAGTGAATGTTAAGTGCTTATAATTTGTATGTCGTGTATAGTTCTATTTATAAGTAAATACAAATCTTTTCTGATACGTTTGCTAATGTAATCTTTGTACTATGTTGTCACTATACATTAAGATATGTTTTATTACAGAACATAGATATCCAAGGGGATTGCAGGTATATTATACCTACTGTGTATTGTTAGCTTGTATATACAATGTATATTTCGAAAGAGGTCAAAGTCCATGAAGTAAGAGGTTGTTAAAATACATGCAAGTTAGGTCTCTAAACAAGAGACTTGGTCATTTACATATGTAATATGATGATTTTAAAATATCTCTGAATTAATGGAGTACTGTTATATTTTGTAATTTTCTAAATAAAGATTATTTGATTAATTATGCTCCATTTGATTTGATATACACTATTGCCACTTGAATTACTTGTAAAAAAGAAACAAATCAAATTTTTAAAGCTTTTAAAAATTGATATTTAAATTGAGTATAAAAAGGCAAAATATGATGTAAGATATTTTTTTTAAAAAAAAGTATGAACTACATTTATACTACATGTACATGTATTTCCATGTTGGTCTGTAGAATGTTGTATATTTTCTGTTGTTGTATAGGTAAAATAAAAGATATTCCAAAGTGTCATTAACATGTTTATTTTTTCATCTTCAATGAAATGCACTACATATATTAGGGCTTGTAATTATCTTAGAATAGTCATTGATAACCAATTCCTGCTACCTATGGTCTCCTGTTTAACCTTAATCCCTCAAAGACCCATTCTCTGTTGGAATATTTTGACAAGAATGTATTATCTTTGTACAGCATTTGCAAGTTTATTTTTCAAAGAAACGTGTGTACTTTGATGAATAGGGTATGAATATATTTCAACCTGAAAGAGAACTGCTCAAACAGTGTAAACTGCAGTTTATACAGTGCCATGTTTGTAGTTCTATCTTTAGGACATGCTATAAAGTCAGTGACTGTTGAAGAATTACTTACATGTATATTTCTGGCAGGTGCATTATTTTTGTTCCATCAATTTGTTTGACCATAACTTTACCCTTGCATGGTCATAAGTTTCAAATGTTTATTGATATGGCTTTCATATTTTACATGTTCACATGCTTATTCCTGGTGTAAAGACCTTTCTTTTGATAACAAGACTTGACCTTCACTTTGGTTGGTGTTTGACAAAGCCCACTGATCAGTCATGAAGGTCAATGTTGACAGCAAAAGAAAAGGCCTGAGAAATAGGACTTGCCTAACCTGAAAGGCTGTTTTCTTTCAAGTATATGCCAAAACTCTTGGTCAAATGACAAGAAAACAAAACTTGTCACAAGGATTTTACAGAATTTAACCCACCCCCTCCTAAAAAACTTCTATCTTCAATAATGAATTAGATGGTACTCATTCTTCATAATTATTGGAGATGACTCATTACATTTGTGGTTTGTTTTTTTTCTTTTGGTTAATCCCAAAGACTTCACTTGTGTTCCGACAGTGGAAGCATATTGCTGAACTCGAAATTGATATGCAATAGTGTGGGCATTTAGAGATTGCGTCGTTTGTTTTCAATCAAGCTTTTAGTTCCCAGAAATAATCCAAGAACCCTTTCACCTATCTGTTCAGTACATGCTTACTGATCAGGAAGGCAAGATGTCTATTGATGTTGGGGTCGATAGGTCAGGTGTACTGTTTGGAAAAAATAAATACATTTTGTACTTGTGATTTAGGTTTACTTATCAGAAGGTAAAGAAGCTGTTCTATCTTGAGGTCAATAATTCAAACGTCGGGAAAAATACTTTGAAGATACAACTCGAGAACCTTTTTTCACTATCCTAACCAAATTGGATGCTTAATTAAACCTATTGATTTTGGGGTTTAAGACCAATGTCACTGATAGGAAATATACATTTTTAAAGAGAATTACTGAAAGAACCATTGATCGGATCAATTCAAACAAACTTCAGATACTAGTTGTAGTTGTAGTTGTAGTATGTGGATATTGAATAGAAGGGGAGTATAGCTTTTGATGTTTTGGTCAATAGTTCAAATGCCAAGGTCATTATTGCCGTTGCAAGGGTCAAACTGCTACAACCCCATAAACCATTTCCGTGAAACGTGGAACAGTCCTACGCTAAGTTACAGTGGGGGCATATGTTTACAAACATTTTGTTCTACTCATTTTAATGGGGGGGGGGGGGGGGGCGTTAAAGTTTAATCTCCAAAAGTTTGGTAGCTCCCCAGACGTACAATTTGTACAGACCCTTCCAAATCTTGTATGAGAGACCTAATCAACCCATTGTTAGAAATTGCTCTCACTAAAACAAAGAGAACATTGTTTCTGGGTGTTTTCACTGAGCATCCACGACATTCATTCGAGCCTCATTCCACGAAGTTGTTTATACCTATTGGCCAATGCTCTCTCTCTCTCTCTCTCTCTCTCTCTCTCTCTCGTCTCTTTAAATATGTATAAGGCAATTTCGATAAATTTAAATGACGTTGATAACCTTTTGAAACCGTCCCTTTTTCATTTACGGCGTCTATGGTTACGCGATTGACTTGCGATCGGGTCATTCACTGTACCACATTGTGGTAATCTGGAGCGCTGACTTAATCCACTAATCATATGTAAATCCGCCGATTTAAATGCTTATAGGATATAGCATTGCGCTTTTGTGTCGATAAGTGTATTGAAATCTATTAAAAGCTACAAAAGATGATGGACTGAAAATCAATGATATCACATCTTTAACGGTAAGTTGAACCTAAATATAGGCAGTTTTGCCTAACATTTCTTCGTGATGGGACATTATGTCCTGTAACTATTGATTTTATATATCATTTTGTCTGTCTGCAACCCAAATGGGAAATGGTTATGCATCGAACCAGTTATAAATGACTCTCATGTTTAAGCGAAAAATATTGTATATATTGAATAATTTTATCATTACATTGTATATTGTAGTTTTCTTTAGTCATGAGCGTTTTGAAGAATTGCCAATAACCGCACTAACTTTAAACGACGTCCAGGTTTCATTTTTCAGTTCGAAATTCAGCAGGGCGTTATAATAAATAGATATCGCTTTTGAATATAAAATGAGTCTATATAAATGGTGACATATAGCACGTTTCTCTTGTAGGCAACGAAAATATGTACATCGAGGTAAAGACATCAAGAGATCCCAAGTCTCCTACAGCACCTTACCCTGGGTACGACCTTGATGACACCTACAGAGAACCCACCCCAGTGCCGAGGGTACGTCCTGAGGGGGAACCGTATGCCGCCAAGAACAGGGGAACCATCGATAAATGGGCGTTTTTCAAACTGGGAGCGGAAACTTATCGTCCATCTCAACCTGATCCTCGGTGTCCTACCCGAGAATCTAAAGACAATTATACACATGGGAAACACGGTACCATAAAACCCTTACTGTGTGGCAAGGCAACGCCCAGACCGGAGACTGCCCCGCCTAGAATCAAGTCAGAGGGGGAACCTATAGCTACAATCAGTAGGGGACCGAGAATGAAGAAACTTATTCATAAATTTGCGCAGTCAGCTCCATCACCTAGAGTCCCGAGGGTAAAGCCCGAGGCTGAGGGGATAGTGGTCCCGCATAGAGGTGGCAGAATGAATAACCTAATTCATAGTTATGGAAAATTACCCCTGTCTGACCGAGGTGTACCGAGAGTCAAGTCAGAGGGTGAAGACAACGCCGAGTTAGACAAGGGCAAGAGAATGAACAAAATAATCCATGAAAGTAATCAAAGAAAGGGTTCAGTTACTAGCCGGGCAGTACCAAGGGTAAAAATTGAAGGAGAAGGAAATGCCGAACTAGACAAGGGAAAAAGAATGAACCGTTTGATTCATAGTTACGGAGAGCTTCCTCTCTCAGACAGAGGTGTACCGAGGGTGAAATCAGAGGGGGATCCGAACTACAAACTGGACATGGGCGGGAGAATGAGCAGACTTATGCACGAGATGAATACAGGTCGTAACTGTGGCACGGCAGTGCCGAGGGTCCGTTATCCCGAAGCTAATGCGATTCTTAGAAAAAGCCGAGGACAGATGGGTAAAATTTTACGACAAGCTGGACAGAAAACTCTCATCCGTGTACCCGGGTACCAGAACAAGCGTTATGAACGATGTCCGACAATGTAGAGCCCATCCTTCAAGGATTAGTAACTTGCGCGCAACGGTAGATTTATATTCGCTTGTCTTGGAGATTTGCTTGCCATTGATTATTTTTGCCAGCCATACAGTATTAACATTTTAGATCAAGACCAAATGAATAATTTAGAAGATTTTTTGTCCCTGAAGGACATATGATAAGGTATTATTGCCTTTTATGCATGTAGGTGATACTCCTTTACTAGTATTTGATAGTTTGGTGCTACGATTGTGCATTTTCCTTTTTTTTCATGAGACACACAGTTCACAGTATTACATGTATTATTATTGACACATTGAACTTTTGTTAGTCTGCCACTATTTGCCATTTAATTGTTACGTATATCATTAAAATACATGAAAAATGTTTTATTTCGTTTCCATGATAGAGGAAATACATGTACTTCAGAAATCATACTTTGATTTTAAGTTAGGGTTTTTGTTTAAAGAAAAACATACGTCTACACCACTCACCCACCCTCCATAAACATAATACATTACCTTCGGTCAAGATGATGTGAAACCTTTGGATCAAGAACAACAACATTCTAAAATATGAGAGTGATTGGATATGTGATTCAAGAGACATATCATATGCCATAACAAAAACATTTTCATCTCCATAAAGGTATACTACTATTTGACCTTGACCCTGGTCATATGATCTTGGGTTAATGTGATGTAGGTCAGGAAAAAAACTACGCACCAAAATATGAACGTGCTCCAATTTTATATTTAATTAAGGGATATGACCTTGACAAAATAAGTATATACATTTTCCTTTCAAAAGTTAATAAATGTAAAATGACCAGACATTGGTTTGAGGTAATATATGGAATTGATTTGTTGCACAATTAAAGAGAGCCCGGAAAATATTTACATAAAGTTCTATTTACATGTAGAGTCAGGGTGATGTGATTGGGGGGGGGGGGGGGGGGGTTATGAACAGCAACATACTAAAATATATGAAAGTGATCAGGGATGAAAATACTAGGTGACCTTACCTTGGTCGCGTGACCTTACGTCAGTTGATGTTAAATCGTTGGGTAATGCGAAATATGAAAATATGAGATACCGTTTATACTGTCAAAGAGATGTTCCCGGGAAACGATTATCAAGTGCAATTTCAGCAAATAAGTGTTTTAAGTGACCTTGACATCGGTGACATGACCTTGTGTCATGAGCAACAACATACTGAAATATGAAAGTGATTGGACATACAGTTCAAAATTCTTCATAGAAGCCGTATACGTAGTAATCTAGATCTTGGTCAAATGACCTTGGTGTCATATGTAATATGGGCAATTTTTATCAATTACCATATTCATTAGGACTAACCCAACTCTGTTATTGGGTCAGGCGGTTTTCTTTGGTTCATGAGCAACAATTCACTGAATATGAAAGCGAGAGGATATACGATTCAAGAGATGAAGTCCGGACAAGATTAAATTAGCAAATACAATTTTATTATAAAATTGAGAAGTTATGTTCTAAAGATAATTTCGGTTTGTTTTTCTGTTAGTATAACAATATCAGCGTATGAAAACCATAATTGTGAAATCAATGAAGTACATTTAATGAATTTTGAGGCTAAACCGAAATTCACATACGAAACTGTACAGTCCATCGTACAATGCAGAGAAAACAAAATCCTTTCAAAAGTGTCAATTTGAGCTTGTTGGGTTTTCCGTATCATGAACTATGAATACGTTACGATGTTTGCCAATACAAAAGTTGTATCGAGTGTAAACCGTCAAGAAGAATATATTTATGAGCCATTCACAATATTCATATGCAAATTATATCCAACTACTGTAACTATTTTATCACATAATTTACAACAAATCTGATAATCCCCGATCCTAGGTTTAAAAACCCCGTTACTATAATGCTACTTCTAAAAGGCAACAAACTCGGTTGAATGAACGGAACTTGGTCGAACTTGGTAGAGAGCTATCTTTTTCGAGTAATCATGGTATCTGATACGCGCAACGTTAACGTACCGTGACGTCATAAAGACATTTATGTTTTAACAAGTGTTGAGTGGGAGAAAAGTAGATAGGGAGTAAGGTTACCAAGCAAAACGGTATGTAGTTTATAAAGTTTAGAATACTTTGGTGTTGTTAGATATTTTAAGTAATTTTCTCCTTCTATTTTAATTCAATTTTCAAGTTTATTAATTTTAAATATATTTATAAGAATTTAGTACGTATTATTATATAGTTAATGTCATGGGCATGTGGTTTATAATCCGTCCTAATTAAGGCAGAAAATTAAACGAGTATCCAATCACTGTAGGACTTAATCATAGGCTTTTTAATTTGGTATGGAATCGTCTCCGTGTACAGTTAATCTAGAGATTATCCGATAAAGCTATTTTGGACATTGTTTAGAACGTTGTGTTCTTTAACATGTTTAACTTCGTACTCTGATTAAAGCCAGATATTTTTTTTTTTATTGTTTTACAGAAAACAGGAGAAACATTATGGTGGCGTTTCTCAGCTAGTTTCAGATAATCGTTTTCCAATAGTTTCCAAGTGTATGTGATATTGTTGTGTTTTCCTCAGTTTTAAGATTCTGGAAATGTCTAAATCATCTAGAAAGGTAAGGTATTTGTATGTGTTGATGTGTAACGTAATAACATAGAGACAGCATGCTACCTTTTCCAATTGTTACCAATGTTTTTGTGAAGAAAAATCAACATGTATACATATATATTGAAAATTATAATATTGTATCGAAAAACGATTAACGATGCATGCGAAAGAAGTCAATACTTTTTGTCAAGTCGGGTTTACCTTCACACGACGATTTAGGCTTAATTTTTTAGATCATAATATGTAATATTTATGTATATTTGACTTTACAGGGGCGAATACAGGATTTTCAATTAGAGGGGTGTGTTCCCTTGGTCTAGGGTAAAGCCCTTTTAGGGGAGACGAAAAGTTGTAAATAACACTTTTGAAACATGAAACCTACAGAGAAATTGCTATTTTGTAAGGAAATTAGCATTAGTATCATTGTTTTAACAGATTTAGTATTAAAATTCAAATATATATGGTAATCTAACCCTTATTTTGTCAATACACGCGCTGCCCTTATCCCGCCACTGATTCCAACGAGACCTCATATTTCCCCACCCCATCCTTGGTTTTACCAATCTGAAGTTTTTATAAGTCGTTTTGTGAAGCATGTTTTTGTTTTTTGTTTGTTTTTTTTTTTTCGTTTGTATGCTTGCATCAATGATTCTGGCAGTGGCGAATCCAGCTTTTCAGTTGGGGTGGCGTAGATTTTGGCGAGGCACTGGGGAAGCGGGTCCAGGGCTCCTCCCTGGTAAAAGACCATGGGGAGGGGGCGAAGCCCCCCGAAAGTTCTTGCATTTCAGCCTTTTAGGACCCATTTACGTGACTAATTGATTAAAGAATGGAAATTGATGCATTTGACAATTAAATGAGTTAAGAGGTATTTGATATTTACTAATATTTATTTATTTATTTTTATTATTATATATATATTTTTTTTTTTGATTGATCTAAGATTTGCAAATTTATGGGGGAGGGGGCGTAACCCCCCCCCCCCCCCCCTTTCCTTTCCCGCCTTGAATCCGTCGCTGTATGTTTTTCTCGGATATATATTTCTCCTCAGAGGGATTTGAAGACAGGAGTTCCATTTTCGTGTGTAGATTGCACTGCGACGTCGCAAAATGCCCCTACTCATATATCTGGGTAAGGGGCAGTTTGCGACTTTGCAATATTTACCCACGAAATATTGAACTCCTATGATTTGAATGAATTTTGTAAATCTATTTATTTGTTGCTGGTTATAAATACAGAATCCAGATAATTTATTGACCAAAATGGGCCCTGGTCATGATTTGGATATAAATGACTTTTGACATTACTCTAAAAATGTATGGTGTAAATTTAACATGCTCTGAAAGCATTTTTGGTGTATGTAAAATATATTTGATATAAGATTTTGATTTGTACATTATTTTACGCTCTTTTTATTGTTACGACACAATGGAATCGTGTCTGTAAAATACCGGTAACAGTGACGTCAAAATGAAAAAAGCAAATAAAAAATTGCCGCCTCTGCTCTGACATTTTGTGCACAATACCAAGATCGGAGATTCGTGTTTTTGGCCACATAAAAATATAATATGTATGCATACATTTATATCTGCACTGTCTTTTGACATTTATCTCAATCACAGCCATCCACTATATAAAGTGGGAGAAAAGTGTTTGCATGTTTTCACGTTTTTCGTACAAAACATAATGAAATGATTATGACTAATGATAACATATTTCATATGAAGTTTTTAATTTACCCTGGTCATTCATTGATTCATTCATTCATTCATTCGTCCGTCCGTTCGTTCGTTCGTTCGTTCGTTCGTTCGTTCGTTCGTTCGTTTCATTCATTCATTCATTCATTCATTCATTCATTCATTCATTCATTCATTCATTCATTCATTCATTCATTCATTCATTCATTCATTCATTTGCATGTTTATCCCTTTTCTAACATTACCCTGCAGAACAAAAAAAGAATAAATAATCCGTTAATGATAACACTTCTTGCTTTATTAACCTCTTTGATTCATACTTTGCAGCAAAAGGGACGAGGTAAAAAGCAGGTAAGTCTACGTTGTTTGTGTAAGAGTTGTCCTTCTTTGTTTTCACTCTCACATGTTGAGGCAGTGAAATTTCTTAGCAACAAGATGGCGTCCAAAAGCGGTTCGAAGGTTTCCTCAAAATCAGGAGGCAAAACTTCTTCTCAAACAAGTGCCTCTCAATCTAAACAAGATCCAAAAGGCAAAAAAGCAGTTACTATAGCAGATGTAAGCAAATTTTGAAGTCATTTGTACTTTGAAACACGGAATCTTTGTTTGACTCCAGAAAGCACCTGCTAAAAATTGCCACTTCAGACTTCTTTTACTCACTGAACTGAATCTATATTCAAACTGCTCCTAACAATCACTACAATATTTTAAAATTATGGTAATTGTAGAAGGTATCAATTAAGAAATTAAATTCAGTCTCATGAACTGCACCTGGCACAGACATCTGTTAAATGTGTATACGTGAGAAGTTGGACATTTGTTCAGTTTAGTGGACCGGAACTATATAGGAGAAAAAGACGATTTTAAAGAGAAAAAATAATCCTACCTTAGTCCCGTTCCTTTATCCAAGTGTCTTGTGTCGCAGATCCTCCAGAAAGAGGGAGGGTTTGATAAAATAGGGAAAATTGGGGTCTTACAGTCTGTAGCTCAACATAAAAATGTCGCCATTTTGTCCATAATTTGACTGTAATAAACTCTTCTATTCATCATTCTTTCATTTATTGAACATTCGATCAGTAGAAACATTGTTTATTCAGAAAAAAATATCGGGGATGAAAAATTCGTTCAAAAACAAGCTTTTTTATGTTCTTTCTTTGGCTTAACTTAATTCATTTGAACAGCAGAGAAAATCCTTTATTCAGAGAAAAAAAATTCTGTTAAAAAATTTGTTGAAAAAGTAGGGGTTTTGTTTCTCTTATATAGTGCCGGTCCCCTAAACGGAACAAAGGCCAGAAGTTATGAGGATTTTAATATCCCAATAGGCCCCATATAACTCAAAAATGACCTTACCCTTGAGAAAACCCCAGTCTATTCTTGCCTACTGTACGTACTAATGTCCCAATAATAAAAGAAAGAGAGGACATCGATTTTTGAACCAACTCGCCTGCCTGGCATTCTTAGCCTTTGTTTGCCAATTTTTGCTATTTCTGGAAACCTTTTATTAATTCTGAGCTGAATAATGTCAACAATTCATTCATACCTTTCTTATTTACTTAACATTGCAATCATAATTTCATCCCTTCCAGTCGAGCAATTTCAAAGGCCCCAGTCCCAAAAAAATTGTGTGAGAGCCCTGGAAAGAAACCTAAATACAATTGAACATTTCAAGTATGTTATGGAAACTGCAATTGCTGCAGCTGAGCCCGTTTGGGAAACATACGCTGATTGGTCTAATTTTTATATCCCTGACAATTAATATTAGCCTTCCAATCGGTCGTTGTTAGATTATGTAGTTTACGAAATAAAGAGAGCTGAATTTTAATTAGATTATCAAATTCCCTATATGTAGCTATATCGTAATGTTCCCCTTCCTCTTAGGTACCAATTGCGAGAATGGGTAGACTCAAAACAGTATTTTCATCAATAATTATTATTTTTCTGGGGATATAAAGCACCTGCAAAGTCGAAGATGCACACAACCTACTACACATACAATGCTTTATTTGTTTGATTTTCAAAAGTTTTGCATAATTATGCATAATCATTGAATGTCCTTAAATACATACATAATAAAGAAAATTATGGCTAGTGGTACATGTTACTTCTTTCATTTCATAGGCATATAAATAATAAACTGTAGTATTATTTATGATTTATGATACAAATTTGATATAAGAAAGTAAAGGATTGGATATTCATTTACATGTATTTTCATTATTTGATAACTCATTTACTATAGTAAAGTAAAAAGACTATCAAACATAAGAGTAGTCATTTTGTATGTTCATGATTTCAATTTTTTCAAGTTTTAAGATAATATAAAATGATAATTTTGCAGACAACAACAGTACATTTAAACTATATTGTTTTTTGTAGGAAGAGGAGGAAGATGACAAGGCAGGGAGCATGGCTTACAAGATCCTCTCTGCTGAGCAGAGTAAGGAATTACTAGGAATGCAGATACTTGAAATGCAGAGGTCAGTGTTATTTAATACTTTTTGTAAAGCAAAATATGTCATTGTAAGCCTGTAAAGCTATGATTATATATCACATTGAAGTAATCAGGAACTACATGTAAGAATTACTTTTTAGCTCGCCGGGACGAATGCTATTGTCATACCCCCGGTGTCGGCGTTGGCGTTGGCATCTGCGTGCGTGTGCACAAAAACTTTAACCTTGCTTATAACTTTTAAACCAATACAGGTTGGGCTTTCATATTTCACATGTGCATTCCTTGTGACAAGACCTTTCCATGGATACCAAAATTTTTGACCTTGTGAACTTGACCTTGGAGATTGACCTACTTTTGAAAAACTTTAACCTTGGCCATATTTTTTGAATGGTAAGTGATGGGGCTTTGATATTTCACATGTGTATTCCTTGTGACAAGACCTTTCCATGGATACCAAAATTTTTGACCTTGTGACCTTGACCTTGGAGATGATTGACCTACTTTTGAAAAACTTTAACCTTGGCCATATTTTTTGAATGGTAAGTGATAGGGCTTTGATATTTCACATGTGTATTCCTTGTGACAAGACCTTTCCATGGATACCAAAATTTTTGACCTTGTGACCTTGACCTTGGAGATGATTGACCTACTTTTGAAAAACTTTAACCTTGGCCATATTTTTTGAATGGTAAGTGATAGGGCTTTGATATTTCACATGTGCATTCCTTGTGATAAGACCTTTTTTATTGTTGTTGTTGCAATTTACATATGGTTGCCACCGGCGAGCTATGTTGTCATTCTGACAAGTCTGGTTAAACAAGCAAGATGAACATACAGATCCTAGTCATTTTATGGATTACATGTACAAGAAATGCAGAGTACCCAGTTCATCAAGGAGTCTTATTCATTTGATATAAAAAAAGTACATGTATTTTCTTCAAGACAGTTGCATATTCATAGTTGGCATACATCACAATATTTGCTAACTCATTCTATAGAGTAAGAAGGGATGATTAGGGACTACACAAAATTTCTGAAAATTTTAAGTACACATTACTTGCACATGGACTTAGAAAAAATTATCTACTATCTATTTCTCATGAAGTCTCTTTTTACACTTATGTCTTGTGACATGTATTTTCATCTTCATAACTTGGTTTAATCTTTATTGACATAGTTTTGACGATAAAAGAGATTTGCCTTTTTTTTTTTTTTAAATTTAACAAAAAAATTTTAAAAAAATTAAAAAAAAAAAAAAAAAAAAGAGATTTGCCATTTTCATGCATTTTTGTTTGTATTTCAGTAAGTTAAGTGAGATATTTAGCCTTGGTAACTACAGCACTGACCTACAGCATGCAGCCACACTGGATTACTATACAGCAGCAGTGTGGTGGGGAAAACAACAAAACTTTACTGAAGCTCAGCTATCAGGGTTCTTCACAGTAATATACACACTGTTTGACAATATCAAAGGTATATACATAATTATGAGTCACATACTTTATACTGCAGAGTGAATTAAACAGAATAACTATTGATGTTAAAATCATTGAAGTGCCTACTGCAGTCTTTCCAAAAACTTTTTTCACCCAAAGATAAATTTTACTAGTCTTTTGTATAGTTTCTTAAAGAATTTCTACTAGCCCAGAAAAAAATTTGGTAGCGTCGGGCTTCGGGCTAGTGAGTTTTGGGAAAGACTGCTACTGTAAATGTGGAAATTTTTGCGTGGGGGTATTTTTGCGTATTTCATGTATCAAATGTCTTATCGAAAATTTCCCCCATGCTAAAATTTCCCTGTTGCATTCCTACAAAGGCAGAGATGATTATATAGTGAATATTTCTCCCAAGCGTAATGTCTGGTATTTTGTTTGAGCTCCTGACCCCCATGGTCTTAAATTTTAAAATCACGAAATTTTTCCCCAGCCAAAATAACCATATTTACAGTAACTTGATTTATGATGTATTTAGAGTCAAACATATATCTTTGAAATGATTCTTTTAATGGAAATTAATGCCTATATAATTTCACAATTGTTTCTCACTGTTCTTTTTGCAGTAATAAAAAAAAAAACTCAGACAATCATGTAACAGCAAATTATATTCCATATATTAATGAATAAACCTGATAATTTCAGAGAAACACATGCATTTGGTGGACAATTTGAAGGAGTACCAGACATTACTGAAGGGTATAGAACCAGAGCATCCTGATGTCAAATCAGAAGGTTTGGACTTCTTCAATGTGGTACAAGCTAAAGCTGTGTCAGATTATATATTCCAGAGGTAAGCTATAGCAGATCATGCTGTTGATTCAAAGAAAAGTTACTTTATTTTGTTGATTATCTCTTATGAGTCAAGGTCAAGGTTATGTTTCCATCTAGATATCAATTATTATGGCTCTAAATCAGTGTTATCATTTGTTTTTTGAACATTTTCTAGTTTTTAGATAAAAAGGATATGTGATTCATTGTCAAGTAATACGCATTATGATAATTTCTATTTTCAGTGTATTCCAGCATTACAGATTATATGAGTTTATGTTTTCACATACTCAAGCAGAGGAAATCATTGGCACAGATGTAGGTTTTTGTAGTATTCATGTATTTACTAACAATTACAAATGACAAGGATATTTGTAGCTCTGACATCATCTACTAATAACTCCACTTTCTGTTGTCTGTTAGTGCTTGATGCTTTAAAAAAAATTGTTTTAATGCCAAGTTCTTGTAGATGCATCAAAATATTAAAAATGTAAATGCTCACCTTTTATACATTTGTATTAAGGTAACAATGATGTTATTCAAGACAGGCTTATTTATTTTCAATTGGCTCAAACCAAATGGAGGAAACATGTAATATTTATCATGTGTACTGTTGATGTGTAAATATACTTGTTTTATTGTTACAGCTAGAGATAGAGGTGGCTAAGCCGGCATCCATGCCATTTCCTCCGCCGCTGGATGAAGGTGCCGAGGAAGAGTTGTTTAATACTTACATTGCCACACCACCTCCAACTCCCGCTCCTGAGGTAAGAGTTATCTCCCCCTTGTTGATTAATGATCATAATTCGCTTTGTATTCTCTATAAATTAGATAATGCATAAGTCACATGTAAGAGTTAAAAAGACAAGTTTTTTTTCTTGGTTCATTTATAGTGACACTTGGGGATAACTTTTTGATGTTTTGCTTACATTAAGAATTATGTTAAGAAATTGCTCTATCATGATCTTACATTTTTTGTAAAACTTAAATGCAGAAACTGCATGACAATATAAATAGATTGTGATTTTTACCTCAAAGTAAGTAAATGCAAATCAAGTAATCCCCTCTTTGGCATAATTCTTTAGCTGAATTCATAAAGTTTAAAAATCTTTATTTGTTGTACATTGATTTTCCCTTTGTATAAATTAGGAGGGAGATGGTAAAGATACTAAAGATGAAGGTCCAGAGATACAAGACATTGACGCATTTGCTGAACTTACGCCACAAGATGTACAGGAAGTCATAGAAAGTGTTACAAAAGAATTATTATCAGGTTTACAGGTAAGATTCAGTCCATTTCTATCATTATTAATGCTTGTACACAATTTTTAGCGTCATCTGTCTGTCTGTCATCCGTTCGTCTGTCTGTCCAGCGTAGACTTTTAACATTTTCTACATCTCCTCTGCAACCGCTGCACGGAATTTCACGAAATCCTACAGGAAGTAAGAACTCAAGGTCCTCTACCAAGTTTGTGTTTTTCATGCCGATCAGTCAACAAATATGGCCGCTAAGGGCTCTGATTGGCTGACACATTTTCGACATCTCCTCTGCAACCACAGCACAGAATTTCTTAAAATCTTTCAGGAAGCAAGTACTGAAGGACCTCTACCAAGTTTGTGTTTTTCGTGCCGATCGGTTGACAAGTATGGCCGATGAGGGCTCTGATTGGCTGACACATTTTCGACATCTTCTCTGCAACTGCTGCACAGAATTTCATGAAATCTTATAGGAAGCAAGTACTCAAAGTCCTCTACAAAGTTTGTGTTTTTCGTGCCAATTGGTCAAGAAATATGGCTGTCCAGGACTCTGATTGGCTGACACCTTTTCAACATCTCCTCTGCAAACGCTGCACAGAATTTCATGAAACCTTACAAGAAGCAAGTACTCAAGGTCCTCTACCAAGATTGTGTTTTTTCATGCCAACCGGTAAAAAAATATGGCCGCCCAGGGCTCTGATTGGATGACACATTTTTGACATCTTCTCTGAAACAGCTACACAGAATTTAAGGAAACCTTTCATGGAAACAAGTACTCAAGGTCCTCACCAAATTGTCCTCCATCATTCGTTTGTTTGCAACTCATGTGAGCGATGTGGCCCCCTTTGGCCTCTTTTTCAATATGGAAGGGAATGAAATTCAAAAACAGCATATGTATGTTATTTAGTTTCTTGCTGCTTTTCAGTTATTTTGACAAAATACTAAAATAAGTTTAAAATCAGATAAAATTTATCAAAGTACTAACCTTACATAACAGATAACCAGATTAGTGTTGTGTTGTAGAAGAAGGCATTAAAAATTGTAATTAATTAATTGTAGAAATTAATGAAAGTACTGAGCATTCTTAGTTAAAGTCATGAAAAACTACATTAATTTTTGTGTGTATTATTTCTGTAGAAAACAATCCCTATGAAAGGAAAATCTCTTAATTTTATTTTTGTTTATTATTCCTCAACAGAAAGTCAAATTAATTTCTGTTGATTGATAATTTTACATGATTAGCCTGTGTACATCTTTTCATATATCATAAAACACACCATTTTTCTTACAGATGGATATTGCTGCTAAATTGAGAGAAAAAGAGAACAATTTAATTCAGAGGATAAATAAAGTTCACAAAGTTGTGGAACAGACTTAGTGATATATGTGAAGAGTTCTATGAACATCTTACTGACATTATGAGTAAATCATGCACTGTGATATGATGTTATATTACTGTTATATTGTACAAATATGTCCACTATTGTCTGTAGATCATGTTGTTAATAAACTATGTAAGTTATCCTCATTACAAAATTTGATATTGTTATGAATATATGGAGAAGCATATATGTATTCCTGCTTACAGGTATAAACCTGTTTGTGGACAGGATGTACTGATTATGTTGGCCATTTCATTGAACCCAATTAATAAGAATGATGAATATATGGAGTAGCATGTGTTAAGGTCTTCAAATTCAATAGCATCTTTTAATCATTATAAACAGCTATGTATACATTTCCATAAATGGGCCCGAACTGGAATAAAGTATCTTTTACAACAGATAATATATGTATTACTGCTTACAGGTATAAACCTAATACATCAACCTGACCAACTGAAATAAGGACTGGAACATGTAAACATTGTGTCAATACTAGATGGACTTTTGAGCAGGGCAAGGAAAAAACTTGTGACACAGATGAAAACATATGAACTGAGGGGTGGTAAAAACACTTAAGCTTACAGGATGTTGTCAATCAAATTAAGCTACACATAACCATTTCTCCCACTGTGGACTGGGATATCCATGGAAACGCTGGGAAAAGATATCCTTGTCTTACCCCTATGGGGTAAGATAACATTTTCACGTGAGAATTGATGTTACCGGAAAAGCCGGAACTACTTTTTAAAAAAATTCGTCTGCTTGTAAACAAACATGGCCGAGGTCATAGAGTACAAGGTCGGTGACCTAGTTTCGCTGCAGGAGGGGCAAAAAGGCAAAATTGTTCAGATTGTAAAGCCCTTAGGAACGTATTCAATGTACAAAGTACAATCTTTGTTTGATGGAAGTATAAAAACATTAGCAAAGCATCAGTTAGTGAAGTTTGAGCCGCTAGAAACGAACGATGTCAATGACATGCATGTTTTGGAAGAAGTCCAGCCCCAAATTGACCCCGTACTGTTATCTCTCTTTGAAACTGAAATCGATGATAACAACGATGATTTCAACGATCAAGAAACTGGCTCCCATGACCCCTCAGAACAACATAATGTCTCAGCCCCGAATGTCGACACAGGGCGTTTCGTACCAGTAGACGACACTGATGTTGAAAATTTCATACATGAAAATGAAAACGTAAATACTAGGAAAAAAACTTTAGGCCACATCAAGTTAGTTCAGTCTTTTCTACTAACACAAGGAGAAAGAAGGGACATCCACAATATCCCCTGTAGTGAGCTGGATTTACACCTGTCTAAATTTCTCATCAGTGTCCGCCAAAAAAATGGCGACGAGTACCAACCGAGTTATCTGCGTGGTATCCTAGGATCGTTAGAGAGACATCTCAAACGTCATCGATATGGGGCAAGCATCATTGCTGGTACTGAGTTTGCAACAACAAAAGAGGCACTTAAATCGAAGCAAAAATCTCTGAAGCGCCTCGGACATGGAAATCGTCCGAACGCTGCCGATCCTCTTTCGGACACAGACATAGAAAACATGATCGCAAAGGGCACGATGGGAATTACCACACCAATGTCACTTATCAATTTGTTATGGTTTAATAATACTGTACATTTTGGAATTCGAGGGGGCGGCGAAGAACATCGTCGTCTTTGTGTTGGTGACCTAACCCTATCCTTCGATTCGGAATTACAGAAAGAATTTATTGAGTATAATGAACGCCAAAGTAAAACCAGAACAGGCGAAAACATAAATAATCTACGGACAAAGCCACGAATGTACGAAACAGGAGATGAAAAGTGCCCCGTCGCTGCATTCAAAAAGTATATGTCGAAAAGACCGGACAACTATTCAAATCCTAACGATCCATTTTATCTGGCCGTTGTCACTCATAAATATTCCCCCCGTGAAGATGAGCAATGGTATCTACGTTCACCGATGGGTAAACATAAACTTTCAAACTTAATGAAGGTCATGGTCAAATCAAGTAATTTACCATGTACAGAAAAAAGACTTACAAACACAAGCGCACGAAAATTTCTATGTCAAAAACTAATTGAAAACGGAATCCCCGACACCCAAGCAGTTCATATAACTGGACACAAGAACGCACAGTCTCTAAACAATTATAGGACATTGAATAATAAACAACAGGAACACATTTCTTCAATGTTATCTAACAACAGTGTCACAAGAGCTGCTCAATCATACCGTGGGCGTGGATCAAATGATGAAAAAGAGAACGAACAAGTATTACCTACCTGCCAGTCCAACTTTTCTTCCAATTCCGAACAGAACTTTTCACTCAATACTAATTCTAGTAATCCAATTCATTCAATCTTTTATGGAGCATCTATTAATGGCGGAACTTTCAATATAAACATGAACTTTTGTTCTCACGCCAATCGTTAGTCTACGATCTACCGACTTTGTGTGTGCTTGTGTACTGCACATGTGACATCAGCGTTATGACGTCAGTCACACTGACTCTTCACTTAGAAAGTTATTTAGAAACTTTTGCATGAAGTTATGTATTGTTGATTATTAGAAACTCAAATCCACTCATTATTTTAATTTCAAAAGGAATGCAATTTTGTCAATATATATGTTAAAAAGTCAAATGCTCTATGGTGTTATTTCTCAATGCGGCGAATGGAATGTGAGGCGGCATAGAAAAAGGAGTAAACCGTCTTCAACTTGTAAACACTTTATATTTTCATCCGCCTTCTACAGAAATGAGTGCAAATTTAACGGTACAGTTTTGAAAATTTAACGTGGGAGAAAAATAATCAATCACCACTAACAGTGACGGACAGAGATATCCCAACCCTCGTGTCAAATATTTCGGTCATCCACAACTCGGCAAGCCTCGTTGTGGATGACCGAAATATTTGACACTCGGGTTGGGATATCTCTGTCCGTCACTGTTAGTGGTGATAGATTCTATTACTCTCTTACCTGGGGCAAGTATCTTTATTTGTATGGAGCTGTTAAGATAAGGGCTTGATTTAGCCCTGAAATCACTCTATTGTTTCTCATGCGTTAGCTCTCCTTCCAATTTAGATAAAAATGGCATGGTCTGGATAGAAATAAAAAGTATAATAAGATTCCTAGTATTACTTTATTTTTAAAAACAAATTTGGTGAAAGATCAGTGGCGGATTCAAGGGAGGGGAGTGGCGTACGCCCCCCCCCCCTAAAATTTGCAAATCATAGGTAAAACGATCATTTTCCATGTAAAAAAGAGTAAATATTAACTACCTGTTAGTTAATATAATTGTCAAATGCATCAATTTCAATTCATTAATCAATTTCAGTCATGAAAATGGCTCTTAAAAGGCTGAAATTCATCCAAAGAAGCAAGGATGGATTTTACTTAGAATTGTTATAGATTGTCGTTTTTTACACTTGATAAAGGCCAAGGGGCCGAAAATTTGTGTATTTGAGTTTTTGTGTTTTCCTCTGGAAGAAACGGTTTCAATCTAAACCGATATTGATTTCTTGGCATGAAATGAGTTAAAGAAGATCCTGACGACAATCTCAATAGCACTCACAATAGAGCACAAAATTGGCATGAAATGTAACACAACACAAATTAAGACACTTAGACTCTATATATATAATAGTTTAATTCTCACTCATTACTCTCAGACAGTGGTATATATGTTGACTTATAATTGTGATTATTATGTCCATCCTACAATGTAAATATAGCCACACAAAATGAACTTGAAGGAGTTTCTAAAGATTGCTCAGTACTAAAAGGTGTTACGACATTTACCTGAAGTCAAGTGAACACACTAAGGTTAAATAATTAATCGTTTTCTTATTTTCAGAAACTGAAGAATTTAGAAATTAAACCGCCATTGATAGTATTGAATTCAACTGAATGAAAATACTCCAATAAGTTACTTGTAAATTTTGTATTTTCTTTGTTGTTCCGTAATTAATGCTGACGCAAACATGCAGTGTACGTCCCTCATATTGGACTAAAAGCAGTGCAAAACTGTAAAAGTAACCGATCTAGAATTTTCGGTTTTGACCGCTAGCATTGAAATGGGAGAAACGAAATCCTGATAAGGCATGAACAGAAGTCTCAGTGACGGATCTAGGATTTCAGAAAGGGTGAGGGGCTAAGTCCAGCTCAAAGAAAATAGTTCACAGATAAGCAATGAAATCAAAAACAAACAAACAAAAACAAAACAACAAAAAACGAATACGAAAACGCGAATCTTTATAGAGTTCTCATTCTCTCTAAATCATATATCATGATTACATTTTTGATTCACCTAGGGGCTTAACCAAAAATGTAATCATGATAACTAGTTATCACGATTACATTTTTGGTTAAGCCCCTAGGTGAATCAAAAATGTAATCATGATACATATACAAATATGGACTGGGTATGAGTTCAATATGCAAAAATATTGCACGGCTACGACATATTATATGGACCGAGGCCGAAGGTCGAGGTCAATATACTGTGTCGTAGCCGTGCAATATTTTTGCATATTGACTCATACCCTGTTCATCCGTGTTATATTATATAATCACAATCCTTCTGTTTAATCTTAATCTTACTAGGGTCTGTGTTATTATCCAAACTATAATCACTTAAAATACTTACCACAAGATTGCAGGTCTATGATTTTTATGTGCAAAAAAAAAAAAAGAATCATGGAACCACCATCTCTCCGTATTTTTAGAGACTTCATATCACTGAAGAAAACATTCTTGTAACGTCGCTTCTCATTTGGCGTCGTATGTTACAACGTCATTGATAATATGACGTTAAAAGTACACATCAAAATGTACCTGTTGTACGAATTTGGTTCATCAAACATCTTCATGTTTCATGATTTATCGGAATCATTACCCAATCATGAGTAATTCATTCATATTCCCTCTATTCTAGATGTAGAATCGAAAGCGAGGCGCACAGCTGTGCAAAATCGTAAAATACGGAACCGCTAGCTAGCAATCTGATTGGTTGATACAAATCACTTATATATAATATTATTCTTTATTGGCGAGCGGAGCGAGCCAGGAAATTTTGGGAATAGATGGTTACATTATTATTATAATATTATTATTTATGAATATTATACGTTATATATGGCGTATTTATAAACGGAATGTTGACTTGCAATGGCGTATTTGCAGGGTGGTCATGCTGTTCAGAGATCATTCCATTTTTTTTTCAATATCAGACAAATATTCACATCATTGCGAATATACGCAATTTTATTTATGTTTGTTTGGGGGGTTTTTTTTTATTATATTTTTGTTTGTTTGTTTTTTCTTTTTCGTTTCTTTTTTTTTGGGGGGGGGGGGGGGTTGAAAATAACACGTTCAAGCGAAAGTGAAACTATGCCATGTATCAACCCCACCCACTCTTACTATATGAAACATCAGAACTCTGACCCACAAAAAATAAGTATGTGTTTTTAGATAATCGTTATCGCTTTCTGACTACTAGGTCATATTGCAGTGCATGATGTACTAGAATATTGACCTTTAAACAATATTCGATACTCCTCTGGATTTGCCATCACTTGCTACAATCACAGCATGGAGAAACTGAATCTTTTAACTGTGGCTGAGTGGTCAGCGGTGGGCTGCACAGGGTTCTTCGCTGGTGGTGGATTCTTCATCAATGCCGTGGACATCCCTGCCATATCCGCTGTGGATGATACTAAGGCAGTTAGGCAACATTGGAAGGGAATATACCTGGGTGGGAAGAGGTTCCAGGTACGTACGTGACCTACTGGATGTAGCCTAACAGTGTTACTCTTTGGTGTAATAGTAGTGTCTTACCATTTTATTTTCATTTCAATTATATTTGTATTCAACTGTATTTGAATTGACATTAAACTGATGAATTGTGCTTGTTTGGTGAGAAATTCCTAAGAGCGGAGCCACAGGGATTTATCACGCTAATACCGGTTGCTGTATTTACTATAGATATGTGTTAAAGGGATCTAACTCAGCGTTTAACGAAAAATCGACAAGTCATCTTTAAGTCTTCAGAAATAGGCTGATCAATGTCAAAACCTATTTTCTGTGGTATATTTCGATAGATTAATTCATACTGAATCTTCATACGAAATTTGAAATCAGTACCTCCCTTACGAGCCGAGATATGCCCAATACCGCTCTCTTGTGAGCGCCGCATTTCTAGGTCGGACAAAAAGGTGTCCGGTGATAATCAAGCAGTATAGACAAAATTTGGTTACTGCTTGATCGTTTAAACGTCCGAACACTTCAAAGACATACAACTGCATGATTATCTACTCTTCACATGCTTTTTACCATCTCAAAATCGCTGGTATATGAAAGTCCCTCATATAGCTACCTCTTTGCATGCACGTATATGTCTTTCATAACTCTGCACATATTGAATTTAATCTCGCTTAAATCCGACGCTTTTCTTATTTCAAAGTCGTCAAAAAAGACTTTATTTGAAATTGTACTAAGCATATATGGGACTATTTCATGCAATGTTATGTATTTGAGATGTTCGCATCATTGAATGGTCAAGCGGTGCCTCAAGTTGATCACTGATGCCTGATTATCATCGGACACCTTTTTGTCCGACCTAGAAATGCGGCACTTATAAGAGGGCGGTATTGGGCATATCTCGGCTCGTAAGGGAGGTACTGATTTCAAATTTCGTATGAAGATTCAGTATGAATTCATCTGTCGAAATATACCAAATAAAATAGGTTTTGACATTTATTAGCCTATTTCTGAAGACTTAAAGATGACTTGTCGATTTTTCGTTAAACGTCGAGTTAGATCCCTTTAACACATATATATAGTAAATACTGCAAACGGTATTAGCGTGATAAATCCCTGTGAGCGGAGCATGTAACATGTACAACCGGCAGTATGGTCGGATCTAGAAAACTTCCGTCCTATAGGCTATGGTTTTGAAATAAAAAAAAAAAATAACGTGAAACAGGAAAAATAAGCAATTTTTGCAGACTCGGGGGAGGGGGTCCTGGATCCCCTTTATTTTTAAATCCATGCTTGCGTTTATGACGGTCATGGAATATGTTTATGAGAAATAGGGTTTACTTCACAGGCACATGTAGAAAGAGCGTCAATATCCTGTATAATACCTCTTTACAGGTCATAAGAGAAAAAATGTATAGAAATACAAGGCTTTCGACGAATTTTCAGCTAGAAGTAGCATCTGCAATTCTTGTATTTGACATGTTTTAAGGGCAAAATGGGGTATGACAATAAAGATTTATTTGTATACTTCCTAAAAACATCAATAATTCACCCAAAAAGATCTCATATTGTAGCCTAATCGCCTACCAAAGTTAGAGTGTTTTCTACTTCCATTGCCAGATTGGACAAGTACTGATTCATTCAGCTTACTGTAAGCAGAGTAAAACACCTGGATGATTCAGACTAGCTAATCTGGCAATGGAGGTTCAAGACAGAAAGTAGAAAACAGTCCAAGTATACAAATCAATCTTTATGGCCATACCCCGTCTTGCCCTTCAAATGCAAAAATTGCAGAAATGCTACTTCTAGCTGAAAATTCGTCGGAAGCCTTGTATTTCTATAGGTACAAATATTCTCTTATGACCATACAGGATATTGACGCTCTTTCTACATGTGCCTGTGGTTCATGAATCATGTGCACATCATTTGATACTGAAGTTACATGTATATCTTTGACCTTTATTTAGTTAAACGTCACATACATGAAATAATCTTGATCGGGCCCTAGTACTGTACCGATTATCGCCGACGTCGGCGTCATTGTCGCCAGACCCTTCCGATTACGATAATCGATTATAATCGACCCGCCGCGAGAAACGAATCTGCATGTGCTGATATGTCATGTTCACTTCGAACGGTCACGTGACCATGTATGTCCATGAAAACCCGACACCGTCTCTCACGTAGTTATCAACAATTTTATAATATTTAGAAGGCATACGGAATCCAGCGACGTATATAGAGCGACAGAGTTTATGAGTCGTATTTTACCAGCACGTAGATGATGCTTACTCTCACCGGGAATCTGATGACATTCTTATTTAGGATTAACTTCTTCCATCATATGTCGATTATTCGTCCATTTTGTTAAGTACGTCCTATTCTCTCCGTCATGCTTTTCACAGCCCTCATTATTTTAAATAAGGCAGTGTACTATTTATGTTTTTAAGGGGACATTTGCTATCCTGGGTACGGCGTCCGGTTTATGTGCCTGGTACCTAAGCAAGTCAGAGTACCGATGGTTGTACCTGCTCGGGTCAGGACTGATCTTCTCCGTCATGCCTTTCACAGCCCTCGTCATGCACTCTAATATCAAACAACTTATGGAGGATGACGTGGTGGAACGGAAAGGTAGGACACGTTCATCCGATTAGCTGCACTATTTTTACTACTTTAACCATTGCGTTTAAAAAATTTTGTAGCATTTCTATCATTTTAAAAGTTTAGTTTTATCTGCTCATACTCCAAAGCTAGTCTAGAGAGGATAGAGAGGATAAATGTATGACAATATGAATAAATTACTTTTAGAGTTCATGAAATAAAGTAATTATTTTACTTTAACCTCGGTAAAAGTAAATAATTGTATTGTGTATATTGTCTGTCAACTGCATGTGAGACCGGTGATTTATCAATGTTATAAATACTATTGTTGCACCATTTATAACGAAATGTTCTGGTCTTGCGCTTAGTATACCAGAAACGAACAAATTTGTTGAAAAGACAACATTTCATCATCATGCCTATTATTATATGATATGAATTCCCATCTTTCTCTGTTATCGTCCTGTGTAGGTACGAGTTGGGTGAGAGAGAAGATCAGCCTGTGGAACAGACATCACATGTTCAGGACTCTGGCCTCTACTATAGCCTTTGATAGCTTTATACTTGGAGTCTTTCTGACGAGATAAGGCAGGTACGATTTGACGACAAAATCTGTGTTGTAATGTTGTTATTTATGTTAGATAACTACCGGTATTTCTTTCGATCGTGCTTTCGTACTTTTCATTGCATTGCTTCAGAGCATGCTTTTATGCAGCCTACTTGAACATTAATTTCACACAAAAGAATGGAGATATCCAAAGAAAGTTGATGGTAACACCCACAGTAAATCACAGAAATATCCCTATATGAAAACACAGAGTAGACAAGCATAACAAGATAATCAAAAGAGACGAGGGACACCAAACACGACATCAAAACACCAAACACAAAATACTGTACAAAACAACGAAACCAATGGGCAATCGGTATATAAATAGCAAAGATGTAGTTATCCGGATTAAGTATGCACAACCCTCCCACTTGTCCGGTTTATACGTGGTGTCGAAGAACACAGTGTGACAATGCCTACGTAGGCCCTGCATTTCACTCGGAAGTAGAACAACACACAATTGTTGTGTAAAATAGCTTCCTTAATGTAAGATTACTACACAAACAAGACAGTGAAACCACACAGACTGTCCTTGCTACAACAGGATCATATCCACGGTATATAAAAAAGTCAATGGATGATTCTGAGGCTTTTCGATTGAAATTTTATTTACCTTTGATCCTCCTTATTTTATTTATGTCAACAGTAAAGGTAGGTAGTGAAATACCCAAAATAACATACTACATGTATTGCTTGTATAGGTCCGAATTTCAAAAGAAGTTGAGAGTAATTTTCTTTTTTTGATTTCAAGAAAAATTCCAGAAAATATTAACTAGTTCATAAAAAAGGAAATCTTGACTTAAAACTTTCTTGGTAATTCGCAATTTTCTACTGTGAAAATCCAAAACCTGATATATTAGATGAGTGGTGATATGTAAATACCGTATAACGGCAGTCTAGGGACATCCCCTTCATTTACTATATTGAAAACACATTTACTATTTACAATTTTATAATTCAGGTCCAAAAATGATGTTTCTGTGTTTGTAACGTTTGCTTTGTTGAGTGTCAATTCTAAATTCAAGCAGTATATAATATTGAAATTGTTTTTATTTCTGATTAGGTACGCTATATAATGACAGGGGTGTATCCACGTAGGACATTGACTATCAGTAGTGCCATATACATATCGCTTGGTTCCAAACTGAGTTGCTAGCTGAGGATACCAATATTATGGATAGTCTAGAATTTCCATTTCATTGGACTATTAGAATGACATTCTTGTTACTAAGTCAAATGGCAGGAATTTTCGAATCTTATCGAAGGGTAAAAATTAGATGACTCAGTTTTTGGAAATGTTATCTTTTTTGTATATACCGGTATATATTATTTTGTAAAATGTATATTATTGATAATATACAAGAAAAAATGTATAGTATTTTCAATAAATCAGTTGAAGTAGATATTTCTCTTTTGTATTTCTCCTATTTTCTTTCTTTCACTTATGCACTTATTTAGAACTTTTTCAATAAGGAGTGTTTTACATTTCTTGTTTGACTCATAATATCTAGACTATACGAGCTTTATCTCTAAATCAAACGACAGGTACAAAAAGTGTATACTGTAGGCTACCAGGACGATGACCTGAGATAAATCTGCCTACATTATGTTTATCTAATCCTGAAAAACTTCTAAAGCTTACAGTAAAAGGACACTACCAAAACACCACATAATTCACACACAAATACAATGTACAACCTTTTAATTTATTTATTTAATTTGATATCCGCTTTACATTCTCAATATGTCACAAAGAAAACTCAGCGTGTTAAGAAAATTGCTAAAAGGAAAATATCGTTCGCCAAAATTCCTGCTATCGTTCTGACCATATGCTGCCTATTCCAGGATGAGATGCTGCTTTTCACCCATCTTTCTCCTGTAAGAATCAAATGAAGTTACTGTAAAAATGAACAATAAAAAGTATATATATACTTTTTTCTTTTATTGGAAAAAGGAGATTTTTTTCGAGATCCAATTATTTACTAACCTTTCTCCTGTACGACGCGGTCGTCTAGTAATTTTCTTATACCAGGTAACATGACAATGATATAGAAAGGCCATACTGAAATCATCACTCCAGACCCCAATAACCACACCCATCTATTGTTGCACGTACTCCCATTCCATGCTACTACCCCTGCGCTTGATGCAATTATTGCCAATGGACCCTTCAAATAAATATGGGAAAATATCTTCTTCTTTTTCCTTAGTTTTCATACTACTCCAAGTTTAATATGAAATTAGGAAGTAACACTTGTTATAAATTAGAGCATCGAATTCATTGTTTATTCAACTAAACATCGATAATTTAAGGGTGTTATAAGTTCCCATTTCGCCTTAACAACAGTCACGAAAACCCATTAAGGCGAAATGAGAATATTTTTGTGTCGCCTGCGAAGCAAAGCGACACTTAGGGATAACTTTGTCCGTTGTTCGTCTGTCCATCCGTCCGTCCGTCTGTCTGTCTGTCACACTTTGGGTGTCACAGCCCATAACTTTTGATTGGTAAGTGATAGGGCTTTGATATTTTACATGTGTATTCCTTGTAACAACGCCTTTCTATACATACCATAATTTTTTACCTATTGACCTTGACCTACATATTTGACCTATTTTTCAAAAAAATTAAGATTGTATATATCTTTTGATTGGTAAGTGATAGGGCTTTGGTATTTTACATGTGTATTCCTTGTGACAAGACCTTTCTACACAGACCATAATATTTGACCTTGTGACCTTGACCTTGTCAAGAAAAGTCAAATTGGCTATATCTTTTGATTGGTAAGTGATAGGGCTTTGATATTTCACATGTGTATTCCTTGTAACAATGTCTTTCTATACATACCATAATTTTTGACCTAGTGACCTTGACCTAACTATTTGACCTACTTTTAAAAAAAATTAAGAATGGATATATCTTTTGATTTGTAAGTGTTAGGACTTTGATATTTCACACGTACAATCCTTGTGGCATGACCTTTCTTCACATACCATGATTTTTTACCTTGTGACCTTGACCTAGATATTTGACCTACTTTTGAATCATAGATAAGATTCACTATATCTTTTGATTGGTAAGTGATAGGGCTTTGATATTTTACATGTGTATTCCTTGTAACAACGCCTTTCTACACATACCATAATTTTTTACCTATTGACCTTGACCTACATATTTGACCTACTTTTCAAAAAAAAATTAAGATTGTATATATCTTTTGATTGGTAAGTGATAGGGCTTTGGTATTTCACATGTGTATTCCTTGTGACAAGACCTTTCTACACAGACCATAATATTTGACCTTGTGACCTTGACCTTGTCAAGAAAAGTCAAATTGACTATATCTTTTGATTGGTAGGTGATAGGGCTTTGATATTTCACATGTATTTTCCTTGTAACAATGTCTTTCTACACATACCATAATTTTTACCTTTGACCTTGACCTAACTATTTGACCTTCTTTTCTAAGAATTTAAGGTTGTATATATCTTTTAATTCGTAAGTGATAGGTCTTTAATATTTCTTATGATGAGACCTTTTCGTTACCAATTTTTACATAGTGACATTGGCCTAGATGATTTACACTCTTTTCTGAAAATTTGAGAATGACCATATCTTTTAATTTGTAATTAAGAGGTCTGATATTTCAAATGAATTTCATTTGACAAAACTTTTCTAGTGTTACCAATAATTTTGATCCGTTTTCTAGAATAATAATCAAGCCGCTTCGCAGGCGACACAAGCATTCCTTGGATTGCTATTTTTTCTACCTAAAATTCACAGTTAAGGCGAAATGGGAACACACCCTGGTATCTCAACAGTTAAAAAAACTAAAGTATTAATTTAAAATATCTAATTTTCATTAAATAAAAAAATCATTGTCATTTAGAATACATCGTATTCTAAATATCTCTGGAATTCATTGTATTCTAATTATTTCTGATATTAAACTGAATAAATCTTTTTTTTTCTGAATAAAATTGTGTTTGAAAAAATATAGTAAACCACATGTTGGAAATTAGTAAAGGAAAGTTATATTGGTTAGTTTCATAGTATAGTTATAACTGATTTAGTTTCATATGTATTATTATCTATTATTATTAGTACATCAGTGACCTGGCATGGATATTAAGTTTATCTGTCCTCATTTTGGCAAACGTGAAATGACGGCACACACGATTATTATTTACCTGGAGAAATTTGGCCCTGTTATACAGCGTCTTCCAGTATTGTCTGACTGCACCCACATCCTGTACCGTAAAAATGGCGGGAATGTCCACTACATTTATAAACAATGCACTTCCCGCGAAAAGCCCGGACAGACCAGTAGCTGTCCACTCTGCTAAATTGATCAAACTTAATTTCTCCATATTTAGACAACGTGACCTTGTTCTAGTATGAAGGCATTTTTTACCGGATGGAAATTGCGAAATGGATTTATGTTGAATCAGTAAAATAGCAACGCAAAATTGCTATGGAAAATAATCGATTTATACTCTCTATTTTGATTCAATAATAATACGGAAGTGTTCAAACTCTTTACCTTCTTGAAGAAAATTTCGAACAAATTTTGATGCAACAGACACGTGTTTCGGACAGTAAATCCTCTTTAGTGGTATTTATGTAATGCCGGAGTGATTTCTGACACAATCAAATGTATTTTCAGTAGCGCCCTTTGGTTTTACGTGCTGGTAGTTAGGGGGCAACCTTTTGATCCGGGGGGGGGGATTTTGGAATTAAATATTCTTAATCAGAATGTCGCACACATACTGCACCCGCACCAGATGGACCAACAAACAACAAGGCACAATGTCGCACACTTACTGCACCCACACCAGATGAACAAAAAGACAACAGGGACAATGTCGCACACATACTACATCCACACCAGATGAACAAAAAGACAACAGGGACAATGTCGCGCACATACTACATCCACACCAGATGAACAAAAAGACATCAGGAGACAATGTCGCACACATACTACACCCTTACCAGACGGACCAACAAACAACAAGGGACAATGTCGCGCACATACTGCACCCACACCAGATGAACAAAAAGACAACAGGGACAATGTCGCACACATACTACATCCACACCAGATGAACAAAAAGACAACAGGGACAATGTCGCGCACATACTACATCCACACCAGATGAACAAAAAGACATCAGGAGACAATGTCGCACACATACTACACCCACACCAGACGGACCAACAAACAACAAGGGACAATGTCGCACACATACTGCACCCACACCAGTTGAACAAAAGGACAACAGGGACAATGTCGCACACATACTGCACCCACACCAGATGAACAAAAAGACAACAGGAGACAATGTCGCACACATACTACACCCTTACCAGACGGACCAACAAACAACAAGGGACAATGTCGCACACATACTGCACCCACACCAGATGAACAAAAAGACAACAGGAGACAATGTCGCACACATACTACACCCATATCAGACGGACCAACAAACAACAAGGGACAATGTCGCACACATACTGCACCCACACCAGATGAACAAAAAGACAACAGGGGACAATGTCGCACACAAACTACACCAACACCAGATGAACAAACAGACAACAGGGGACAATGTCGCACACATACTACACCCATACAAGACGGACCAACAAACAACAGGGGACAATGTCGCACACATACTGCACCCACACCAGATGGACAAACAGACAACAGTGGTCAAATACAATTAAGAATTGACTGTTCAATTTTGACAGTTTATTGGAGTATGAACTTTGGTTTGTCGCATCACAAATTGTGTAAAACCGCGTAGCGTAGATCTAGCGAAGCGGTTTTACGCAAAATTTGTGATGCGACAAACCAAAGTTCATACTCCAATAAACTGTCAAAATTGAACAGTCAATTCTTATAAATTCCAAACCCTAATTTATCCCAAATTTCACAAATATCCTCAAGAAATTAGTAATTTAGTACATTGCGTATGGAAATATCAACTCCGTAGTGCCCATAGCCTAGGCCTAACTAGTTCCCAACGAAATAGAAATAATGTATACATAGCTAGTTAAAAGCCACAAATGTGTCAAAAGTATTTGTTCTCCTGTTGGAGCCCCATTTTACCAATTCATTATATCATCAGATGATATGACGTAGCAGTTTGATGACGCGTTTTGCAGTTCAAGCCATCAAGGTCGCCGACATGGCAGTTGTGTTTGGATTGTACACGCAGGAGCTGGGAGTTTATACAGACAGATTCTCTGTACTTATAGATCTAATACTTGCAGAAAAAGGCATGATTATGATCTATTGGTATCAGAATATCTTCCTTGGAGTTAGTTAGTGAAAATTCATGACGATACTGCATCCTGATCGAGGCCGAGGTAGGTCGTTTCGATCTCTCATTTTCTGTTCGTTAATATATAACGAGATCCTGATCGAGATCCTGATCGAGATCGAGGTAGGTCGTTTCGATCTCTCATTTTCTGTTCGTTAATAAAAACTCTTATTAATACATAAAAGACTAAATAATTATCTAGAATCCAACAATCTCCTGAGTGAACACCAGTTTGGATTTCGAAAAGGTCACCGTACAACAGATAATATTTTCATCTTAAAAACTCTTATTAATAAATATTTGAATAGCAAAAGAAACTTATTTGTTTGTTATATAGACTTTACTAAGGCGTTTGATACTGTAAACAGACCACTCCTTTTAAAAAAGATCTTTGATAAGGGTATTGGCGGAAATTTTCTGAGACTTATCAAAAACATGTATTCAAACACAAAATACTCTTGTATACTTTCTTCGGAATACTCGCATCCATTTTCTTCATCTCGGGGAGTAAAACAAGGAGATAATCTAAGCCCGACCTTATTTAATATATTTGTAGATGATTTTGGGTCCTATATACAGAGTGACTCAGTCCAATCTCCCTCTTTAAACAACTATCCTGTAAGTCACCTTTTCTTTGCAGATGACTTGATTCTAATGTCAGAGACCCCCTCGGGTCTACAAATATTGATAGATCAACTATCTCGCTATTGCTCAGATATGAAGTTACAAGTAAATGTTAACAAATCAAAAGCAATGATCTTTAGTAGAGACAAAAGCATAGCAAATAATCATTCATTTTACTTGAATCAACGTATCTTACAGATTGTTCATGAATATAAATACTTAGGTCTAATTTTTGCAAGTAACGGCAAATTTAATATCGCAGCGCAAAGTTTGGCAGACAAGGCAAGAAAAGCATACTACTCAATTAAAAAATCTATCCCTTTTAATACGAATTTGTCAGTTAAACACCTATTAAAAATATACCAATCCATGATAGAACCAATTCTAACATATGGATCAGAAGTCTGGTTGAGCGACTTCAATGTTGATGTTAACAAATCAGATAAATTGCCAATGGAAAAAATACAAAACTTTATTATTAGAGATATACTTGGGGTACATAATAAATCTTCAAATTTAGCAATAAAAAACGAGACTGGTATATATCCAGTATGTATAAAATCATTCTATCTAATGCATAAATATTACAACAGATTAAATAATACTAATGATAAATTTAGAATTACAAATAAAATACTACTAGCAGCAAAACATGAAGAGAACAATCTGTACCAGAGTAATCCCTTAAAAAGTTGGCAGAACCAACTGCAGAATCTTAAAAATGATTGTCATATAAATACATTGGATATAAAATCTAACATCTTTAAATCAAAGTTGGAGTCTTTATTCAAAGAAAACTTATTTAAAGTAAGAAATTACTGTATAGAAAATCCAAATGAAGGCAAACTTTCTTTCTATTTCTCCATTGCCGAAGAATTTAAACTCCAACAATATTTAAAATTCCCACTAAAAAGGTATGAAAGGTCTATTTTAACTAAGTTAAGGATAAGTGCTCATAAACTAGAAATTGAAATAGGGAGATACAAACGCCCCCCTGTAAAGAGAGAAGATCGTTTCTGTAAATTTTGTTCGGATGTCGTTGAGAATGAAATGCATTTCCTATTTACATGCCCTTTGTACCAAGCTTTAAGAATTAGATATGATACTATATTTTGTAACAAGGATAATCAAACAGAAACAGAAAGATGTAAGGATATCCTAAACCCAACTGATATCGTTCTTTGCAAGCGCATTTGTTGTTATCTTCTTTCTGCATTTGAAAATAGGTTGGATGCATTCAAAGCAATTGAAATGACATGAATAGCTAGTGTACAGTTTACAATACAACTAATTTAATTGTAAGTGTATGTTTTACATATTTACCTAATTTAATTAGATGCTTAAGGACTAAGTACTATACAATATGTTGAAAGAAAAAATACTTGTACTGATGCCTATGTGTATTACTAATATTGAATTACTTGTATAGATTACGAGCAAATACTGCTAAGTCTTCATATTGTGGTGATCATTCATTCTTCGCTTTTGTAAGTTACATAGACACTATATGCATATATATATTTATACAAGTGCAGTAATTTCTCTGTTTTGTAAGATGATGTGTCAGTGATGTATGCCAACATGTTTGGTGAAAGTCAATAAATCTTGAATCTTGAATCTTGAATCTTGAATATAATGTTTTGTTCTAAATTCTTCATCTCGGTATAAAAACATCATTAGAAAAGTTTCTAGTTTCAATAATCCATAGGATCAGAACGATTGTATCTCATATAAATTGTTTGAAACAGTGATCTTCGGTCCTTTTCTTTCAAAACTTTTGTACGTTGATGTCAACAGTCGTCAGCCATAGGGAAATTTCAAACGCTGGATACTCGACCAAAAACTTCCACGATGGGATTGTAATTTTGAAGAAAATGGATGGGAGATTCTGTTTATCTCGTGATTTTACTGCGTTTTCTATCTATCATCAAAATTTAAGGACAGGGAATGGTCTAAGGAGCTTCAAAAACAGGCACATAGCAACCGAAAAACGCTGAAAACCCGCGTACACCGGTACATCATCAAAACTGTCATACAATTTTCATTAATTCTGATATCGTTTTTATATCTAAGGACTACTGTTAACAAAAGTATGTTTGTTTTGGCATTTGTATCATTCAAAAGCCGATCTTAGCAACATTGAATGATTTTGATTAAAGTAGTTCCGGCTCATCCGGTATTTTTTCTTGTTCATTGAGGTATGAACGTGCATTTTGGACCAATCAAAATGCGTAGATTCGTGTTAACAAACATATTTGGATTACGTTCAAATTTATTGTTGTTAACTATGGCAAAAACTACTTTGTAAAAGAAAAGTCCGATTCTGAAAATAAGTACACTGAAACAGACATTATTCAGATGTTAAACTTTCTGATCGACAACATTTTTGTGGTGTTTGGAGGAAAGGTATTCCAGCGAACTGTCGGAATTCCATTGGGGATCAATTGTGCCCCACTCCTTGCCGACATTTTCCTTCACTCGTACGAAGCTGAATTCATTCAATCTTTGGTCTCTGAAGGGAAAAGATACTTAGCTTCTGACTTCAACTTCACTTACAGATACATAGACGATGTGTTGTACATCAATAATCCAAAATTCGCGGATTACCTCAGCAGTATCTATCCTTCAGATCTTGAAGTCAAAGAAACTACAGAGACAAATAATTCAGCATCCTATTTGGACATAATGTTGTCCTACGACACTGATGGTCACATGAACACCTCACTCTATGGCAAACGTGACGACTTCAGTCTCAGCATTATAGATTTTTTCTTTTCTGAGTAGCAACATCCCTTCATCGCCTGCTTATGGCGTATTCAATTCTCAGTTGATACGCTATGCCAGAGTATGTACCAAATATACGGATTTTGTTCTGAGAGCTAGCCGTCTTTCAGATAAGCTTCTCAGTCAGGGATATGTTTGTGACCGACTAACATCGTCACTGAAGAAGTTCTACGGTCAATATGCGGAACTCGTCATACACTATGATGTCCCACTCTCCAGAATGGTGGATGATACTCTGTCAAAGACCATTTGAACCATCCAATCAAAGATTTTACTCTATGTCTTCCAAAATGGAAGTAACCGGATTTGACAGTTCTACTGAATTGAAGTGGCGGGTGTTGCATGCAAGCAGGAAATGCTTACTCTTCATGGGCACCTAGTCTCAATCCATATCGGGAGTTTGCTTCTTTTCATATGGTGGAGGTTTTTGTTAGTTTGCTTTGGTTCCTGTTTTATCCTGATTTTGTTTGCCTTCGGTTTCTCATTTTCTGAATTATCGATTTTGTGCTGTATACAGGGATATGGTAATTATCCATATTTGTCATGAAAATGATTTTTTATGCTGCTGTTGTTCACTCAAAGCGGTGAGTTTGTGGTCTGCCATGGTCAATTGCTTTATATTCAATCCTTTACACGGTCGTTTGAAAATGGTTCCCGAAATTAAGTTAACATTAAGGAAATAATTTACTATGTTTGTAATTAAAGAAAATTCCTAAAGTATTCAATACAAGATAAATATGATTAAATTCATGTTAACCTAATTGTATCAACGAATAATGACCTCTTTGTGCAAACGTGATAAGAGTCTACAATGCGCAAATCATTTGCAGATCCAGGATTTCAAAAAAAGGTTCTCAGAAACTAAACTGCAATTTTATATGACTGAATGCATCTATAGCCCTTTTTCCGTAAAGCCTTGGTGAGGCGAATCCCGATACAAGAATAAACTTGGTAATTCCGAAAATTCTCTTTCAGATATTTTGATCCTGAATACTAAATCCGCTACTGAATGTGTATCTCGAGTATAAAACCTTGCGTCCAAGAAAGCCAAGTATCATTTCAAACAAACAATGTTTTCAGGGTTAGTTGTGCTGGCTATTATTCCCGCTGGTGAGTAGATGGTTCAAGTTTTACCACGGAGTTTTATAAATGTTTTCTAAAAGTGAAAATAAGATGGTGTCCAGAATAAAGCAACTTAAATGCATTTATATGAACCAAACTTTAAGCGTGCTTTATTCAATGTCAACAAAACTAAAGTAAGAGATATAAAAAAATTAAGTGTTCCCGCTCAGATGTCAAAGACAAGAAACTTTATCCTCTGCCGCAATCTATATGCTTCATTAAGCTGTAAGAGATGTAATAGAAACGTAGATTAACAGGAGTGTTAAGAAATGCAAGAATAAACCCATCTTTGATCAAACAGACTTAAAGACCTTATAAAATCGAAGTTAAATGAATATTTTAGTTAAAAAAGAATAAGAAGGAAAGTCAAATTCTTCAACAAGTCGTAAAATCAACAACAATGACTTCACTCCCACCGAGGAAATAAAACATTGAATTTCAAAGACAACATCTAAATCGATGCCATGAGAAGCTTTGCTATCTCAAACATTAAACTATTTTACATTGTTATCGAATTTTCGACAACTCCTTTATATTGGTGACGAATTTCCTACATCCACTGTTCTGTATATGTAGATTGCTCGATATGCATGCCTTATGAGTTACCTGCAAAAAAAAAACCCAAAAGAGGTTGTGTGCGCGTCAACCTACTACACCAATGAAAAAAACGCTCTTTTTTTTAAAAGGTGAACTTCACTTGATCATTTGTTTGTCAGATCTTTATGCAGGTAACATACGATAATTAGCTTGAATTATAATGGACATGCCAGAACTCCAATTTGATTTCAGAATCGTACGTCTGGTTATGATTTGCAACTGATAATTTTACAAATGTTTTTAGCCCACTTATATCATCAACGTACTTTGGTACCTAGATCTCGAAATGGATTTCAGTTTTGTTTTTTATTTCAGTCTTCGTGGACGCTGGTCCAAGATGCACGGGAAACCCTAAGATGTACAATGGTAAAATGTGTGCATCAACCACAAGATATAACGACTACCACAAGGGGGCGTGTGGGTGTGGTCCGGCCAGCGGTGATTCACAGTTTGGATGGAATCACGACCACTTCGTCACGGCTCCTAATCAGTATTTCTTTGATGAGCACGACAAACATTGGTGCGGAATTAACTGTGGAAGATGCGTTAAGCTCACAACTACAGGTTAATTAACATGGCGAATTACTTGTTTCTCATATTTTCAAAACAGAAAACCACTATTATTATTTATTGTAGCATATACAAGAAATATCTTGCTTTTCTATAACAAATACTTTCGAAGAGTGTTAACGATAGAATAGAATAACAAGACCGGGAATCAGTCTATTGTGCATGGGCAGATTCGACTTGCGTTCCCAACGTCACTGACGTATGGCGGTGGATTCGAGCAGTCGGTCTTGTTTGTTCAGATCTGTTACGACAAAGAACTATTGTTGCGACTGAACATAATTTGATATAAAATTGACTGTATGGATTACTTCTAATTTTGACTACAAGACCGAGCGATGAAGATTGATCATAAAATGCTAAAGTGGACGCCACATTAGTTATATAAAGTAACATTCTTCTGACGAGCTATTAAAATACTTTTATTGTTTGTATAGTCTAAGATTAAATTTGTCGAGGGACAAAGCCTGATTGAATATCAGAACTTCTTTTTTGGGCTTCTACAGATCCTAGTAATTGTTTGGGATGTTTATAAGCATTATATTCCAACAGAAACAAGTTGTAGATCGTTGACTGAATCGTTTCAAGCCATCATGGACGAAACGTGGTGACCATGAGACAACATAGGGGTACGGGATCGACAAACGTAGCCGTGGCTGACGGGGCAAATGCCACGGCTTCTGAGTCCAGGAAAGCTGACGGCGCACTACGTTTCAACCCACGGCTTGTTACGGACGTTTGTACGTTTTCTCACGACCTGCCACGTTCTGATGAGGTCTTTCACGCTTTGTTACGACCCAATAAAGTTGGTCACGTCTACCAAGTTCTTTCAAGGCCCACTACGATTAACCGTGAGCGCCGGGACTTGGCTTGTATACTTCTTGTGTGACCGTGCCTACGGTGTCAGGCGGTAGTAGAACTTGAAATAAACCGTAACAAGCCGGGATGTACCGTGATTGAACGTGACGAAATGGCTAAAGCACTTCTTAGCTCGCCGTGAAAAATCATGGTACACCTAGATAAAACGCACTTCTGCCCTAAAGCAGCAGTCGCAGCTAAACGGGACATAAACGTGACAGACTCAACTAACTAGGATCGTAAGTTGCCGAGTCATACTTTTGCTTCCCGTTTCGCTACGGAAACTGTCCCAAATTTCGTTGCGTTCGACCCGTTTTGTTACGGTTTCTAAATGGGATAAAGAAGATCCTGACGTCATCCAAAACAGCACTTACAATAGAGCTAGAGGTGGGATCAGGTGCCCGGGAGAAGTAAGCATCCCCTGTTTGGCTAACCACACCGCCGTCGATGTTCACGCACGAAAACGCAAACAACATCTACAAAACATTCACTGACTGAGGTTATGTCTATATAGAAAGTGCTATGGCGACCATGTCAGGGAAAAAAATTTCAAAACACTTACTTCAAACCTCTCGCGGGGAACTTATTCACGAGCTCCACACGGCAAAGGGCATAAGTGTAACACAAATGAGATAAAGAAGACCCTGACGTCAATCTCAACAGCACTCACAATAAAGCACGAAATTGAGCATCGACGGACCCCTAAAAAAGGCCATCTCCACCGTGGGCTGCCGCGACAAATTTTGACAGTTTAATCCCCTTTTCCACTATATTCCCGGCGGCCACGGAGGCCACGTTCCCGAAACGTGCATGTCTGGTCTATGCTGCAAATTTATCAGTTCTTATTGCTATTGAATTTGAAGACTTTTAACATTCAAGCCATCACGAAAGAAACGTGGCGAATTTGAGACAACGTAGGGGACGGGATTAGCCGTGATTGCCGGTGGTGACAAGGCAAATATTTAAACTATCAAAATATTTGTCACGGAAGCCTACGTTGGAGATGACCTACGTTGGCAAAACGGGTCGAATGCAGCGAAACTTGATTTAACACAGTAAATTTCCCCTGGCTTGACGGTGATGTTCCTAAATTACCGTCCTATGGTATTTATATTTCATAGCTCATCCGGTATGCTAGAGCATGCACTGATGTTTTGGATTTTTATAGTAGAAATTTAAAAATTACCAAGAAACTTTTGGGACAAGGTTTTCGCTTTCACAAACTAGTAAAGACTTTCTGGAAATTTTACAAAAATTATTGTTAAATTCTTCTGAAATTCGGACAAATACAGGCAACAGAGTATATTACTTTGGGTATTTCACAACCTGCATTTTATGTTGACATAATTAACAAGATAAGAGGGATCAAAGATAGACAACATCACTATCGAAAATGCGTTAGAATCATCAAACGCCTTTTATACCGTGGATATGATCCTATTGTAACCAGACGGACACTAGGCTTGGTACTTGACCAATCTACATTCTTGTACCAGCGCATCCTTAAAATGTGCATTCTGGCTGACTGTGACGACGGGACTCCATGACGGGCTCTAACCAAACCTCTTAAGGGAAGACAGGTCCCCCGACCACCTGTCCTCTCTGAATGTCAGTCGGACTCCTCGGGTGATAACATACATGAGCTCGCTACAGCCGGCAGAGTACGGACTGCATTACGTACGCCCTCTTTTTATATCCATTGACATATTCATCTGTGTTGCTTGGGCCCTTGCGTTTTGCGGTCTTGTTTGTGTGTGGTCATCTGACAGTGAGGAGGTTGTTTAACACCACAATTATACGTTCTTAGAGACATTTGGATAATCGAAAAAAGTGGGAGGGTTGTGCGCACGTAATCCAGGATAACCACACCTTCTGCTATTTCCGTGGCAGATGGCCGTCCTAAGTTAGCACCGGTTGCCCATTGGTCTCGCTGGTTTATGTGTAGTCCTTTGTGTCTGATGTTTCATTGTTGTGCGTTGACGTTCCTTGTCCCTTATGCGTCTCTTTCTGTGCTTGTCTGCTTTGTATTTTTGCATTGGGTGTTTTGGGGTTTTGCTGTGGGTGCTGCAATCTGGTCTTGTTGGAGATCCCTTCCTTTGTTTGACAGTACGTTACAGACTGTAACAAACCTTGGGGCAGTGTCCGTAGCGGAACGGGAAGCAACAGTATGACTCGGCAACTTACAATCCTAGTGAGTTACGTTTCGGTCTGTCACGTTTATTTTCCGTTTAGCTGCGACTGCTGCGCGTTTATGAAGGTTTGCCAAGATTTCTCTACAGCGTTCAATCACGGTACGTTCCGACTTGTTACGGTTTATTTTCAGTTCTACCACGACCTGACATGGTGCGCATGTTCATTTTCCCCGCCAGCCCCGGCGATCACGGCTAGTTAGGTTTATCGATCCCGTTCCCCTACGTTGTCTCAAGATCACAACGTTTCGTCCACGGTGGTTTGAAAAGTGGCCTCTGCCGCCGCCTCCGGGAACATAGTTTAAACGGTTGATTATTTTAAGTTCTTCTACTTCCTGACACGGTGCGCAGGGTAACACAAGAAGTATATCAAGCCGATCTTTATTTATTTATTTTTTATTTATTTATTTATTTATTTATTTATTTATTTTTTTTTTTTTTTTTTTTTTTTGTAAAGATTGAGATCTGAACGATTATTTCATTGAATTTTCGGATTTGTTAGTACTTCATTTAATGGAATATTTCAGGTAGAATATCCCTCTAGTCGGTATTGCTGGTAATTTTTTGCCTGGATACCCTATTTTTTTCTCTTCAGAATATTGATCGCATTATCAAACTAATATGGTTTTGGGAAAAGAGGCTTTTACAATAACATTTTATCACCTCTAAAAGGGGATTTTTCTTACTTTTCCCGTAGGGTCCAATGTTAAAGTTCAAAGGGCTTAATTTCTAGGAATAATCATGAAACCACGAATTATATTTTGTTTTTATATCAGGTCTAACATAATCTTTGAATATATAGAAATGTAAATATTGTAAAAAATGTTAATTTGGAAATATGAGCAAATGAGACCTGAGGGATGCTTTACCTTAATTCTGTGTCAGAAACAGAATGCTTCCCGAACATTTTATGAAATGCACCTATTGTTCCTGTACATAAGAAAGGTAATTTGTCAGAACCTCATAGTCATAGTACTGAAGATGCAATTTTAATGCTCCCCGAAAAAAAAATTAGGAGGAGCAAATTGTCGCCGTCCGTCTGTCTGTCCGTCCTCTGTCTGTCCGAGATCATATCTCCTAAACCTTACATTAGAATTTGATCATTTGATATTTCACATAAAAATTCATTAGGATAGATCCATTGGGACATTAGAATATCCATTTGAACGATCGCTAACCTCGGAATGAATAACATTCCGAAGTGAGACCAGGTAACCGGGGAGAGTCAGCGTCTCCTGGTTGCATGCAACACCTGTCGCAACAGCTCCACGGAAACTTGTCAAAGGTCTTCAAAGTCACATCAGCGTTAAAGGTCAAGATCATTCCAGATCATTTTTGAGAGGGCAAAAATAATCAGAAAATCAAACTTTTGGTATAAAAATTATTGTGTTCGGGGAGCATCCATCTGTTTTACAGATTTTTTCTTTATTGCTTTGAATACTGTATAAAAACATTCAAAAAACAAATCTCTAGGTTGTACTGTTGTTTTATTGACATTTAGCAATTCGGTCGACAGAAATAAACTTTGGTACAGAATTTCACAGCTTTGTATCAGAGACAAAATACTTAGGATTATTATATCATTGTATAGTAAAATTAAGACAAATGTTTTATTGAATGGGACAATTTTTTAACCTTTCATCACCTTGGTCTTTTGCAAGGGGAGATAATTTCTCCGACTTTTTTCTTACTACCGTATAACCAGAAATTTTCGCGTGTATCAAATTTGGCGATTTTATGGAAAAATGGGTTGTCTTTATTTTCGCGAGTACTATTTTCCTAAATAACAAACAAATATGAAAACATGATGTTACTATTTTGTACCTTTCATTATTGATTTTTTTTTAGTTAATTCTATCACAAGAGTACACTCAATTCACTTCTCTTAACGTTTAATCAGAAAAAAAAATAAAGAATGGTACATGTACAATAAGAACAAAATGTAACTGATATACAAATCGACGATATACTTTATCAAACACAATATTTCGCGGAGATTTATTTTCGCGATTCCATATCACTCGCGAATATAGAGAAAATTAGTATCTCGCGAAAATTTCTGGTTATACGGTATTTGAATGACTGTGAAATGGATTTTTTGTAAAGAATGGCTGTGATTCCACAGAATTACAGGAATTATAACTTTTTCTACTTATGTACGCATGGTTATTTTTCCAAGAAGCAATTAAAGTTTACAAGAAGTGCTGAATTCATTATTTTCATATACTACAAAATGGTCATTAGCCGTAAATATTGATAAAACAAAGATTGTGATTTTTAGAAACGGAGGTAATGTAAAAGCAGACAAGAAATAATTATATTACAATCATAAATTGGATATTATTAATGAATTTTGCTATTCGGGTATTGTACTAAGCTATAATTGTTAATCTTAAAGAACACAGAAACAATTATAATTACAATGTAGAAAAGCAATGTTTCGTTTGAAAAGAAAATGTTCACAGATTAATTTCAATCACATGACCCTTTTAACATTATTTGATACTTATGTTATAAGTATGGCTTATTACATTTGCATTATTTTCATTTCATTTATAAGGTGGATATGTAGATGGACAAGGGGGACCAACAGGTGGTGGACAGTCTCATGTATTCATGGTCACCAACCTCTGTCCAAACGAGTATCCCAATCAACATTGGTGTAACCAAGATAGAAATAGGAACAACGATTATGGCTACAAAATGCACTTTGACCTGGAAAATGGTGCTGGTCAAATAGGACGATTAGGATGGAATAATCCTGAAGTAACCGTGGAGATAGTAAATTGTTATGGAGGTAATACACCAAACAATGGAATGTACCAGCAATGCCAGTGCGCTCACCAAGGAAAGCGCTCCCTTAATGAAACTGGTTTTAACTAAAATGGATCGAACATGTCAAATAATATGCTCGAAAGAAACATTGTTTATGTCTTTTTAGGTTTGAATTCTTTGAATACGACGAAGTTTATAAAAAAAATAAAGTGAAAGCATATACGTCTAAAGTATATTTTTGCAAAGTATGTTTGTGCCACTGACCCATCCTAAATATAGCGGTTTCACAAAATATACGCATGTTCTCAGTTCTCTTTTCATCATTTCGTTATTTTTTTTCATAATTCTAGTTAACAATTTCAAATTTTAAAATTATACTGATCATCGTCGTCCAACTGCCCTACGACAAGACTTTATCAATGAACAGGATTTTCGGAGTGTGTCACGATCCACAACTGCCCTTGAATTTCTAAAACGAAGCATGCTTACTTTCAAAGTTTTTTTTCTCCATCCCTCTATCAGTATTCATTGCTCTCAATCCACCACCCCACTTCCTCCACACACGCATACAATTCTTACTGGTAAACTAAATGCTTATGCCTCTAAATAAGTGTTACATAGATCACGGCGTGGGATCGAAACGTATGATGTTGCGATTCCTTACAGAGTTCTTTGATGGGTTTTTTTTTTTCATAGTTCGTCGACGACAGAAACCCTCTTGGCCGCCTATCATTCCTGAAGTGTTTGCAAAAACTATAGAGTTTTCGGATATATAAACATATGGACTTATTTATTGAACATTGCCTATTGCAGCGTGTCATCGGTTTTGTGCAGTATCACTTAGATGATGAAAAACCCAAATCAAAAACCTCCGTAAGGAATTACAACATCAATCGTTTCGATTCCACGGGGTGTATATAGAAATGACAAATATGGATAATGACCATATCCCTGTATACAGCACAAAATCGATAAGTCAGAAAATCAGAAACCGAAGGCTTAATTCAGTATTCATACATACTCACTCAATTAAAGTCAAATTTAACTTCAGAATCCAAATAAAATACTGGCAATGAGCATTAAAACACTGTTTTAAGGAGGGAGAGATTCTAGACAGTGAAAACAGTGGAACATACTCTCACAAGACGATAAAAAAGAACAAAGAGACCCAGAAAAACATTACACAATAGAAACACGGAGGAGAACATTGTCAATATGAACAATCTCTATAGAGTTTAAACCGAAATAGTAAGTGCAACTCAAACGAATATAGCGCAACAAATATCTAAGTTATCTATATAAATTCACATAGAAATTTGTGATCAACGTAAACGAAGGTCTTTTGGTTTTGTGCTCTGTCGTGGTCAATTGATATAAATTGGTCTTAATGTTGAGGTATTGGTCTTTATTGTGGTCAATGCAATGTGCTCTTGTTATTTTGCGATCTTCCGTGGTCAATATAAGTATTATCTTGTGAATTTCAGGTCTGCTTTGAATAATGTTCGCGTACCGCAGGTGAGAACAACAGTATCTGTAGCATGAAAATATTCAAATTAAAGTCAAAACATAATCTTGTTGGCATACTCCAGAAAATGTTTTTTATGCTGCTGTTGTTCATTCAAAGCGGTCCTCTGAGTTTGTGATTGCTTTATATCAATGTCAATGCTTTAAGTGCAAGTCTACGAGAAAACCATGCAAAATCGCTATTTTTCAATACAAGCTATTTTCAAATTTTAACTCCAAAACCCCTTCAAAATACTTGGATGGGACTAGATAGTATGTAGTAAAAAGGAAATTTCAATTCAATCGACCATTCGGGAAATATTGGCAAAAGCTATGGATCAGGGGTTTGGACTGCTGAAAGAGTCGGAAAATCTAGCCCTGAATTTTAGTAAAATATGAAAAGAGACACTGTAGAAGCGACCAAAACTTTAAAGAATAACAAGATTCTAAACAGATTTTATATGACTTTTTCAAATTTATCCCCTACATTAGTGTCTACCCCAGTCTTTAGAGAATAGGGTTAAAACAGTTAAACCGAAATAAAAGTCCATACAACGCTTAATATCTTTAATTTCTATGTTGCTTGGATAAAGCACCTCCCATGGATTATTCCATCAACTGGAATTTCTTGGCAAATATATATTACCGGTTTTATAGACGAAAAATAGTTTGCCATTCAATTCAATGGCGAAAAAATAATCGGGATCGAGCTATGATAAATCCGGGATTTTCCCACCAAAGAAGATGAACAGTCACAGCTGCACTTTTTGCGTTTTTCCTGGTCATTTAAGCTGAATTATATTCTGAAGACCCTTGAGGACATATTATATTCATTATTCTGGAGTTTCAAAAGGTCTACATCACGGACCCCATTGAAGAATCATGTAAAGAACCGCAGATGTTTACATTTTGAAAGAGAAAGTAGAACCTGTTGTACTCGGGTACTTGTTTGCATTATGGAGCATGGAGCTTTGCTGCAGGTATGTAGAATTAATAAACTAGTCTTTTGAATGAAATTATCTATTTTAAAATTATAATTTTTTGTCTGGTTCAGTTTCTTTTGTAAATTTGATGTACTTTACAATGGGTTACTCAGTATATATATGCAGTACAGTTATATTGACGTGATACTTGCCGTCATAATTTTATATTCATATAATGTCATGGTATATTGATCAAAGCTTGACATGCCATTTGACTATGATTTAAGGGGTTTCTAGGCATCGATTTGGGGAAGGGAGGGTTCCATTTGTACAAGATCCATCACCGCATCAGTATACCGTGTGTACGGAATGACGCATACATGTGTTTGTGATGAGCAATTGGGACTAATTTTACTATCCATTATTGGGACACTTTTTGAAACTTATTATTGATTTATTATCGGAATCCAAATTGAAAATGTTGTTCAAGACCCGTGAACTGGTGAAATACATGTACCTAGCTGTAGCCTTTTTAACATACTTTTACACATACAGTATACTAGTACTGCAAATGAGCAGAAATGCAACAATTCAGTATGGTCATTTTTGTCGACTAAGCATGATGTCATTTTGCTAGCTTTTAATTTCAACAATTTAGATTGTACAGTAACATGTTGTAGTTACTTTTATTTCTGATTGACAATCTATTGTCAATTTTTAAGTATCAATTATCAAAAATTGAAGGGGTTTTACCAATAGAAATACGGCAACTATCGTCACATCTCTAATGTGTGTGGACTGCACATCTTCTCTCTAGGTAGCCTTATACATGTTTATAGTTTAAATACATGTAATGTCTTATATATGTTCTTTTAAAGTTAGTCTGTCAAAACCTTTACTCGAGCTTGTGTTCTGACATAGTTGAAAAAATGTACTGAATTTAAATAAATATTCATTTACATGTATTTTAGATTTAGTTTAATGTGTTAATCTGTTGACAGATCTGATTTGTCGATCACAAACTATGAATTTTTTTCCCTAAACATGCTAAAGCGAACTAATAGTTATTTAGAAATAGTTGAGGATGAATACATGCATCGAACAGGTCCATATTTTTCTGGACATGTCCCATAGTCCATAGACCAGTTTCATTTTACATATGGCTTAACTTACATTTATATCTATAAACACGTATGTCAAAACCGGACATCCCCTCTTCCGTCCTCACAATTGTCACAGAATGAAATAATGTCAAATATTGTGATGTCAGGTCTTAGTGAGCATAAAAGTCAAGTTGAATGCAATTATAAGAAAAATATAAATAGCCTATTACATTTTGTACATTTATATAACACTTTTATAAAACTTCTAGCATATAATGATTGTTTTCATGCCAGAGAAGTGTTAAGGAAACATCTTGCCAAAATTATATGTAAGGAATTGTTCAGATAAGGACTCGATTGATTTAGGCCTGAAATCACCTGATTATTTCTTGTTCACTGTCTTACCTATTTAAATAAATTTGGTTGGGATAAAAATTAATTTACTGAAATTAAGCATTTTGAAATTTTGAATTTTTAGGGCACATTTAACACATTATCTGAACATCTATATACATGTAGATAGCACATGATTGTATGACTGTCATTGAAAATTTGATACCCACAAAAATTAAATTATTTTACAGTATCCCATCTGTCTTCTTTTCAGCTTTGCAGTTACATACTAGCAGCCTATTCTGCACTTACAGCTTACTGAAAGAGTGGGTTGAAAGAATTTGAGGACATTTAACAATTATACCCAATTTTGCAAGGTATATATTCAGCAGGTATTTTCAATCATGTTAATTGGCCTGCAAACTAGAGTGGCATACATGTATGCATGGCATATATATGAAGGATCAGCCTTTTGGTGACAATAAACAGTAATCTTCATTACGTCATCCTTTTATGTGCACACTTCACTTCATACAATATAATACAAGCCTATCATAGTATTTATCATATTTATACAATGTACAGTAACAGTTATGTTACATGAAGAATATTCCCATAATCTTCAGAATACCATACTGATTTTAATGACACCTCATATATATGTATATACATGTATATATATGACACAATTTCAATTTTAGATCCTTGCTAAACTCTACCAACTTAAAAAAAAACACCTAGAGCAAAATGCCGCAAGATTAGAGGTTCTGCAAAATTATTGATTGAAGCCTTTGTATATCATGTACTTTCACTTTTATTTATGCACACACACACACATATACTTAAACTGTACTATTACAAATAAAACACATCGGCAAATCTCAATTTCTTTTATAATTTCTCAAAATCATAGACGTGAATCTTCTGTTCTGATAGTAATATAATTCAGGCTACTCAAATGTATTGTAATAAACTTAAAGTATGTTTATATTTATCTATTTTTAGATCACCACAACATCTTCAGCCTAGCTATGGAAATGAATGATACAACAAGAACATGCTCTACTTGAAATCTTGCATCATTTGAAAATATTCAGATTTACAGCGCAAGATCAGTATTACATGTCAAGCAAGAACAGAATTTATGAATGTATTGCACCGTTTACCAGTATTAGTATTAAATTTTACAAAGAAAGTGTGTGAGATAATTAAATCAAAATTAGATACTGAAGCACAAGTAGATAGTGATTATACAGACAATGAAAAAGGAGCAAAGAAAATTTGAATTTTCATTTGTCACTACATGTATGTCAAACTGTTACTGGATTTTGAAATAACTCTTAAACATGGTAAAGGAGAAAAAATTATACTATTATTATTAGCTATACTTATTAGCTAGCCCCTTAAGGATAGGAGAGTGTTATGTCATGCATAATCTTCATTTTGTATCATAATACTTCAACATGCTTTACAGGAGGAAAGCTGTTGTACCAAGGTGACCCAAGGTAATTCCTGAAAGGTCAAGTCATTTGATTTAGGATACAAAAAATACTGAAAATGTTACCTCTTTTCAACAGAAATTTAATCGATGTTGGTTTTTCAGTTTTCGACATAAAAGTCTACATGTTCACTGTAAGTTTATTGGTCAAACTTATTAATGCCAAAAATATATTTAAAGAATCACCACTCATGATCATTTCTGAAAGCTACTCAATATCAATTTCCTTAGTCTTACAGGTTTTCTTGTGATCTTGAACTGGCCCAAGAAATATAAGATTGAGCATTATTTTTTATCTGATAGTGACAAGATATTCATGAAAATATTTCAAATTAGTATTCCTATTGACAAGGACTTAACTGAGTATCAATGGTTTTTAACTATATGACCTTGACCTGAATGTACAGGTAAATACTACATGTATGCAGGCAATATATTTTTATGTTCCTAAAAATCTCTAGTTGTTTACATGGTTGATTCAATATCTGAAATCTGTATATGTCTTTATTAAAATCTTTGTTTAAAATATTAAAATATTGCTGGGTTTTTTTTTTCATCTTTATGTTGCTTCATTATGATATACGATTAGAATGGTCAATTTACTGCTTTGATTTGATTAATATCTTTGGATTCTTATGCTATGGTGCTTTCATAAAATACATGCATGATGTATATGGAATGGTCCTATCCTTGAGGCAATTATATGACCTTGGTATTTATATTTTATTAATGGTATGTCAAATTGAGGACTAAAATATTAGTCCGCAAAGTTACCAATTTCTGAAAATTAGCTCTATATTTTCTGATTTATATGAGATAGAGACTTCATATTTGGCAATTATGATCTATGTTGTAAGACCTTGAGATTGAGGTCAAGTAATAACCGTGACCTTGAACTTTGACCTAGTTTCAGCAAAGTTGTGTGTAAAAAAATGTGCCTTCACGGGGTCAAATTTTCATGTTCTTGATTGCCCTCTACCGCATACATACATTGAATGCCGAGACATTCCATTTGATGGATAATTCTCTTGGATATGTCCTTTAGATCAAAAACACAATTTTTCCTTTTTAGGCGTTGTATCGGTATTTATAACTGTTTATTTATTACATTGAATTTCTATTTTTAGAAACTAACCAACTTGTAAGAGTTATCTCTCTTTGAAAATTGCGAATTTTTCAATTTCTTTAGTATTGCTCATGAAGCTTTTATCTGGTACTAACCAATTCACTTATAGCCTTTGGAATTTTACTGTACTGCAAATGGAATTTTTGTTGACAAAATATGACAATTTCAGCTTGATTTTCATATATATTAGGCTATTTTACCAATAGGTGGCGCTGCACGCCAACTACTTACAAGAATTTGATTTTTTCATCATAAAAATTTCTAAAAGTCATTGTAGTAAATATTTATGATGAAAGAAATGGAAATTGAAGACCTTGCTTGTATAGCTATCTGCATGGTTTTCTCATAGACTTGCACTTAAATTGTTTCGGTATACTGTTTTCGGTCATGTTTAGACTTTAACTCCTTGTGCCTACCCTCCAATGATTTTTGGCCATATTTTCACTTAAATACGCTTCTGGATACACCCTACATTAAATTTGGAGCCGCTCGATTTTGGCAAGAGGAAATTAAAAGTTTATATCGTACATGGCGTTAGGAAACTTTACTTTGGCTTTATTCAAATTGTTTGACATTGAGTACTACTGACGAGGATTCAGTATCCGAAACACGTGTCTAGTACAATAAAATCGCTATTATAGAAGATATATTTCAATATTGACAAATTCAATCCTATATAACGTCGTTTGAAAATGGCTTTCCCTTTTCATAGTAGAGGAAATTATTGCCATAGCAAATTTAAATAAACATTTAGGGAATAATTTACTATGTCTGTAATCATTAAAGAAAGTTCATAAATATTTCAGATAAATATCATTAAGGGAGCAACCATTTGATTTTTATGGGGGGGGGGGGGTTGTAGGAAGACTTTGCAAAAAAAAATTCGAGTCCTGTAGCATTATATCCACCCATCCTGCTACGTCTTTCGGTACATTTTTTGGACATTACGACTATCGCACTCTTTAGCTATATGGCATTGTTTGATTGAGGATCACCAGCAAGGGTTAATAACCGAAACGTGCATGTCTGGTCCATACTGCAAAATTATCTGTAATTAAATGATGCTATTGAATTTGAAGACATTTAACATGTGTACCACTTGGTGAGTGTCACTGCTGGTGGACCAGGAGTCCCCATGGGCACATGTAGCTGAGTTCTGTCACCTTCGGTTGATTGTTTCTTCAACGCATTTGAAAATCTCTGTTATCAAAATTTCTTGAATTTACAAATTACCAATGAGTTAAAGATCCTGACGATAATCTCAACAGCACTCACAATAGAGCACAAAATTAAGTATCGACGGACCCCTAGCAAGCTAGCGGTGGGACCAGGTGCCCGGGAGGAGTAAGCATCCCCTGTTGGCTAGCCGCACCCGCCGTCGATGGTTAAGCATGAAAATGAAACCTATATATAAACTTCATGCACTGTCTAACGTTATTTCTATATAGAAAGTGCTATGGCGACAATGTCAGGGAAATATATTCAAAACACTTACTGTCAAACCCCTCGCGGGGAACTTTTTTACGAGCTCCACACTGCAAAAGGCATAAGTGTGACACAAATGAGTTAAAGAAGATCCTGACGATAATCTCAACAGCACTCACAATAGAGCACAAAATTAAGCATCGACGGACCCCTAGCAAGCTAGCGGTGGGACCAGGTGCCCGGGAGGAGTAAGCATCCCCTGTTGGCTAGCCGCACCCGCCGTCGATGGTTAAGCATGAAAATGAAACCTATATATAAACTTCATGCACTGTCTAACGTTATTTCTATATAGAAAGTGCTATGGCGACAATGTCAGGGAAATATATTCAAAACACTTACTGTCAAACCCCTCGCGGGGAACTTTTTTACGAGCTCCACACTGCAAAAGGCATAAGTGTGACACAAATGAGTTAAAGAAGATCCTGACGATAATCTCAACAGCACTCACAATAGAGCACAAAATTAAGCATCGACGGACCCCTAGCAAGCTAGCGGTGGGACCAGGTGCCCGGGAGGAGTAAGCATCCCCTGTTGGCTAGCCGCACCCGCCGTCGATGGTTAAGCATGAAAATGAAACCTATATATAAACTTCATGCACTGTCTAACGTTATTTCTATATAGAAAGTGCTATGGCGACAATGTCAGGGAAATATATTCAAAACACTTACTGTCAAACCCCTCGCGGGGAACTTTTTTACGAGCTCCACACTGCAAAAGGCATAAGTGTGACACAAACGAGTTAAAGAAGATCCTGACGATAATCTCAACAGCACTCACAATAGAGCACAAAATTATGCATCGACGGACCCCTAGCAAGCTAGCGGTGGGACCAGGTGCCCGGAGGAGTAAGCATCCCCTGTTGGCTAGCCGCACCCGCCGTCGATGGTTAAGCATGAAAATGAAACCTATATATAAACTTCATGCACTGTCTAACGTTATTTCTATTGCACGAAACGGCGGCAGACATGAACTGCTTCATGCTCTCTCATCAATACCAGCAGTTCAATTGAAATCTATCTTGGATGAAGCAGAGGTTGCATTCTTAAGAAATACTGATTGATTCAAACTTAATATAATTGTTGCAGTCGCACAGAATAAACTTTTTCCTGTCATTAAAAACATTCCCCTTAGAAGACGATTCATAAAAATTCCATTTATTAACAAAGGTTTCGATCTTCTTAACATCTCTAATATTTTTCGGGATCATCGCGTCCAAAGTGCTATTCCTCAATATTTTGAGAATTTTGAACCTCCTCTTATTTGTTACAAGTATAAAAAACCTATTCGAAATTTCGTATTTAACTACAATAAAGTAACATCAGATCCTAAAATTCTTGAATCAAGTCCTACTTCTTGAGAATGTGCAACTTCTGAATACCTTTATAAACCAGCTGGCCATATTGTAACAGGTGACTTTTCAATTATCCAAGACAGGCAGCTCCGCAATCTTCTCAAGAAAGGACCTAAGTACAGAATTCCATCCAAGATAGATTTTATCAAATGTCGCGAAGAACTAAAGGAAGCCTTAAATAACTACACAAAAAGATGGTGTAAATCGGAAGGGGTCGAATCACATTCTCTGAATGACTGGAAGAACCTCATATTGGATATTACCGATATTCGAATAGATAACTTCCACAAAAATCCTCATCTTTTCGAAAATCCAAGTTCTAAATCTGAAAGATATTTCAAATCCAAATTACGCAATTTACACGAAAAATATGTCTTCGCTCCTGCAGACAAAGCAGCCAACAACACCATAATCATTTGAAAACGTTACTACATAGCAACTTTGGTTTCGGAACTTTCGTCTACAAACACTTATATCAAAAGCAATGAAAGTGTTCCTAACATTTTGAACAAACACAACAGTGAAATTTCTTCATTCAAGATCCCTATTTCTAAACTGGATCTTCCTACACTATACTGCATACCAAAATTGCACAAGTCTCCTTACAAATTTCGATACATTGCTAATTCTAGCAACTGCTCAACTACAATTTTGTCTAGAAATCTGACGTCAGCACTCACGGTGATAAAGGAACACGTTGCAAAATATTGTGAAACTGTTCTAAACAGGAATGATGTAAACTTATTTTGGTCTATTAAAAATTCAGGGGATGTGATATACAAAATGAAATCGAGAAATTTTCAAGCCAATTCGATTTCTTCGTACGACTTTTCAAATATGTACACCACGCTTCCTCACGATAAGATAATGATCAATTGTCCAAACTCATTAAATGGTGCTTTAACCGAGAGGGTAAAACTTATATTTGTACATCTGAATCAAAGGGTTTCTTTTCCAATACAGAATACAAATCACATAAATCATGGACATGTAGTGACCTTTGTATTGCCTTGTCCTTTCTTTTGGACAACATTTATGTAAGATTTGGTGAGAATCTCTACAAGCAGGTTGTAGGGATCCCTATGGTTACTAATTGTGCGCCTCTTGTTGCAGATTTATTTTTATTCACGTATGAAAAAGAATTTATCCAAAATCTTCAAAAACAAAGAAAACATGATGATGTGAAATGTTTCAATGGTACTTCTAGGTACCTGGATGATATCCTTACTATCGACAATCCTGTTTTTGAAAAGTATAAAAATGTCATTTATCCACAGGAACTGACTCTAAACAGGGCGAACGTCACAAACACAGAAACACCATTTTTGGACCTGAATATCAAAATTATTAATGGAGAGATTCATACAAGGGTGTATGACAAAAGAGATGACTTTGGATTCAATATAGTAAATTTTCCCTGGCTTGACGGTGATGTTCCTAGATTACCGTCTTATGGTATCTACATTTCGCAGCTCATCCGGTATGCTAGAGCATGTACTGATGTTTTGGATTTTCATGATAGAAATTTACAAATAACAAAGAAACTTTTAGGTCAAGGTTTTCGCTTTCACAAACTTGTCAAGACATTCTGGAAATTTTACAAAAATTATTAAATTGTCAACTACTTTTGAAATTCGGACCCATACAAGCAACATAGTATATTACTTTGGGTATTTCGCAACCTGCATTTTATGGTGACGTGATCAACAAAATTAGAAGGATCAAAGGTAGACAGAATTACTATCGAAAATGCGTCAGAATCATCAAACGCCTCTTATACCGTGGATATGATCCTAATGTAACCAGACGGACACTAGGCTTGGTACTTGACCAATCTACAGTCTTGTACCAGCGCATCCTTAATACTTGCACGCTGACTGACTGTGACGACGGGACTCCATGACGGGCCCTGTCCAAACCTCTTTAGAGAAGACAGGGCCCCGACCACCTGTCCTCTCTGAATGTCAGTCGGACTCCTCGGGCGATAACATACATTAGCTCGCTACAGCCGGCAGAGCACAGGTCGTATCACGCATGCCCTCTTTTTATATCAATTTACATATTCATCTGTGTTGCTTGGGCCCCTGTGTCTTGCGGTCTTGTTTGTGTGTGGTCATCTGACAGTGAGGAGGTTGTTTTACACCACAATTGTACGTTCTTCGAGACCTCTGGGTAATCGGAATAGTGGGAGGGTTGTGCGCACGTAATCCAGGATAACCACACCGTCTGCTACTGACGAGGCAGATGGCCGTCCTAAGTCGGCACCGTTTGCCCATTGGTCTCGTTGGTTTATGTGTAGTCATTTGTGTTTTATGTTTTTCTGTGATTTGACGTTCATTGTACTACTGCGTCTCTTTCTATGCGTGTCATTTTTGTGTTTTACAATGGTTGTTTTGGGAGGTTGCTGTTGATGCTGCAACTAGGTGTTGTTGGAGATCCCCTCCTTTCTTCTATATAGAAAAGTGCTATGGCGACAATGTCAGGGAAATATATTCAAAACACTTACTGTCAAACCCCTCGCGGGGAACTTTTTTACGAGCTCCACACTGCAAAAGGCATAAGTGTGACACAAATGAGTTAAAGAAGATCCTGACGATAATCTCAACAGCACTCACAATAGAGCACAAAATTAAGCATCGACGGACCCCTAGCAAGCTAGCGGAGGGACCAGGTGCCCGGGTTACAATAGCATAAATCTTTGACCTCAAAAACTAGTGTTCTACACCCAAAAGCTGACGTCATTTACTGACTAAATAGAAATGGCCTATATAGTTTAAACATATTTATTTCGAGATACAAACTCAATACATTGGTAGACAATTATAAATATTAAATTAAGGATTGGAAAAAAAGCCTATGGCTTATTCAAATTCCTCTCCAATATATAATATATAATAAACATCAAAGTCAACCTTGTAATATGTTCGTTTGAAATTAGAAAAATGGCCTATATAGAAAGTGATATATCAAAAGAAAGATCATTTCCTGTAGATTTCATTGATACTAAATGATATATACCTTTCCGATACTATTGTCACTCTGAAAACGAAAGTGAAAGTGAAAATAGGGAAATTTTGACATGTCATTCAGATGGACTTTGGTCCCATTTGACCATTGTTCCAAATTTTTTCTTGAAATAAAAATTATGCTGATTTGAAGACAATATCTGTCTAAATAATATATGAAATTTATTTAGGGATTTGCCGCTCCGTTTTTGAGAAATCCACAGTACACCACGAAGAACCGAATTTCACACGTCCCCATTCTGAGCCCCTCGCCGGAAATCACCTCTACGTTGTGACTCCTTCCAGTTTTATTTTTATATGCATATCCAAAAATAGAACCCATGAAAATCTTACAAAAATCTTACAGAATCTAATGATACCTTAAAACTTGCCTTCATTTTAATTATCATACACATTTTAGCGATATCAGCCTCTGACTCTTTATTTAAAGAAAATTGACCGGGGCCAAATCAGCTTCGAGGCTATAGGGTTTATGCTATTAAAACCCCGGGAGGAGTAAGCATCCCCTGTTGGCTAGCCGCACCCGCCGTCGATGGTTAAGCATGATAATGAAACCTATATATAAACTTCATGCACTGTCTAACGTTATTTCTATATAGAAAAGTGCTATGGCGACAATGTCAGGGAAATATATTCAAAACACTTACTGTCAAACCCCTCGCGGGGAACTTTTTTACGAGCTCCACACTGCAAAAGGCATAAGTGTGACACAAATGAGTTAAAGAAGATCCTGACGATAATCTCAACAGCACTCACAATAGAGCACAAAATTATGCATCGACGGACCCCTAGCAAGCTAGCGGTGGGACCAGGTGCCCGGAGGAGTAAGCATCCCCTGTTGGCTAGCCGCACCCGCCGTCGATGGTTAAGCATGAAAATGAAACCTATATATAAACTTCATGCACTGTCTAACGTTATTTCTATTGCACGAAACGGCGGCAGACATGAACTGCTTCATGCTCTCTCATCAATACCAGCAGTTCAATTGAAATCTATCTTGGATGAAGCAGAGGTTGCATTCTTAAGAAATACTGATTGATTCAAACTTAATATAATTGTTGCAGTCGCACAGAATAAACTTTTTCCTGTCATTAAAAACATTCCCCTTAGAAGACGATTCATAAAAATTCCATTTATTAACAAAGGTTTCGATCTTCTTAACATCTCTAATATTTTTCGGGATCATCGCGTCCAAAGTGCTATTCCTCAATATTTTGAGAATTTTGAACCTCCTCTTATTTGTTACAAGTATAAAAAACCTATTCGAAATTTCGTATTTAACTACAATAAAGTAACATCAGATCCTAAAATTCTTGAATCAAGTCCTACTTCTTGAGAATGTGCAACTTCTGAATACCTTTATAAACCAGCTGGCCATATTGTAACAGGTGACTTTTCAATTATCCAAGACAGGCAGCTCCGCAATCTTCTCAAGAAAGGACCTAAGTACAGAATTCCATCCAAGATAGATTTTATCAAATGTCGCGAAGAACTAAAGGAAGCCTTAAATAACTACACAAAAAGATGGTGTAAATCGGAAGGGGTCGAATCACATTCTCTGAATGACTGGAAGAACCTCATATTGGATATTACCGATATTCGAATAGATAACTTCCACAAAAATCCTCATCTTTTCGAAAATCCAAGTTCTAAATCTGAAAGATATTTCAAATCCAAATTACGCAATTTACACGAAAAATATGTCTTCGCTCCTGCAGACAAAGCAGCCAACAACACCATAATCATTTGAAAACGTTACTACATAGCAACTTTGGTTTCGGAACTTTCGTCTACAAACACTTATATCAAAAGCAATGAAAGTGTTCCTAACATTTTGAACAAACACAACAGTGAAATTTCTTCATTCAAGATCCCTATTTCTAAACTGGATCTTCCTACACTATACTGCATACCAAAATTGCACAAGTCTCCTTACAAATTTCGATACATTGCTAATTCTAGCAACTGCTCAACTACAATTTTGTCTAGAAATCTGACGTCAGCACTCACGGTGATAAAGGAACACGTTGCAAAATATTGTGAAACTGTTCTAAACAGGAATGATGTAAACTTATTTTGGTCTATTAAAAATTCAGGGGATGTGATATACAAAATGAAATCGAGAAATTTTCAAGCCAATTCGATTTCTTCGTACGACTTTTCAAATATGTACACCACGCTTCCTCACGATAAGATAATGATCAATTGTCCAAACTCATTAAATGGTGCTTTAACCGAGAGGGTAAAACTTATATTTGTACATCTGAATCAAAGGGTTTCTTTTCCAATACAGAATACAAATCACATAAATCATGGACATGTAGTGACCTTTGTATTGCCTTGTCCTTTCTTTTGGACAACATTTATGTAAGATTTGGTGAGAATCTCTACAAGCAGGTTGTAGGGATCCCTATGGTTACTAATTGTGCGCCTCTTGTTGCAGATTTATTTTTATTCACGTATGAAAAAGAATTTATCCAAAATCTTCAAAAACAAAGAAAACATGATGATGTGAAATGTTTCAATGGTACTTCTAGGTACCTGGATGATATCCTTACTATCGACAATCCTGTTTTTGAAAAGTATAAAAATGTCATTTATCCACAGGAACTGACTCTAAACAGGGCGAACGTCACAAACACAGAAACACCATTTTTGGACCTGAATATCAAAATTATTAATGGAGAGATTCATACAAGGGTGTATGACAAAAGAGATGACTTTGGATTCAATATAGTAAATTTTCCCTGGCTTGACGGTGATGTTCCTAGATTACCGTCTTATGGTATCTACATTTCGCAGCTCATCCGGTATGCTAGAGCATGTACTGATGTTTTGGATTTTCATGATAGAAATTTACAAATAACAAAGAAACTTTTAGGTCAAGGTTTTCGCTTTCACAAACTTGTCAAGACATTCTGGAAATTTTACAAAAATTATTAAATTGTCAACTACTTTTGAAATTCGGACCCATACAAGCAACATAGTATATTACTTTGGGTATTTCGCAACCTGCATTTTATGGTGACGTGATCAACAAAATTAGAAGGATCAAAGGTAGACAGAATTACTATCGAAAATGCGTCAGAATCATCAAACGCCTCTTATACCGTGGATATGATCCTAATGTAACCAGACGGACACTAGGCTTGGTACTTGACCAATCTACAGTCTTGTACCAGCGCATCCTTAATACTTGCACGCTGACTGACTGTGACGACGGGACTCCATGACGGGCCCTGTCCAAACCTCTTTAGAGAAGACAGGGCCCCGACCACCTGTCCTCTCTGAATGTCAGTCGGACTCCTCGGGCGATAACATACATTAGCTCGCTACAGCCGGCAGAGCACAGGTCGTATCACGCATGCCCTCTTTTTATATCAATTTACATATTCATCTGTGTTGCTTGGGCCCCTGTGTCTTGCGGTCTTGTTTGTGTGTGGTCATCTGACAGTGAGGAGGTTGTTTTACACCACAATTGTACGTTCTTCGAGACCTCTGGGTAATCGGAATAGTGGGAGGGTTGTGCGCACGTAATCCAGGATAACCACACCGTCTGCTACTGACGAGGCAGATGGCCGTCCTAAGTCGGCACCGTTTGCCCATTGGTCTCGTTGGTTTATGTGTAGTCATTTGTGTTTTATGTTTTTCTGTGATTTGACGTTCATTGTACTACTGCGTCTCTTTCTATGCGTGTCATTTTTGTGTTTTACAATGGTTGTTTTGGGAGGTTGCTGTTGATGCTGCAACTAGGTGTTGTTGGAGATCCCCTCCTTTCTTCTATATAGAAAAGTGCTATGGCGACAATGTCAGGGAAATATATTCAAAACACTTACTGTCAAACCCCTCGCGGGGAACTTTTTTACGAGCTCCACACTGCAAAAGGCATAAGTGTGACACAAATGAGTTAAAGAAGATCCTGACGATAATCTCAACAGCACTCACAATAGAGCACAAAATTAAGCATCGACGGACCCCTAGCAAGCTAGCGGAGGGACCAGGTGCCCGGGTTACAATAGCATAAATCTTTGACCTCAAAAACTAGTGTTCTACACCCAAAAGCTGACGTCATTTACTGACTAAATAGAAATGGCCTATATAGTTTAAACATATTTATTTCGAGATACAAACTCAATACATTGGTAGACAATTATAAATATTAAATTAAGGATTGGAAAAAAAGCCTATGGCTTATTCAAATTCCTCTCCAATATATAATATATAATAAACATCAAAGTCAACCTTGTAATATGTTCGTTTGAAATTAGAAAAATGGCCTATATAGAAAGTGATATATCAAAAGAAAGATCATTTCCTGTAGATTTCATTGATACTAAATGATATATACCTTTCCGATACTATTGTCACTCTGAAAACGAAAGTGAAAGTGAAAATAGGGAAATTTTGACATGTCATTCAGATGGACTTTGGTCCCATTTGACCATTGTTCCAAATTTTTTCTTGAAATAAAAATTATGCTGATTTGAAGACAATATCTGTCTAAATAATATATGAAATTTATTTAGGGATTTGCCGCTCCGTTTTTGAGAAATCCACAGTACACCACGAAGAACCGAATTTCACACGTCCCCATTCTGAGCCCCTCGCCGGAAATCACCTCTACGTTGTGACTCCTTCCAGTTTTATTTTTATATGCATATCCAAAAATAGAACCCATGAAAATCTTACAAAAATCTTACAGAATCTAATGATACCTTAAAACTTGCCTTCATTTTAATTATCATACACATTTTAGCGATATCAGCCTCTGACTCTTTATTTAAAGAAAATTGACCGGGGCCAAATCAGCTTCGAGGCTATAGGGTTTATGCTATTAAAACCCCGGGAGGAGTAAGCATCCCCTGTTGGCTAGCCGCACCCGCCGTCGATGGTTAAGCATGATAATGAAACCTATATATAAACTTCATGCACTGTCTAACGTTATTTCTATATAGAAAAGTGCTATGGCGACAATGTCAGGGAAATATATTCAAAACACTTACTGTCAAACCCCTCGCGGGGAACTTTTTTACGAGCTCCACACTGCAAAAGGCATAAGTGTGACACAAATGAGTTAAAGAAGATCCTGACGATAATCTCAACAGCACTCACAATAGAGCACAAAATTATGCATCGACGGACCCCTAGCAAGCTAGCGGTGGGACCAGGTGCCCGGAGGAGTAAGCATCCCCTGTTGGCTAGCCGCACCCGCCGTCGATGGTTAAGCATGAAAATGAAACCTATATATAAACTTCATGCACTGTCTAACGTTATTTCTATTGCACGAAACGGCGGCAGACATGAACTGCTTCATGCTCTCTCATCAATACCAGCAGTTCAATTGAAATCTATCTTGGATGAAGCAGAGGTTGCATTCTTAAGAAATACTGATTGATTCAAACTTAATATAATTGTTGCAGTCGCACAGAATAAACTTTTTCCTGTCATTAAAAACATTCCCCTTAGAAGACGATTCATAAAAATTCCATTTATTAACAAAGGTTTCGATCTTCTTAACATCTCTAATATTTTTCGGGATCATCGCGTCCAAAGTGCTATTCCTCAATATTTTGAGAATTTTGAACCTCCTCTTATTTGTTACAAGTATAAAAAACCTATTCGAAATTTCGTATTTAACTACAATAAAGTAACATCAGATCCTAAAATTCTTGAATCAAGTCCTACTTCTTGAGAATGTGCAACTTCTGAATACCTTTATAAACCAGCTGGCCATATTGTAACAGGTGACTTTTCAATTATCCAAGACAGGCAGCTCCGCAATCTTCTCAAGAAAGGACCTAAGTACAGAATTCCATCCAAGATAGATTTTATCAAATGTCGCGAAGAACTAAAGGAAGCCTTAAATAACTACACAAAAAGATGGTGTAAATCGGAAGGGGTCGAATCACATTCTCTGAATGACTGGAAGAACCTCATATTGGATATTACCGATATTCGAATAGATAACTTCCACAAAAATCCTCATCTTTTCGAAAATCCAAGTTCTAAATCTGAAAGATATTTCAAATCCAAATTACGCAATTTACACGAAAAATATGTCTTCGCTCCTGCAGACAAAGCAGCCAACAACACCATAATCATTTGAAAACGTTACTACATAGCAACTTTGGTTTCGGAACTTTCGTCTACAAACACTTATATCAAAAGCAATGAAAGTGTTCCTAACATTTTGAACAAACACAACAGTGAAATTTCTTCATTCAAGATCCCTATTTCTAAACTGGATCTTCCTACACTATACTGCATACCAAAATTGCACAAGTCTCCTTACAAATTTCGATACATTGCTAATTCTAGCAACTGCTCAACTACAATTTTGTCTAGAAATCTGACGTCAGCACTCACGGTGATAAAGGAACACGTTGCAAAATATTGTGAAACTGTTCTAAACAGGAATGATGTAAACTTATTTTGGTCTATTAAAAATTCAGGGGATGTGATATACAAAATGAAATCGAGAAATTTTCAAGCCAATTCGATTTCTTCGTACGACTTTTCAAATATGTACACCACGCTTCCTCACGATAAGATAATGATCAATTGTCCAAACTCATTAAATGGTGCTTTAACCGAGAGGGTAAAACTTATATTTGTACATCTGAATCAAAGGGTTTCTTTTCCAATACAGAATACAAATCACATAAATCATGGACATGTAGTGACCTTTGTATTGCCTTGTCCTTTCTTTTGGACAACATTTATGTAAGATTTGGTGAGAATCTCTACAAGCAGGTTGTAGGGATCCCTATGGTTACTAATTGTGCGCCTCTTGTTGCAGATTTATTTTTATTCACGTATGAAAAAGAATTTATCCAAAATCTTCAAAAACAAAGAAAACATGATGATGTGAAATGTTTCAATGGTACTTCTAGGTACCTGGATGATATCCTTACTATCGACAATCCTGTTTTTGAAAAGTATAAAAATGTCATTTATCCACAGGAACTGACTCTAAACAGGGCGAACGTCACAAACACAGAAACACCATTTTTGGACCTGAATATCAAAATTATTAATGGAGAGATTCATACAAGGGTGTATGACAAAAGAGATGACTTTGGATTCAATATAGTAAATTTTCCCTGGCTTGACGGTGATGTTCCTAGATTACCGTCTTATGGTATCTACATTTCGCAGCTCATCCGGTATGCTAGAGCATGTACTGATGTTTTGGATTTTCATGATAGAAATTTACAAATAACAAAGAAACTTTTAGGTCAAGGTTTTCGCTTTCACAAACTTGTCAAGACATTCTGGAAATTTTACAAAAATTATTAAATTGTCAACTACTTTTGAAATTCGGACCCATACAAGCAACATAGTATATTACTTTGGGTATTTCGCAACCTGCATTTTATGGTGACGTGATCAACAAAATAAGAAGGATCAAAGGTAGACAGAATTACTATCGAAAATGCGTCAGAATCATCAAACGCCTCTTATACCGTGGATATGATCCTAATGTAACCAGACGGACACTAGGCTTGGTACTTGACCAATCTACAGTCTTGTACCAGCGCATCCTTAATACTTGCACGCTGACTGACTGTGACGACGGGACTCCATGACGGGCCCTGTCCAAACCTCTTTAGAGAAGACAGGGCCCCGACCACCTGTCCTCTCTGAATGTCAGTCGGACTCCTCGGGCGATAACATACATTAGCTCGCTACAGCCGGCAGAGCACAGGTCGTATCACGCATGCCCTCTTTTTATATCAATTTACATATTCATCTGTGTTGCTTGGGCCCCTGTGTCTTGCGGTCTTGTTTGTGTGTGGTCATCTGACAGTGAGGAGGTTGTTTTACACCACAATTGTACGTTCTTCGAGACCTCTGGGTAATCGGAATAGTGGGAGGGTTGTGCGCACGTAATCCAGGATAACCACACCGTCTGCTACTGACGAGGCAGATGGCCGTCCTAAGTCGGCACCGTTTGCCCATTGGTCTCGTTGGTTTATGTGTAGTCATTTGTGTTTTATGTTTTTCTGTGATTTGACGTTCATTGTACTACTGCGTCTCTTTCTATGCGTGTCATTTTTGTGTTTTACAATGGTTGTTTTGGGAGGTTGCTGTTGATGCTGCAACTAGGTGTTGTTGGAGATCCCCTCCTTTCTTCTATATAGAAAAGTGCTATGGCGACAATGTCAGGGAAATATATTCAAAACACTTACTGTCAAACCCCTCGCGGGGAACTTTTTTACGAGCTCCACACTGCAAAAGGCATAAGTGTGACACAAATGAGTTAAAGAAGATCCTGACGATAATCTCAACAGCACTCACAATAGAGCACAAAATTAAGCATCGACGGACCCCTAGCAAGCTAGCGGAGGGACCAGGTGCCCGGGTTACAATAGCATAAATCTTTGACCTCAAAAACTAGTGTTCTACACCCAAAAGCTGACGTCATTTACTGACTAAATAGAAATGGCCTATATAGTTTAAACATATTTATTTCGAGATACAAACTCAATACATTGGTAGACAATTATAAATATTAAATTAAGGATTGGAAAAAAAGCCTATGGCTTATTCAAATTCCTCTCCAATATATAATATATAATAAACATCAAAGTCAACCTTGTAATATGTTCGTTTGAAATTAGAAAAATGGCCTATATAGAAAGTGATATATCAAAAGAAAGATCATTTCCTGTAGATTTCATTGATACTAAATGATATATACCTTTCCGATACTATTGTCACTCTGAAAACGAAAGTGAAAGTGAAAATAGGGAAATTTTGACATGTCATTCAGATGGACTTTGGTCCCATTTGACCATTGTTCCAAATTTTTTCTTGAAATAAAAATTATGCTGATTTGAAGACAATATCTGTCTAAATAATATATGAAATTTATTTAGGGATTTGCCGCTCCGTTTTTGAGAAATCCACAGTACACCACGAAGAACCGAATTTCACACGTCCCCATTCTGAGCCCCTCGCCGGAAATCACCTCTACGTTGTGACTCCTTCCAGTTTTATTTTTATATGCATATCCAAAAATAGAACCCATGAAAATCTTACAAAAATCTTACAGAATCTAATGATACCTTAAAACTTGCCTTCATTTTAATTATCATACACATTTTAGCGATATCAGCCTCTGACTCTTTATTTAAAGAAAATTGACCGGGGCCAAATCAGCTTCGAGGCTATAGGGTTTATGCTATTAAAACCCCGGGAGGAGTAAGCATCCCCTGTTGGCTAGCCGCACCCGCCGTCGATGGTTAAGCATGATAATGAAACCTATATATAAACTTCATGCACTGTCTAACGTTATTTCTATATAGAAAAGTGCTATGGCGACAATGTCAGGGAAATATATTCAAAACACTTACTGTCAAACCCCTCGCGGGGAACTTTTTTACGAGCTCCACACTGCAAAAGGCATAAGTGTGACACAAATGAGTTAAAGAAGATCCTGACGATAATCTCAACAAATTACCAAGAAACTTTTAGGACAAGGTTTTCGCTTTCATAAACTATTAAAGACTTTCTGGAAATTTTACAAAAATTATTGTCAACTTCTTCTGAAATTCGGACCAATACAGGCAACAGAGTATATTACTTTGGGTATTTCACAACCTGCATTTTATGGTGACATAATTAACAAGATAAGAAGGATCAAAGATAGACAACATCACTATCGAAAATGCGTCAGAATCATCAAACGCCTTTTTAACGTGGATATGATCCTAATGTCACCAGACGGACACTAGGCTTGTTACTTGACCAATCTACAGTCTTGCACAAGCGCATTCTTAAAACTTGCACTCTGACTGACTGTGACGACGGGACTCCATGACAGGCCCTGTCCAAACCTCTTTAGAGAAGACAGGACCCCGACCACCTGTCCTCTCTGAATGTCAGTCGGACTCCTCGCGGCGGCAGAGCACGGATTGTATTACGTACGCCCTCTTTTTATATCCATTTACATATTCATCTGTGTTGCTTGGGCCCCTACGTTTTGCGGTCTTGTTTGTGTGTGGTCGTCTGACAGTGAGGAGGTTGTTTTACACCACAATTGTACGTTCTTCGAGACCTCTGGGTAATCGGAAAAGTGGGAGGGTTGTGCGCACGTAATCCAGGATAACCATACCTTCTGCTATTTCCGTGGCACCGGTTGCCCATTGGTCTCGTTGGTTTATGTGTAGTCCTTTGTGTTTGATGTTTCTGTGTTGTGCGTTGACGTTCCTTGTCCCTTACGCGTCTCTTTCTGTGCTTGTCTGCTTTGTGTTTTTTGTATTCAATTTGGGCGTGTTGGGGTTTTGCTGTAGGTGCTGCATCCTGGTGTTGTTGGAGATCCCTCCTTTGTTTGAAATTTCTAAAAAATGGGTCCTGTAGCATCACATCCCATCCTGCTACGATTTTCAGTAAATTTTTGGCCATAATTACTATTTCACTTTTTGGCCATATTACATTTTTAGATTGAGGATCACTGGGGAGGGTTAAGTACCCGAAACGTGCATGTATGTCCATGCTGCAAATATATCTGTAATTGAATTATGCTATTGAATGTGAAGGCGTTTAACAATTCTATACAAATGAATGGGCATATGTAAATAATATTGAAGTCTCTAGTATTTTATTTAAGTCTCTACAATTTTTTATTCCATATTTGCTATTCTAACTAGAAGAAGTTAATAAAAATCATCTTTCCTTACAATTGATGAGTTTAATTTGATATTTTGTAATAAAGACTGCAAATGTATAATATTTTCGGTAAAATATGAATTGAATAGATTAGGCGATTATACTTCATTATTGTTTTTAATAATTTTGGATTATGCGAAAATATTTTTTGTCAAAATAAGCATACATGATAAACTTTCCTAGTATTTTCTTAATTTTAATGCTTTTTTGAAATAAATTGATTTTTGGCTGGTAAGGGATAAAAAATTGAAGTGCCAGAGACATTAGAAACTAATCCTCTTTCGCAATGTGTAACGCTTCTATATGCTTCATTGAGTTGTAAGAAATTTAATAGAAACGTAGGCTTAACAGGAGTGTTAAGAAATGCAAGAAAAATAAACCCGCTTTGATAAAAAAGACAAAGACCATATAAAATCGAAATTAAATAAAGGTTTTAGTTAAATGAAATTTAAAAGGGATGGTCGAATTCTTCAACAAGCCGTAAAATCAAAGACAATGACTGTATTCCCTCTGAGAGAAGAAAGACAATGAACTTCATGAAAACATCTAAATCGATACTTGAATCGAACTAGAGGGCACCACTAAGATGAATTCGTTCGTGACTGAAAATCACTTTGGCTTGAAGTACAATTGATGAGGAATTTCTGTCCGAGACACGTGTCTCCTCCATAAAAATTGGTTTGAAATGTTGTAAAAAAGGCAACGAAATGGACAACTTCCACATCAGTTTCTTCAAGTTAAAATAGAATGAAAAATCAGAATCATCTAAGCATCAATCACAACGTTGAGAAGATATCCTTCAGCTACAAAGAATATTTTAGGCAAAAAAATTAACGATTTCCTCCATTCTCGTTTAGGAATAACGGAACGAATTCAGGTAAAATATTTTAAAGCATCGATGGGGTTTTTCTGTAGGTATTTCTTTGTCTTTGAATGTCAGACACAATCCCCCAACTCACAATCAACAGGCATACAGACTCTAGAAAAATACATGAAACTTGAAACAAGTATTTTTAACATATAATAGGAAACGTTATACTTATATAAACATCTCTCGCTGTATCATTTAAAAAAAACTCCAGAATTTAGTATAAAGAAAATTACCAAAATTTATCAAGAATTTAACAATTTAATTGATAAATGCAACTGTCTTGATTCAAAATCCTGCAAATACTAACAATATATCTTAGTCAAGACTGAAAACTACTTCATCAACAAACAGTAAGAAACATAGAAAATTATATATTCCAGCATCAAAGAAATGAATTTACTAAAATGTTCAGCAAATTCCCGAATGGAGGTAAAATAAGATGCCAGGGGAGGGTAAGCATTTTTATTACTGTAGTTTTGATTTTGGACCTTTCTTTCAATGACTATAACAATCATAGTAAAGAGATTGCTTTCTGGAAGCGAAGTCTCACACTTCAATTATTTTTTTTTATTTTATTTCAATTATTTGCTGATTTTTTTGGAACCCATGAGAAGCTTTACCATCTCAAACATTAACTATTTTTACATATCTTTCTGTGACTATCATATTTCCTGTATAGCACCTTTATATTGGTGACGAATTTCTTACATCCACTGTTCTTTATATGTAGATTGATCGATATACATGCTTCATGAGTTACATAAAACAACCCAAAAGAGGTTGTGTGAAAACACCTTATTTAATACACAAGATCGCAACTACATTGCATGCGGCACGTACGTTCTGATTTGCATTTAGTCACCAGTGGCGAAGACGAAAAAAAAGAAAGCCCTCCAAAACCTGAAGCTCAAGAAGTTTTCTTTTTTTTTTTTTGTTTTGGTTCAGTCATCCATACATGTATATATACATACATGTATATATATTCAATATTATTCTAAATTGGCGAGCGGAGCGAGCCGGGAAATTTTTGGAATAGATGGTTACATTTTGTCATAAGATTACAATATCTCTCTCATTTTCCATCCTCTATTTTTGTTTGACCAATTGGGGAAGGTTGGGAAGATTAGGGCATTGCAACCCCACCATCCACCTGTCTAAACTGGTTAGATCGGCCCATGAAAATGAATCATTTGGTCATTATTCAAGTGTTAATTTAATTTTGAATTTTGTATATGTTTATGACATATGAATCCGTTCAAACACGATGACAAAGAAAGTTCAAGACAAAGTGAAGACGAAAAAATAGACAGCTAATGAAAAATTAAGTGTGGCGAGCGAAGCGAGCCGAAAATTTCCCCAAAAGTAAAGAGATTAAGCATAAAAAGAGTATTCTGAATCAATAACTTTGGGTGAAAAAGGGGGGGGCCCGGGCCCCCTGGGCCCCCCTCTAAATCCGCCACTGGTCACCTACCTAAACCATTGTTCAAAACTTGGTCACCTTTATTGTTGACAACAAGACAATGGAGAACAATTGAAAAGTGCGCGAAAATGTTAGATGTATTTGCGATCCTCCGTATTAAAGAAAGATGAACTTCTTTTGATCATATGGTTGTCAGATCTTTATGCATGTAAAATATGATAAAATCCTAGATTTAATCAGTTTGAATTATAATGGACATGCCAGACCTCCAATTTTGATTTCAGAATCATTTAATTTCCATTGTCATTTTCAAGAAACGAAGATTCTGATTGGCTGAGAAATTTTGTTGATACATCGATCAACACAATTTTTCACGAAGTCTATTTATAGCACTATTTTTAGAACCGGGGGTTCCCTCAAACATGAATGAACTGAAAATACAATTTGTTGATGTTTGCTTATCATTTGGAGGGTACAATTTCTTTTCTACTTACTCAAAAATTAACTGTGCATTTAGAATTTACTCAAACTGGTCCTATTCCAAAGATATAGAGAGGAGATCGTTCGCTGTTTGAATCATGGCGGCTGCCATAACTTGGTTTGGCAGACATATCACTGCGAAACCCTCCGACTTACGAAATATAGTGCGGTGATTGATTGTTTTTAGATCCAAGAAAACAGTCTGTTTTTCCATAAATAGATGATAATTAAATGATAAGCATTGATGCTGTCCCATTTTTCGGGTGATACCTGCATCAACAGAAAAAATATCAGATTCATTTCTTAAATCGTACCCCTGGTTATGAGATGCAACTAATAATTTTATGAACTTACATCTGTATTTCAATCCACTGTGCGTTTTTATTGTTTGTAGCCGACTTATATCATCAACGTACTTTGGCACCTTGATCTCGTATGGACAGTTTGCTTTTTTTTCAGTCTTTGTGGACGCTGGTCCAAGATGCACGGGAAACCCTAAAATGTACACAGCTTAAATGGTTGCGTCAACCACAAGATATAACGACTACCACAAAGGATGTGGGTGTGGCCCGGCCAGCGGTGATTCACAGTTTGGATGGAATCACGACCACTACGTCACGGCTCCTAATCAGTATTTCTTTGATGAGCACGACAAACATTGGTGCGGAAATAACTGTGGAATATGCGTTAAGCTCACCACTACAGATTAATCAACGTAGCGCATTACTTGCCCTTTGCCGTGTGGATCGAGCTCGTAAAAATGTTCCCCTCGAGGGGTTTGACACTAAGTGTTTTGAATATTTTTCCCTGACATGTTCGCCATAGCACCTTCTATAAAGACATTACCTCAGACAGCTCATGTATTTAGATATTGTTTCGTATTCGTGCGTGAACATCGACGGCGGGTGCGACTAGCCAAACAGGGGATGCTAACTCCTCCCGGGCACCTGGTCCCACCTCTAGCTGGCTAGGGGTCCGTTGATGCTCAATTTGGTGCTCTGTTGTGAGTGCTGTTGAGATTATCGTCAGGATCTTCTTTAACTCATTTTTTTCTCATATTTTCAAATTAGAAAAAAACTATTATTCTTTATTCTAGGATATACAGGAGATATATTGCTTTTCTATAACAAATGCTTTCGTAGAGTATTAATGATAGAAGAGATAAACAAGACCGGGAACATGTCTGTGTACAGATTCGACTTGCGTTCCCAACGTCACTGAAGAATGGCGATTGATTTGAGCAGAATTGAAACTTTTCGGTCGTGTTTGTTCATATCTGTTACGATAAAGAACTATTGTTGCGACTGTACACGATTTGATTATATATATGCGGAGGACAGAGAATGCAATATCTGGCTTCTTTTTGGGCTTCTACAGATGCTATAGTAGTTGTTAGGGATGTTTAACAACTTCATATTCCAACAGAAGCAAGTTGTGTTATAAAAACTCTCGACATGGAAACGTTGACTTGTAGATCGATCGTTGACTGAATCGTGGAAATCGCGACGAACTCATCGGAACGCCGCAGGCCGTGAAAATCAATCGGGACGATCGCAATAAAACGTGTTGTAACGTGATGGATTCATAACAAAACATCATAAAGTGTGAGTGGAAAGGAGGGAACTCCCACAAGACTCGGTTGCAGCACACAAAGCAAAACACCGTAACTTGCCTTTTTGAAATCATAAAGTTAAAGAACACAGCGAATAACGCATAAGGGACAAGGAACACCAAGCACGACATAAAATACCAAACATTAACCAACGAGATTATTGGGCCATTGTAGCTGACTTAGGACGGGCATCTGCCACGTTAAGAGCAAAAGGTGTGGTTATCCAAATAACGTACGTTTATTACTTACTTCACAATCAGTCATTTTAACAAAGAAGCGATAGAAACATAACACACACCAAGTTTATATAAAAAATGCCTCTGAGGTTTATTTTCCCAATATTGGTATCCCCTACCTCCTCAGGTTATTTTACACCACAATTAAGAGTTCTTTGAGACCTCTTGGTAATCGGAAAAGTGGGATGGTTGTGTGCACGAAATCCGGATAACAACGCCGTCTGCTACTTGCGTGGCAGATGGCCGTCCTAAGTCGGCACTGGTTGCCCATTGGTCTCGTTGGTTTATGTGTTGTCTTTTGAAACGCAATGCGCCGTCTGGTCTCCGGGTATCAGAAGACGCGGTTCGTCACGGATACCTTGATATACCAGGCGAAAACGTAACGAGACCTAACAGAACTTGTAGGCCTGAGATACATTGTTTCTCCTTCGATGACCTGGTTCCATTTTTGAATGAGCCTCTAGGCCTGCATTATATTCGTACCAAATTATACTCTGTTCCGATACAGAAGTTACACGAAATTTACGAATATACGAAGGACCTCACATTTACCGATACACGTTCCCCAGAATACAGACTACAAGGAGTCATCTTGGACATTTCTTCTTTTCGTTTATTTCAAGCAGTTAGATCAGATAAATCAGAAGAGAAAACAAACCGTCCTTTCATTAAAGTAAGATTTTCAAACAAATGTATTGATGAATTGCATCTTGGTCAAATTTTGAATCACAAAACTGTCACAGAAAAAATCCCACCATATTTCAAAAGAAAGAAACTCCTTGTATTTCCTATAGCTACACACCAATAGTTGCTTCTAAAATTTACAATTACAAACGATTCCTGCAGTATATTGATTTAAGTAATCCCTCACTACATCCACTTCCTTGCGAATGTTCTTCATCGGATTTCAACAACTCTCCTTGTGGACACGTTATTTCTGGTGACCTTAGTATAGTCAAGAACGACAAGTTGAAAGAATTGTTAAAAAAGGGTCCCAAATACAGAGAAAGTATGTCCTTTAAATGGAACCAAAATATCAAAATTATCAAGGTCTCTTGTGAGGAATATGCAAGACGTTGGGCAAAGAAAGAGGATGTACAGCTCGAAACCCTTTCCGAATGGATAAAATCCATCAGAGGGTTACTTTTATCTAGAATTAACCGATTAAAATCAACTGTGAACACCAGATTCGAGTCTATATTTAAAGACCCTGATGTTATCACAGAGTTTACCTACCTCCAAGAACTTTATGTCATCACACCAGCGGACAAAGCCTCAAATAATTACACATTTACTTGCAAAAAGTACTATTTCGACGGTCTAGTTAAAGAGTTGGGTTTAAATTCGACACCAGGAAATCCCACTTACACCCCAACAAACCTTTCTGCCTCTGAAAAAATAGATAACTACAAATCAACTCTTGCTTTTTTTGGCTTCGACACTAACAATTTAGATTTAGATTTGCCATACTTATACTGCATACCTAAAATGCATAAGAATCCGTACAAACAACGTTTCATCGCTGGTTCCTCTAAATGTTCTACCAAATCTGTATCGATCTTACTCACCAAAGTTTTATCTGAAATCAAATCTGGGCTTCAAAAATATTGTTCAACAGTATATTCTCGCAGTGGTATCAACCAGATGTGGATTTTAAAGAATTCGAAGGAACTTTTAGTACATCTGAAATCCACTCATTTTAGTAGAGTCAATTCGATCAAAGCCTTTGATTTTTCGACACTATACACTACAATTCCACATTCAAAATTGAAAGAAAGACTCGCAAAAAGTATAAGTAATGCGTTTACAAGTAAGAACGGTAATCGCAAATACAAATTTATTGTTGTTAATTATGACAAAACCTTTGTAAAAGAAAAGTCCGATTCTGAAAATAAGTACACTAAAACTGATATTATTCCGATGTTAAACTTTCTGATGGACAACATTTTTGTGGTGTTTGGAGGAAAGTCTTCCAGCAAATTGTGAGAATTCCATTGGGACTAATAGTGCCCCACTCCTTGCCAACATTTTCCTTTACTCGTACGAAGCTGAATTCATTCAATCTCTGAAGGGAAAAGATACTTAGCTTCTGACTTCAACTTCACTTACAGATACATAGACGATGAGTTGTCCATCAATAATTCAAAATTCGCGGATTACCTCAGCAGTATCTATCCTTCAGAGCTTGAAGTCAAAGAAACTACAGAGACAAATAATTCAGCATCCTTTTTGGACATAATGTTGTCCTACGACACTGATGGTCACATGAACACCTCACTCTATGACAAACGTGACGACTTCAATTTCAGCATTACAAACTTTTCCTTTTCTGAGTAGCAACATCCCTTCATCGCCTGCTTATGGCGTGTTCATATCTCAGTTGATACGCTATGCCAGAGCAAATACCAAATATACGGATTTTGTTCTGAGAGCTAGGCGTCTTTCAGATAAGCTTCTCAGTCAGGGATATGTTTGTGACCGACTAATATCGTCACTGAGGAAGTTCTACGGTCGATATGGGGAACTCTTCATACACTATGATGTCCCACTCTCCAGAATGGTGGATCATATTCTGTCATAGACCATTTGAACCATCCAACCAAAGATTGTACTCTATGTCTTCCGAAATGGAAGTTACCGGATGTGACAGTTCTACCGAATTGAAGCGACGGGTGTTGCATGCAAGCAGGAGATGTTTACTCTTCCTGGGCACCTGGTCTCACTCCCATATCGGGAGTTCGCTTCTTTTCATATGGTGGAGATTTTGTTTGTTTGCTTTGGTTCTTGTTTTATCCTGATTTTGTATGCCTTCGGTTTCTGATTTTCTGAATTATCGATTTTGTGCTGTATTCAGGGATATGGTCATTATCCATATTTGTCAACTTGAATACCAAGATAAAACTAACAAAATCCTACGGCGTGCTAACTTTTGTACCGCCGTGGCTGCAGTGGATGTATATCGAAAGGAAACCATGATACATTACATTATTGAGAAGTTGAGTAAAAGAAAATGGAACGAAATTCGAAGAGAAATATTTTGACGTAAGTAATATGGTAGAGTCACTGAGAAAAGATAACCCAAAAGAATTTTATGCAAATTTTGCAAAAATTAAAGTTTCAAATCAGACATATCTATCGATAATTTTACGAAGCATTTTTAGTCTTTATGTGGTGGTGTTGATACTGGTTACCAAAATAATAATGAGATTTTAATGGAAAATGATGTATTTGTTTCTGAACTTAATAGAGAAATGACAACAGAAGAAATATCTAAAGCTAAAAAATGTCTTAAAAGAAATAAAAGTCATAGTCAAGATGGAGGTCTGAACGAATACTTCATTGAATTTTCGGATATATTGTTACCTCTTTTACATACAATATTCAATGCTATGTTTGAAACGTGATGATTCCCCGAAATTTTATGTGATGCATTTACATGTATTGCATGTATTGCTCCTGTACATTAAAAAGGTATTTATCAGCACCTAAAAATGTTAGAGGTGTGACAAAAGATGTGCTCATGGACGCATAGTTTGGTTTTAGGCATAGTCATAGCACTGTAGATGCAATTTTTGCTTTGAATAATATTATTTAAAAATTTAAAACAAATCTAGATTGTATTATTGTTTTATTGAATTTTTGCAAGCGTCCGATTTTATTGATAGAAATAAAATTCGGTGCAAAATTTTACAACTTGGTATCAGAGGCAAAATACTCAGGATTATAAAATCATTGTATAGTAAAATTAAGACAAGTGTCTTGCTGAATAAGAAAATCATTTATTTAGGAATTATCACTTTTTCTACTTATTCACGCAGATGCTTATATTTTCAAGAAGCAATTCTGGTTTACAAGAAATGTTGAATTTATTGTGTCATTGAACCATCCAACCAAAGATTGTACTCTATGTCTTCCGAAATGGAAGTAACCGGATGTGACAATTCTAGCGAATTGAAGTGGTGAATGTTGCATGCAAGCAGGAGATGCTTACTCTTCCTGGGCACCTGGTCTCACTCCCATATCGGGAGTTCGCTTCTTTTCATATGGTGGAGGTTTTTGTTTGTTTGCTTTGGTTCCTGTTTTATCCTGATTTTGTATGCCTTCGGTTTCTGATTTTCTGAATTGTCGATTTTGTGCTGTATTAGGGGATGTGGTCATTAGCCATATTTGTCATTCATCTACTGCAAAATGGTCATTAGCCTTAAATATTGATAAAACAAAGAATGTGATTTTTAGAAATGGAGGTAATGTAAAAGTAGACGAGATATAGTCATATGACAATATTGTTAATGAATTTTGCTATTTGGGTATTGTAATAAACTATAATATAATGGTAAAATGTAATGGTAAAATTAAATCTATTTCATCTTGTATTTTCATTTCACTTATAAGGTGCATATGTAGATGGACAAGGGTGCAGGACAACCTCGTCTATTCATGGTCACTAATCTCTATCCCAATCAACATTGATGAAACAAGATAGAAATATAGGAACAACGACTACGGCTCTAAAATGAACTTTGACCTGGAAAATGGTGCAGGTCAAATAGCCCGATTAGGATGGAATAAGTAACAGTGGAGATTGTTGGCTGTGGTGGTTATAACAAACCAAACAGTGGAATGTACCAACAATGCCAGTGTGCTCACCAAGGAAAGCGCTCCCTTAACAATACTACCTATACATAGAACATATAAATAGATTGCAATAAATAATCTGAACTTAAACTGTTTGGTATTGCTTTGATATTAAAACATTCCTTCGATTAGGTTGTGGTTAGCATACGTCGTAGATGTCATCGTCAAGTATTTCTCTATCACAGTTGAAATAAGATAAATTATCAATTTTGAAATATATGTATATGACTATATGCTCAATTTGATATCTTCATTGTATCATATACTCATTTTATAATTTCTCAAAAGTGATCCTAGAGTCCGATGTGGAAGAAATCAAAAACATTGATTTTATGAATGGCCAAATTCTACAAATGACCTAAAACATGCTAAAGAATCAGCTGAGGACAGAGCGGCATCGAGGGAGCAATCCCTTACTTTTATGGCAATACCTTGTCATTTCTCTTGGACGACATGTATGTCAGTTTGGGTGGAAATCTCTACAAGAAGTTTGAAGGGACTCCGTTGAATATACTAACTGTAAGCCTCTTGTTGCAGGATTTATGAAAAAGAAAGTATTCAATATCTAGATAAATTTGATGATTTGACATGTTCTAGAAATCTGGATGATATTGTGACAACCTTGTTATCAAGAAGAATTGATGCTGAACAAGCAAACGTAACAACATAGAAGAACCATTTTTGGACCTCAATATGCTCGAGTATCTGATGTTAAATTTCATGTTTATGTTTAACGTCTTCAAATTCATTAGCATCATTTTAGAGCAGATAAATTAACAGCATGGACCAGATATGTACGTTTCGGGTAATAAACCCTCGTCATTGATCCTCAATCTAAACAATGTAATATGACCAAAAGCTGTGAAAATTATGTCCTAAATATACCGAAAGACGAAGCAAAATGGCTGGGGTATGATGCTACAGGACCCTGGTTTAAGAAATTTGAGAGAATTTTGTTAATGGCCCTGTCACACCTTCACTTTTTTGGCCAACGCACGAGTAACGACCAAATAAATTTCCAACACGTCGAAGAACGTTGAGGTCGCTGGCTGATCGCTGGCTAGTCGTTGTGTGGTCGCTGGGTGATCGATGGAGGACGTTGGCGTGCGCTGTGGTTGTCGGAACATTTTGTGCATGCACAAAACCGCCGACGACTGCCCAGCGTCCAATCGTTAGTTGTGAAGTCGTTAGGAGGTCGTTGGGAGGTCGCCAGGCATACGCTGGGCATGCGTTCCCGTGCGCTGTGCAGTCGTTGCGATAAAATGTTGCGAGGTCGCCGATAATTCCAACGACTGTGTAACGACAGTGGAGCGCATGTCTAACGCGTACACAGCAACCCTCTTGCGATGGTCTAACGTCCTCAACGTGTGCTCAACGACAGCCTAACGTCCTTTTGGCGTGTGCATAACGTCTTGACAGCGACCTTAACGTCCTGTTCATGTTAAATGTAATTTAATCTCAGGCGTAATAAACCAATGAGTTAAAGAAGATCCTGACGATAATCTCAACAGCACTCACAATAGAGCACCAAATTGAGCATCGACGGACCCCTAGCAAGCTAGAGGTGGGATCAGGTGCCCAAATTCTTCAAATTCATTAGCATCATTTTAGAGCAGATAAATTTACAACATGGACCAGACATGCATAAACCCTCGTCGGTGATCCTCAATCTAAACAATGTAATATGACCAAATCTGTGAAAATTGTGTCCTAAATATACCGAAAGACGTAGCAAAATGGCTGGGGTATGATGCTACAGGACCCAGGTTTTAGAAATTTGAGAGAATGTTGTGAAAAAAGGGATTACATCTTCGTTATTGCTTTTGCTAAAGTAGGTCCAAGTATTTTACTGTTTGCACCCGGCTTCAGAAGCCTGACCCGTGGAAATTCGAATCAAATTAGTGCCCAACATGGGACATACTCAAAAATGAAAAACATAGAATTACACTTTAAAGACCTCAAGTTAGCTGACTGAAAATCTGAAGCAATATCGATCAGCAGAATACTGGTATCCTGCACACAATATGAGAGGCTATTTTTGAATCAGTATAATCGACACATGGCGAATATATCATTATACAAATATGGACTTGGTCGATGTCATTATGTCATTATAATGATTTAATAATTTATCTATTCATTTTTTTGATTTCCTCTTTTTCGGTCTCGAGCATCACTGATGAGACATACCTTATTGAAATGCGCATATGGTGCACTGAAATTTTAAGGCAGAAAATATATATTTCATTATTGATCATTTCAACCACCAGGTTGGTATATTCTGCTTGAGGATTGCTTAGTCCCCGAGGATTATGGTCCATGCTGCAAATTTATCTGCTCTTAAATGATGTAATTCAATTTGAAGACGTTTAATATTCTGTGACTTGAAATTCCATGAAAATTTTCGAAAACATGTTAGGGCTCCCTGGTGGCATAGCTCTGTCAAGCTCCTTGGCTGCAAGTTTAAATAAAGTTCAGACTATTGCTCTTCATAATTTCGTTTGGGTGGGGGATACCCTCTTTTTCGGCCACGAGCATTACTGATGAGACATAACTTGTTGAAATGCGCATATGGTGCACTGAAATTTATAATAAAAAAAATGTATTCCAATTATTGACAAATTCATTAATTATGCTGATCCTTAATATATAAAGGTCATGATTATTTTTACTTATTAATACACATTTGTAATTGTCTGACTTTATTGACCTACCTTTGGTGACTGGACAGTGCTGACCATTTTGATAAGAGTCATCTTGGAATAGATTTATGTAAATAAAATGTGGAGTATAAAAGTCTGTATATAGAAGGTTAAATCTCATTCTATTTAACATGTTCTCGGGGTTAGTCGTGGTGGCTTTTATTTCCGTTGGTGAGTAAAGGGAGACACAGTGGGGAGGGAGGGGAGGGGGATTCCGCGCTGTTAGTGGAACACTGAAGGTATACTATTGTACTTGCTATAATGCATAATGTATTCTCTTTCTTTTGGTCACACGTATATTTCTATTTTAATTTGAACTTTTTGTTTTTCAAAGATGAAGCATTTGCCGCACCATAAAAACAGGAAGATGTAACAATCTGTGGTCAAAATCTCTAAGTAAATTGAGCAATTTTAGTGTCTTTTCTTATATTCTATGAAAGTAAAGCATAAAGTTCCATTAATTTAATGGCACGTAGGAATACTTTTTCATGAAATCAGTCAATGAAGTAAACATCTAAAATTTCAAAAGGATGCATTTACTTTCTAAAAAATATTAAAGCAATCTCAGAGTAATTCATAGATTATGGCAGAGCATTTTATATTTTCAGCTTTGTTAGGTCAGTAAATAAAAGTCAAACACAAAGCACAAAAGCCGAAATCAGATTCCAAAAATAACAATCGAAAGGTTCCCAAATTCTTGAAAAAGAATAAAACAAAACTCTCTCACACAAAAAGAAAAATCGGACAAACAGACGGAGACAATGACACAGCTCGATAGAAACACGAAGGACAACTTTATCTAATGAACGATCTCCAGGTTTGAGATCGACTAGTTTGCTCTTAGTACGATTATCTTACTGTATGTCGTCCGTTGTTTATGCTAGGTTTACACTTTGCCACGATCGCCCCGATTGCCCCAATTGAGGTGAATCATAGGGATCGTAAGAGAGTGTGGGGTTGAATCGTGATGATCGTAGGAAATCGCAGAGATCGAGGCAAAATTTTTGATTCTCAAAAGATTTGCTACGATCGTCCCGATTGATTTTTACATCGTGAGAGAGCGTAATGGAGCGTAGTGAACGTGATGGAGCGTGGTAGAGCGTAACAGACCTTGACAAATCGCAACAGATCGTAATATCCAATCGTAGGAGATCTTGGTGAAACACGTTCTCTTACCATCCACTACGATTTTACTCACGCTCTTTGACGATTTGTTACGGTTTCCACGATTCAGTCCACGGTCTACAAGATGCGTTGCGATCCCATATTCCTATAATGAAAATTATTATAAGACAATCCGTTTCTGTTGGATTACAAGAGTTTTTAACATCCGCAGCCATTTCTAACATCTGAAGAAGACTAAAAAAGAAGTCTTGATAATCAGTGAGGTGCTGCATTGATTGTCTTCGAACGAGTTCGATATATATACGCAATCAAACATTTGAATTGCTCAACAAAAAATGTTACCTTGAATAATCGAGAAAAGAAAAAATAAGGTTTATCAATGCCACTTCCAGTGTTTTACGATATGAAATCTTAATCTCCTGGATTGCTCGGATATTGCAAGTGGTATTGAAACTGGTAGTCTATTTCATACCAAACCGTGTTAAATCGCAGCAATTTTTATCACAGCGTTGTCCTTCATCGTAACAGATCGCAACAAAACTTGATAAGCGTAGGGAACCGTGATAGAGCATGGCAAAGCGAAATAGCTAATCGTGGTAATCGTACGGGGACGTAACGAAGCTTGAGAGAACGGGATGAAAATCGTAACAAATCTTATCTACAATCGTATTAAATCGCTAGAGCGCGTATCAGAGCGTGATGGAGCGTCGGAGAGCGTGTGAAGAACAATTTTATTTTTAGAATCGTGGAGCTCCACGATTTTGCTCAATCTTTGACATCGTAGGGTGTCGTGGCTAAGTGTAAACCTAGCGTTAGTTAGGTTTAATTCGTTTGTCTTCTTTTCATGTTTGACTTCTTTTCAGCAGATAACGAACGTTTTTCTTTGTTCTTTAAACCTCACTTTGTGGTCATGACTTAATTTCTGCAGCTAAAACCAAAACAAATACGGAAAGCATGAAGCATTTTGACTACAATATAACGAACAAAACATTGGATAACCAGTGGTGGTATCTCTTCTGGATTAAAAAAAATCATTGTAGGAAATACACTGAAAACAAATTGTACAAGTTGAATACATCTGGAAGTATCATTTTCCATTTCAGTCTTCGTGGACGCAGGTCCAAGATGCACGGGAAACCCTAAGATGTACAATGGTAAAATGTGTGCATCAACCACAAGATATGCCGACTACCACAAGGGGGCGTGTGGGTGTGGTGATGCCCATGGTGATTCACAGTTTGGTTGGAATCACGACCACTTTGTGACGGCTCCTAATCAGTATTTCTTTGATCGCTACAACAAAGGATGGTGTGGGGAGAGTTGTGGAAAATGTGTCAAGCTAACCACCACAGGTTAGATTTCTAATTCAAATAATATGAAACACGCTGTTTCATTGGTTATCGTCGTTTAATTTGCGACTAAAAATCATAACATTAATACCTCCAAATTAATGATGACCCCACCGTCCTGAAGTTATCTTTCATTGCCAAAAGTGAGGGGCTATAATTTTAGTGTCGAGTTTATTCAGAAACCTCAGGGTCATTTAATGGCGACGGTATAAATTTCCTTAATTTTGGTGATAAAATAATGTAAAGGTAGGTGTTCAACGAACGATGTCTACAAAGCAGGAATTTACTCCTCCTCTCATACTACCAATGGCTAGACAAACTTGATGAATACCTTTCCACTATAAATGTTTATTCAATCAGGTGGATATGTAGATGGACAAGGAGGTCCAACTGGTGCAGGACAATCTCATGTATTCATGGTTACCAATCTCTGTCCAAACGTTTATCCCAATCAACATTGGTGCAATCAAGATGCACACAGGAACAACGATTATGGCTACAAAATGCACTTTGATTTGGAAAATGGTGCTGGTCAAATAGCAAGATTAGGATGGAATAATCCTGAAGTAACAGTGGAGATTGTTGGCTGTGGTGGTTATAATACACCAAACAGTGGAATGTATCAACAATGCCAGTGTGCTCACCAAGGAAAGCGCTCCCTTAACAATACTACATTCAACTAGAGTTTGTAAAATGCTTATTGTCAATAAAATGTGTAGGTGTCTGGGTGTTCCCTTACTGTTTGCTTAAATATCTTTTAACTAAGTGCAAAATTTCAGACTAATCAGAAAGGAGTTCGATCTATAGCAGTTAAATTTTAACAACGCCACCTACAATGAATTGCCATATTACAAAAACTTCTCTGGAGATTAAAAAATACAATTAACTTAAACATTCTGCAAAGAAGCAAAAGTGAACGGAGATGAGATCAGGTGCTCGAGGAGAGTGAGTAACTTCTGTTTGCTAGCAACACCCATCACTTAAACCGTGTAGAAAAATATCATATATTATTATATAGTCTGTTTATATTCCCACTCTCATTGGCTGAGAACTGTAACGTGACGAGTCATTGTCTCATCATATTGACCTGTGAGGGGCAATTTCATTAAATATCACTACCGCGAAAACTCTTGCTTCCGGTTTACCATGAAATATCGAAAACGCGCGAAATTTATATTTGTGACGTCATTAACGTCATTTCGTAAACAGGGCCTTTGTTCAGTTTAGGGGAACGGGACTATATAGGCAAAAAAGACAATTTTAAGACGAAATATTCAACCAGAATTTTTTCAGAGAATAAAGTATTTTCTACTATTTTGATAGTGTTGCGTTTTTCATTTGACTGCGGATTATAATTATTATTTTTACTCTTTAAAATTGTTCTTGTTTGCATCTAGGATACCACGCCTATTAAGGAGAAAATAAACGAAATACATGAACATTTTAAAGATGTATTTCTTTTCTGTAACTAAAGGAACAATAAATCGATATTTTACTGCCCCCAAACCCCTGTAAAAACGCTCAAACTCCGCTTTGCTTCGTACATTTTACCCATTCAAACTCATCTTTGTAGTTGATTCACTGATTTCCCGTACAAAACGACGGTTGCATGACGTAAAAGTAATTGTTAAAATTCAGTATCATTGTTTCCCGTAAGAAAATCGCATTGTGACGTCAGGATTTCCGCGCGAAGTGACGGTCAAATTCAAAACAAAATGGCGACATTTTTACGCTGAGTTATAGTGTACAACCCCAATTTTCCCTATCATATCAAAACCCTCCCTCTTTCCGGAGGGTCTGCGACGCAAGACACTTGGATGTAGGAACGGGACTAAGGTAGGATTATTTTTACCCTATAAAATCGTCTTTTTTGCCTATATAGTCCCGGTCCCCTAAACTGAACAAAGGCCGTAAACGGCCGTAAACGTAAGCAGCAAGGACCCTGAAGCTGAGCTCAAATTCTTGAATTTTGAGCCTATTTACGGATTTTGTCGCTGAAATATTCTTCATTTTTGACTCATTGAATGAATTCCATTATATTCAGGATTATTCAGCGACAGAAAATGCTGATATTAACACGTCTTGAAACATTTTCAAAGAAAAGTCGATGTCAGCAATTTCGAAAAGGTACCTTTATAAATACTGATTAAGTCCACTATATAATAAAACAATTGTGGACTTTTCACTCGGTGAATATGGCGTGATATTTTCTGAATTTGAAAATATTGACCTCGGCTGTCGCCTCGGTCAATATTTTCAAATTCACCTCGTAAAAAGTCCATAATTGTATAAGGTAAATTGTTAAATTCGGTGTTTTGGATGTTTCTAACCTAAAATATCTTCCAACATGAAGGACAACGAGATGTTATAATGTTAAACGTCTTCAAATCCAGTAGCATCATTTAAGAACAGATAAATTTTCAGCATGGACCAGACATGCACGTTTCGGGTACTTAACCCTCGTCAGTGATCCTCAATCTAAACAATGTAATATTGCCAAAGAGTGTGAAAATCATTATGTCCAAACATTTACCGAAAGACGTAGCAAAATGGGTGGGATATGATATAAACGTCTTCAAATTGAATAGCATCATTTAAGAACAGATAAATTGGCAACGTGGACCAGACATGCACGTTTCGGGTACGTAACCCTCGTCAGTGATCCTCAAATCAAAACAATGTAATATGCCAAAAAAGTATGAAAGTTACTATTTCGAAAAAGCGTACCGAAAGACGTAGTACAATGGGTGGGATATGATGCTACAGGTGCCACGTTTTAGAAATGTCAAGAAGTTTTGAAAACAGAAATTTTAGAATGCGTTGAAGAAACGATCAACCGAAATTGATCGAACTTGGCTACATGTGCCCTCGGGGACTCCTGGTCCACCAGCAGTGACACTCACCAAGTGGTATCAATGTAAACGTCTTCAAATTGAATAGCATCATTTAAGAACAGATAAATTGGCAACGTGGACCACACATGCACGTTTCGGGTACTTAACCCTCGTCAGTGATCCCCAAATCTAAACAATGTAATATGCCGAAAAAGTATGAAAGTTACTATTTCGAAAAAGCGTACCGGAAGACGTAGTACAATGGGTGGGATATGATGCTACAGGACCCACGTTTTAGAAATTTCAAGAAGTTTTGAAAACAGAAATTTTAGAATGCGTTGAAGAAACGATCAACCGAAATTGATCGAACTTGGCTACATGTGCCCACGGGGACTCCTGGTCCACCAGCAGTGACACTCACCAAGTGGTATCAATGTAAACGTCTTCAAATTGAATAGCATCATTTTAGAACAGATAAATTGGCAACGTGGACCACACATACACGTTTCGGGTACTTAACCACTGTTTGATACTGTCATTGTATCGTAAAAAATGCATTGAAAAAGTCAGTCGCTCACAAATATACCCTTGGTTCAGTAGTTTTTCGGTTAGTCTCCTTACCCTCAGAACAAAGTCGTTGTAGTGTAAACGTGTATAGTTACAGTAAAACGGAGACGTGATATTTTGCTGTGCCCTCTCCGTTGCAGTTTCTTGTCTGAGAATCAACAATTTTCCAGGTAACTTTCCACCAATAGTTTTGGTGTAAATTCTGTATCAATTATTAAAATCTTGCGTATTAGATATCATAAATTTAATATGTTACTGACTAATTGGTGATTCATATTTGTTCAAACATTTTCTGGAATAGCTTTAATCACCATTTCTAGTAGTTACAGCTAAATCCGCGATAAATACAGGTTTAAGTATACATTTTACTTTGTTTATATGCTGATTTTTTTACCATTCTAGGCCATGTCTGATGAGAAACTAATTTGCATTTACTAAGAATATATATAGATAGTAATTCAAAGCAAAACTTTCACAATTCAAACAGAATTTATACCAAAACTATGGGTGGAAAGTTATTTGGAAAATCGTTGATTCTCAGACAAGAAATATGCATGAATCAACTGCAACGGAGAGGGCACAGCAAAATAGCACTTCTCCGTTGCACTGTTACTAGTGCAAGTAAAGCTTGTTCTGGAATAGCATATCACGGATAAGGGACAAAGGGAAATTAATAATTGTGAAGTTGAAGTCGTCACGTTTGTCATATATTGACATATCTGAGTATTCAGGTGACCATTTTCGTCAAAAGATAACATGAGATCTAGGTATGAAGCAGAATTGATTTTTTCAGTGGTTTCAATCACGTCTATCGCCTTCACACGGATAGATTGTTAAAAAAAGGTAAAGGTAGGGGTTTATAGTATCGCCTGAGCCTCTTGCGACTTCTACAATTACTTCCCTGGCGAGACTTGTACAAACTAGTGCAGTCAAAACTTCCTTAGGTAATCAGAAAAATTTGGATTATTAATTGAGAGCACGTCATCGATTACTCTGTACGTAGAACTGAATTTTCCTTCCATGAGAGTGCGAAGACTGAACAAACTCGGCTTCAAATATCAGCAAGAAATGAAGCACAACTGGTTCCCATCGGAATTCCTACTACTTGCTGAAAGTGTTATCGATCAGAACGTTCAACATTTTGATTACATCTTCCTCTTTGTATCTTTCATTTGAATAAGAATGTTCTTACATAAAATGTACAATGTATCCCACAACAATGTACCTGTATTTTGTTATTGCAAATCTAGCTGGTGAAGGCATTTTGAACGATCTGAGAGATTGTTTCTCTCCATCAAGAATGTGGAATCGTCGTGTAAAGAGTGGTTTGATCGAAAATACATTTTTGAAATTTGCCGAATTCAGATGTTGTAAAAATTCTATTGATCCACATTTGGTTGATACCGCTTCTAGATTCACAGTACTTATGAAGACCGGATTAATGTAAGTTAAATTGATTGAACAGATATGGCATAAACAGCTTATGGCGTATTCATATCTCAGTTGATACGCTATGCCAGAGCAAGTACCAAATATACAGATTTTGTTCTGAGAGCTAGGCGTCTTTCAGACAAGCTTCTCAGTCTGGGATACGTTTGTGACCGACTAACCTCGTCACTGAGGAAGTTCTATGGTCGATATGGGGAACTCGTCATTCATTATGATGTCCCACTCTCCAGAATGGTGGATGATATTCTGTCTTAGACCATTTGAACCATCCAACCACCAAATATACTTGTATCTTCCGAAATGGAAGTAACCGGATGTGACCATTCTACCGAATTAAAGTGACGGATGTTGCATGCAAGCAGGAGATGCTTACTCTTCATGGACACCTTCACTCCCATTTTGGGAGTTCGCTCCTTTTCATATGATGGAGGTTTTTCTTTGTTTGTTATGGTTCTTGTTTTATCCTGATTTTGTATGCCCTCAGTTTATGATTTCCTGAATTATCGATTTTGTACTATGTATTGGGATATGGTCATTATCCATATTTCTCATAATAATGTATTCTTGTTCTATTTTCTCGAAAAAGTTACTAATTTCTTTTATCTCATGATACACCCTTTATGCAGTTTCATAAAGCCATTTCATAAATATATGATATGATAACACGTTACATATCGCTCTGCTTGAATGCGATTGGTCAAGTTTGGAACCTAATCACATAAACCTTGACAAATGTGACCTTTCAAATATCGGTCAACTGTTAAATTCAGACCCGGAGTCAATATCTATGATTAAAATTGTTGTTGTTGAATTAATTCTTGCATTAAAATACTATTCAAAATTGAAATACTTTTCTCTTACGCACAGAATATCTATACGATGGGGACACTACTTCTCATGGCGTAGCAGACGACTTCTAGATTACGGCGTGATTCGCCTCTGTAGTTCTCGGAAACGTTGATTTCACGTTAGAAATACACTTTTTTTTTTTGGCAATATCATGTGATAAAAAGAATCTCAAATGAATTTTCATTTCATACGATGTATTATGAATCTCGTTGAGCGTTTATATCCCCTCGCCAAGGCTCGGGGATATAAAACTCACAACTCGTTTCATAATACATCGTATGAAATGAAAATCCATTTGAGATCCTATATATATATATATATATGTATTACTGAATGTGTTGTCAGTTAAGCGCAAATGTATATGCAAAATGCAATATATAATGTCAACAAAAAGAAATTCAGATTAATCAGGTTAAAATGAGACGGACACAATACTCCCCAAAATGTAAGACGAAATAGAAAAGTAGGCATCGCAAGATAATTCTTTGTCATACTTGATAATCATTTCAGTAGATGTCGGAATATATCAATCTTGCAGAATACGGCTTATATTTCGGTGGTAATTTTTTTTTCTTTTGCTGTGTAAGTCAATAGAAATAAAAGGTTTTAAAAACATTGTTTCCCTCGAATGCAACTTTTGCATATAAGGTTTTGATTTTTAAAAAAATGAGGTAACCAAATGTTTCAATGACCAAAAGTCACTGTTATCAAGACAGTTTGGATATGACCTTATCTAAGAATTTCTTGTCTTTGACTATGGTGCGTGTTACTCCCTCTTTTCATGCCTGACCCTAGTTCATCTATCTTGTCCTGATTTAGTTCGAGTTTGTATTTGATTTAGTTCGAGTTTTTGCCCTACTTCTCATTGTCCGGCTATACAGGACACACTTTACAATCGATAAACTCTCTTGCACTTTACAATATATAAGATGTTTAATTTATTAAAGTAACACAATCAAATGCAAAATTAATTAATATGCAAATTCCAGAAAGTAGGAAAACTCTGAACTAATACTTGATGTAGGGGGATTTCCCTTTCTCTATATTGGAAAAAAAAACTAGACCCACCCTGCTCTAAAAACTATAGATTTTACCTTCTCCTAAAAAAAGAAATTAAACAAGTTTTGGCTATCCAGACCGCTTACACTACATTTTACGTAACAGAGATGTCGGTGATTTTGATCCACTTGTGTCTCCTCTATCTATTTTAATCGAATGCGTGTTACAGCAGCAAGGTTCTGAACGTACAAATAGATTTTATGTATGTAACAGTTACATTTTGTGGTTTAGTTATTAAAACATTAACTTAATTTCATAGGGTTTCCTCTCGGAGTTATTGGGGAAATTTGTTATTTGATAAGACATGGTATGAGGCCTACTTTTCGACCTACATAAAGGTCTTTTAGAGTACAAGAAAGTTATGGATTTATTTCAAAAGACCTTGGAATAAAAGGTAGCATTCTTCAAAAAAAGGAAAAAATTAAAAAACAAAAAAATAAGGAAAATAGTGGAAGAAGTGAAATGTTTCTTTGCATTTGTATAGTATCAGCACTATGAAAAAGTTAATTACTGATGAAATACAAGCAGAAAACAGAAAATCATGCTTATAGATTTTGAGCTCCTAAGGAGATTTAAAAGATGCTATTCAATAAGCCTTTTGCACTGACCGCGCAACACACAGGATTGCAACAAACAAACAGTGTTCAGTGGACATCAGACAAATATAACAGGAGACAAAAAGAGACACACGACAACACCCTCACCAAATGGACCACACATTGAACTCCTAAAGTAAAATATATTTTCCCAGGGTTTTTTTTTTTTTCTTTTTGTAAACAACGGCTTCGATTTCTTCTTTACATTTATAAAAAATATAATAGTTACGAAAAGGTTTCAAATGACCTGTCAGGGACAAATTTCGCATCTACTGAATGATAAAAGTACGTACCCTGCTTTATTTAGTTTCAACGTCAAAGCCAAGTTCAAACTTATCTATAATTTCAGTACAGATCAGAGTGTCATATCGCAGGTCAAGCATAACTGTCTCAAAAGAAACAGGTGAATGTTCATACACAAATCTCAATTACAGAATCCAAAAGCCATTGTCAATGGGCATACAGAGTCTTTAAAAAATACAAAACAAATATGGAGGAGATCCCCAACAATGAAAAGAGTAAAACAAAAAACCAACAAACAAACAGATGGAGAAGACAACATCACACCATAAAAAAAACCACGATGAAAACAACACTCTCGATTCACCTGTGAACTAGCCACAGAAACGGCCTACTACACTTTGCTATTTGGTCGGTTGGTGTGTGTTAGTGTCGTTGGTCTATACGGCTATATATGAAGAATCTTCATTCTAATGTTAAACTGAAATTATCATTGATGACGCCAATCAAAGTAAAGCGGCGCCATGCAATCAACAAAGTGTCCAAAATGAATAGATATAGTGCTGTCGTACTATGGTCATGGATTCAAAAAAAAAAAAAAAAAAAAGAGAGACAAGAAACAAAAAAAAAAAAAAAAACATAAAACTTATACCTCTGTGGACAATGCCAAAATTTATGAATGATTAATTTCCGTAGGACGAAATTTATTGTAGGTGGCGCTACTAAAATGAATGAACGACGCAACACAAACTCAAAAACAGTGATAACCCCTCCGAACCATAAGAAGTGTCAGCAATACAATGTCCTTAAATATGTCAACAGTGGGTACGTCTTTCCTGTAGGTCAGCCATAAAGGAACATACCTCCACATAAAAAAAACCCACGTCAACCATAACCAGACTCAAACTTTCATTGTTCCGAGCACAAGATATGTCTCAAATCTTTATCGATGGCGGAAAAGTTCGAACACTTGAAAACGACGGAATATTTGTTACCAAAGAAACTGATCTCGTCGATTTTATCGATTTTTACAAAATTCAAATACAGTTATTGTTCGGTACATCAAACAATGTCAATGGGGACAAAATCAAAGAATCTAAATATAAACCAACGGCAGTTGTTGTTCTTCCTGACATACATTCAAATATCGTGCCTATAATCTGTGTCAAAACATTTAATTCAGCTTTTGAAGTGGAATTATTTGGTAAAGATTTTTTACGATGAAAGCATACGGATGATGAAATCTGTATAAGTAACTATAAACCTCCTGGATCACAGCGGATCCCACTTAAACTATTAGCTATATAATGACTAAGATATTACAAGTTATTACCAACTGCTTTAGAAGAAGTCACAAAGTAAATAACCTGAAAGGTTTTTTTTTCCATCAAATTACTCCTAAGGATCGTGAAAACCAGTGGTTCTGGTACGGGTCATTGGGCATATTCAGTTGACATTCAGTGTAATTTCTACCCCCTCCCCATTTTATGAATGCGCGGATTTCACTATGAACGGTGCTATACGTCATGTATTTATTAATTTTCCAAGTCTTGACCATTACATCTGATTTATTGTGTCCGTCCGTAGCATTGTCAGTGGACCGTGACATTCTTGACCGATCTGGGATACAGGATCCCACTACGCACGCTGAGGTATTTCACAAATTTTATTCACTACATTTGGTATACTTTAATATGATAATACTTTTGGTAATTAAAACAAAAATTCCCTAGGCTTACATGTATAATTTTTTTTTTTCATTATTTTCATTTATTTATTTGATGACCTCGCATGTTCAACAATTTACTGAGCTATTGACCTAATTTCCTTCGTTTTTGTTCTGACTTACCAACTCATCTTTCTTTCCCTTAAAAAATCTTTATTTTGTCTTTTACACTTTTAGAGATCAAAAACATTTTGCCATCTGTCGTTAGATCCTTTGGACTTTGAATCACATAGGGATTACAAAATTAAAAGAATTGGTGTATTCTCTTTTTTCCAATTTATTTTAATTCATACGCATTTGTCTATTTCCAATATTTTCGAATAAAATTGAGATAAACAAAACGAAAGAAAAACAATAATAAAAACAAAAACAAAAACAAAAAACCAACAGAGCAATGCAAAGTCAAAAGCAAAAGTTTAAAATAGCCAAAATATGGGAATAAAATAAAAAGAAATATATATGTCGCACGAACATAAATAAAAAAAAAAACCCCATTAATATTGATAATTCTGAAAGAAAAAGGTGGAAATGTAATTTAGTTAGTATGGTTTTTTTTGCAAAGAAGTGGAATTCCACACGTCAGTTTATTTATTGCCATTACAGGGGTCACACATTGCTAACCTGAGCACAACGGTATATTCTTTTTTGTAAAATGAATAGAATTTTTCATACAGAAAAATATCATGATCCAGATTATATCTCAATGCACACTGTTAATCGTTAAGAACCAACAGTTTCACATATCACAAAGGACAAATCAATGAAAGTTACTTTTGATATATGTTACTCCATCTTTGCTTCATATTTTAATGTCAAAGTAGCTCTTTGTCCTGTATGTTTTGATTACTCGCTTTTCGTGACGGATGGTTTGGTTTGGTGTGTTTGTATGTTTTTCTTTTTTTTTTTCAGTATCTTTTATTGATTTATTCATCAAGTTATTGATTTTTTAATGTCTTCATTTATATTAATTTTTGATATATTTATTTATCATTCATCTATGACTTTTTTTCTTCCAATAGATCCATTTTTTAAAGGGCAAAGCAAGAGAGTTATCGTCTCTTGTCTGTCTTTTCAACATTCAATATAACATGACGTGCAAATGGACATATATTTTATCTATTTTTCGGTCGCCTCCCAATGGATCAAATGCGGTCTTCAATGAAAAAGAAAAAAAAAGGAAATGGAAAGTTATATCACTTCGGTAAAGCATCTATATTAACTTTTAATCGAAACTTAGATTTTGTTTTGAGTTCAGGCAAGCTCAGTGTATCTATAATACCAAGGTCTTGCAAAGAAAGGAAAAACGAACTTTCCTCTTAACTATTTACATTACTCGACTTGTTTTCATGTTTAAAATAAATAACATATTTAATAAACACGCTTCAGAGAATTTATTTTTGACTTGCACACGGATCGACGGATAAGAAAGTAATCATTCCTATATGAAGGAAAACTATTGCATCTAAATTTCAATTACGAGTAATAGAATATCCAAACAAATATTTGTGCATGACATTTCATTTAATGAGAAAAAAAATAAACTAGGTGAGAGACCAATTTTTTATTTCAATAGTAAAATATCTGATTCTCGGAAGAATATTAGAGCAATAAGACAATTAAGCATCAAAGTAAATTTCTGATTCTTGGAAGAATATTAGAGCAAAACAGACAATTAAGCATCAAACAACAAACCATGCGAATAGCAAAAAGATAGTTTTTTTTTTTTTTATTTCTTCAAGTATAATGATTATTCTCATTCAATTACAGCAATTACCAATGCAAGAATAAAGTAGGAATTCATTCATTTAGTTTATCCTTTTGCATTTATACGCACTAAAAACTTCCCAAAAAAGGCATATCTCGTGATTATGAAAGCACAAAGTTTTTATTGTGATCAAAAAAGTAATTTTTTTATTGTACGCTAATCAAAGATCTGAAGAAACAGATAGAAATAACATGTATATATAGTGTTTCAAATAGAAGAGCCGAGTCGACGCAATCAAACTCTCTCGAGACAAAGGGAAAGTAGAGGCGGGTATCATTATATATACGTTACTACGGTTCCAGACAAGTAATATGGTATGATATACCTTGTCTGGAATTCATATTTCCTGATCTCTATATTTACGGCTGCAGACGGGTAACATAGTCTCACAATATACAGTTAAAGTTACCATTGAGGGAGTTTGCATGATTCTGGTTCCCCGAGACCAGACCAATTTCCCGAGGCGAAGCCGAGGGAAATAGGTCTGGTCGAGGGGAACCAGAATCGTGCTAACTCCCTTAATAGTATACTTTAACTGTTTTATTATACCGAAACAAACATTATACTGAAACAAACATATCTCTTAGGTATACCGAAACACACATTATACTGTAACAAACATATATCTTAGGTTCACATGGTTCCAATAGAAATTCTAATGATTTTGCCTTGCCTTCTCGACTGAATGACTGAGTAACGGAAAATATTAATTTTTGATGATAAGATAAACAGAAACATCATTAATCATACCCATACATGTTTAATTTGTGATTGTTTTATTTTATTGCGGATTAATTTATGTGCTAAGCGGATAGGAGGCGGATTACTCTGCTCGCGTGTTAATGGCGTCATCCGATCAACCTTCAACTGCGGTGATTGGCTGATACTGACACACCGCCAAAGAAGCTCCGCCCCATTTTGAAACTAACTCCCTAGGGAAATAGTCTTCTCAACTAATGCATCCCTTTGCAGGGAAATAGTCTTATCAGGCGATTTTCAGGGATATAGTCAAATTTAATGAGTCTCTTTTTATATAGGAAAAAATCAGTAGAGGTATAATAATTACGGCTAAACAACCAATGAGATTCCTAGAAATTTATTTGCAGTGTGACAAAATGTCATTACGGGTCATTGGCGTTTGGCTCATGTGGTTTGAAGCTGTTTTTCAATTGCAGTTTATTCCTTACAGATCTACCTACAGCGATATGGATACATGGAAACCTTCCATGGAAGTGCAACTCGCAGAGACTTCAAGAGGGCAATGCGGTGAGTACAACATCAATAAGAAAAATGAAAGGATATCTTGACATATTATTGAAATCAAGAATGACTAAAGTTGCGTCTTCTTTTTACATCGGTCTTGTTCTTTGGCCTGTGTATCCAGAAAGGTGGGAGGGTTGTGTGAACGTAATCCGGACAACTACACCGTCTGCCGTGAATGTAGAAGTTTGTCTTTGATGCACCTTGATCTCCCGCCCTTTGTGTTTCAGTTGTCTGATTCATTTTTTTTTGTGGGATTTCGCTGTCTGCTGTTGTTTGTTTGTGCGACTATATAGTGTCACTTGGTTGTTGCGTTCATGCTTGTTCCGCTTCACATGGTCGCTTTGAACAGTGTTTTTTTTTTATAGATCTTCACTCTCATTTTGTTTAATGTGAGTTGATAGTCTCAATTCCTCAATGCTCATTATTAATTTACTAGATTCTCTTGTAAATTTTGGCAAGCCATACAAAAATCACGTATCCCCCCCCCCAAACTTTTTGATATTTAGATGCATCATTCATTCTACATGTATTTTGCAATCTAGTTTTGCTCTGGTTGCTTTGCCATATTGATATGGTTTGAAGATGTACCTATATTACACCAATGTCATATCAATAAAAGTACATTACCTGTTAGTAAAAATTTGTGTTTTCTTTATAGTTCATTAGTTATACAATTATTTTACAATGGGAAATACCTATTAGATTATTTCAGCGCTGTAATGGAATGAAGGTAACAGGAAAACTGAATAAAGATGTCATGAATGTGATGGACAAACCTCGCTGTGGATATCCGGACATATCACACAGGAGACGGCGAAAAAGAAGCCCCAAAAGTCAGTAATATTTAATTTTTTAGCTTTTTTTCGCAAAAATTGAAAGCCCAAAAAGTCAGTTATCTCTAATTTTAGCTTTTTTTTTTCGCAAGAATTGATAAAAATAAAATACGCGTGCGCATAGATTTAAGCAACTTCTCGCGCGCTATGCCTCCGAATCGTTTAGCGAATCAGAACGATATGGTATGTAAGTATCTGAACCCCAGTTTACACAGAGTTACAACAAAAGATATAAAGTTCAAGATGACAAATACGAATTCATGCTTTGGACCATTACTTTGTGTTATTTTTACATTGTAGAGAGATGGAAATATAATTTGCTAAGATGGGGAGTGTCATCATTTTCAATGAAACTTCGACCGTTTCTCCAATGGTATGTTTAGACTTAATACATCTTACTTTATATTGAAACCCTGAATCTACATAGTACTAAAATATTGTAATAAACGATAAGACAATCACATATGTTCGTAGTTTTTGTGTATCCTCATTCAATCAGTAAATGTACTCCTTTCTGTCTTCTTTAGTAAATGTCTCCACTAGTATTCGGTACCTTTTTATATTTTCACTAATTTAAAATATGAGATACCCTTGGTCGGCTATACTGGATGTTTTGTATCCACAGGAAAGCATTTCAAATGGCGTTTGGTTTCTGGTCTCGACATGCACCACTACGATTCAAGTACCGTAAGAAGAATCCAGATATAAATATATTGTTTGCTAAAGGAGAGCATGGTGATGGCTACTATAATGCCTTCGATGGAAAGGGTACGTAAACATGTAAAACTTATATATGAAGTTTCCATTCATACATGAGCAGCCCAAATAGACAATAAACACCGCAAAATGTCTATAGGACCAGGCCAACCGTTAAGCAGTCGATGTCAACCTAAGACGAACATCAAATGATAAGTGATAGAGCAAAATTCTAGTTATCCGGATTACAAGGCGCCAGCCACTAACTTATCGGATAGATCAAGAGGATTTAGCTTGAAAATCAAAACATAGCTCTATATCTTTGTAGGTCAGATTCTCGCCCATGCTTTCGCTCCAACATCAGGTGAGACCCATTTTGACGACGCAGAGCCCTGGACCCTCAGTAATGACCCCACCCAAGGCATCAACCTCCTGTACGTATCTGTACACGAGTTCGGCCACGCCCTTGGATTAGACCACGTGATGGACCGTGACGCAGTCATGTCGCCCCACACCAGTACCAAAGTCAAGTTTGATAAGCTCCATCCTCATGAACGAGAACAACTTGAGAGATTGTACGGTATGTTTATGCTAGAGCAGTATAATTTTCAGTCAAACAAATGAACACAGGTACATACCTAGAAATAGTTTGAACTTCTCCCAATAACTTCAGCGCCTATCAGACGTACCTATATATTTTGTATATTGCTTTTATTTTCTGTACCTCTCTTTCTAACCTTTTTGTCTTTTTTATACTCTACTTTTGAATCCTGGTGAATGCCCCCACCCCCGCAAAAAAATGGAATTGTTTGCATTTTCATTGCATAGAACCTACCCATCAGCAACAAAGTAACTAATTTGGCATCGCCTTATGTTTATGAACTATACAAGAAGAAATGTTATAGATACAATAAAGTGAGATATCAATGAAAAGGTACTAAAGAATATCCACGAGTAAAATCACGACAGACATACAAGCGACGCCGGAGACGTTATGGTCAACCTCCCGTGGTCAACGTAAGCCACATAGAAAACCCCTGCAGGCAAATAGACGACTTATTTCTAGGTAAGAGTACAATACGATTACTTAGGCAATTTGCTTGAAGAGGCGTAGAGGTATATCAGTATTATTCGGTCGCAGCTTATACTTTTTGACTATTATTCATATTCAATATTTGCATTCATTTTTCGTTACGTAGATGTTTTTTGCTGTCTTCGAACGTTAGATTTGGATAACAGACAAATTTAATCCAGGAAATATCTAGAGAATGGTGGGATGGGGTTACTTACTAGCTCATTATTTCACGCAGACTTTTTCCACACGTGTTTATGAAATTTCAGACATATTCAGAGATGTCCATTTCTTTGTTATTATCCAAAGATGTTATTAAATTATTTTGAAAAAAAATACTCGTCACGGGTCATCGTGCAACATGTTCTTACAGTGCAGATGTGCTTTTGTGATTTTAAGAGGAGTTATGTCCTTGTATGGCATGCACATTTCAGTTTTGTGAACTTTCCTCTGCAATGGGTAGAGAAATTGAAATGAAATTTGATGCATAGTTTGGTCTTGGATGGTAACCGCGCAAAATGTTGCCTATTTTTGCAGGAATCATGCCCCTTGGTGAAGATTTTTTTTTTACTGTTTGTAAGTGCAATAAAAATATAATTCTTGCTTTATTTCAGATAGATACGGGTATGCTAATGTTTTATCAGGGAAAATCTTATTTAATGTGAGAAAGTCGGGACAGAGAAGACATACCCCTAACTATGTACGAGCTAGGTATGCTGGAGCCCCCTACCACTCAGATGCGGTTGCTAACATACCAGAACTTAACAGAGTTTACTTCTTTAAGGGTTTGTGACTTTTTAATAGGTACATACATATATGTAATTTCTTCTCTTTTGACATTCAAAATTGTTACTTTTCATCCTTCAAACTTCAATATTGGAGATTGTTTTTCACCATCTGACACAATTATGTTGAAATCTTTTACTTCATTTTTTTATTTAATCAAGTCTCTGCGGTAGATGACCCCCTTTCCAATATTAATTAACCAAAATATCTTCTTTTCTGCTGACAGGCAGCTATGTATGGAGGGTAACACATCATAGAGTTGACAAGGAATTTCCCAAACTTGTACCATTCCATAGAAAACATGGGGCACCAAGGGCAGCAGTGACCTTGACCTCAGGGAAACGCACTACTATCTTCCTTTTTGGGGCAAGTTCTTATAAGTAAATTGGTTTGTTCCAACTTGTTTAATCTTTTTCATACATTACTTGATAAAGTTTCTAAATATTAATTTTTTGTTTGTTTTTTTTTTCCCTTAATTTCTCCTGTCTTTTAATTTTCGTGACAACTAGGTGACAACATTCTGGGAATGGAACATTGATCGAGACACAACATCAGGCTCTACCCCCATGCTGATTAACAGATTCTGGCCAGATTTACCACACGCTCCTGATGCAGCCATTATGTGGGAGGACCGATATCTATATTTCATCAAAGATGACAAGTAAACTTCTTCATTTATACAATAGCTCTTTGACTGAAATTCAATATGATCTGTAGCATATAGAAACAATAGACCATTCCAATTTTGAAAATTTTGTTATAACCTCCCAATAACTTTTAAAGAGTCTACATGAAAAGCATTGCTAAAAGGTTGGTCTTCAAATTCAGTATGGTCTATTAAAAAGCTGTTGTGTTATATAGGTATGAATTATGTGCAACCTTCCCGACTCTGTCAGAAAAAAAAAAGATCTCTAATAGTTTTTGACCAATATCACAATGACCAATTATGATGTCATTGTGCTTTGTGACAAGAAACATAAAATGGCAAGTATGCTATGACACAAAAAAAGGCCTATTTAAAAAATAGCAATCCAAGGAATGCTTGTGTCGCCTGCGAAGCGGTTTGTTTATTATTCTAGAAAGTGGATCAAAATTATTGGATTCAGTAGAAAAGTCTTGTCAAATGAAATTCATTTGAAATATCAAACCTCTTTTAAATTACAAATTAAAAGATATAGTCATTCTCAAATTTTCAGAAAAGAGTGTCAATCATCTAGGTCAAGGTCACTACGTAAAAACTGGTAACAAAAAGGTCTCATCATAAGAAATATTAAACACCTATCACCAACCAATAAACAGATATATACAACCTTAATTTCTTAGAAAAGAAGGTCAAATAGCTAGGTCAAGGTCAAAAGGTAAAACATTACGGTATGTGTAGAATTGCATTGTTTCAAGGAAAATACATGTGAAATATCAAAGCCCTATCACCTACCAATCAAAAGATATAGCCAATTTTACTTTTCTTGAAAAGTAGGTCAAATATCTAGGTCAAGATTACAAGGTCAAATATCATGGTCTGTGTAGAAAGGTCTTGTCACAAGGAATACAGATGTGAAATACCAAAGCCCTATCACTTACCAATCAAAAGATATATACAATCTTAATTTTTATGAAAAGTTGGTCAAATATGTAGGTCACGGTCAATAGGTCAAAAAAATTATGGTAAGTGTAGAAAGGCTTTGTTACAGGGAATAAACATGTGAAATATCAAAGTCCTATCACTTACCAATCAAAAGATATAGCGAATCTTATCTTTTTTTTTCAAAAGGAGGTCAAATATCTAGGTCAAGGTCAAAAGGTCAAAATTATGGTATGTGTAGAAAGGTCTTGCCACAAGGATTGCATGTGTGAAATATCAAAGTCCTAACACTTACCAATCAAAAGATATATCCATTCTAAAATTTTTTGAAAAGTAGGTCAAATATGTAGGTCAAGGTCACTAGGTCGAAAATTATGGTATGTGTAGGAAGGTCTTGTCACAAGGAATACACATGTGAAATATCAAAGCCCAATCACTTACCAATCAAAAGTTATGGGCTGTGACACCCAAAAACTTATCTTTTTTTCAAAAGTAGGTCAAATATCTAGGTCAAGGTCAAAATTATGGTATGTGTAGAAAGGTCTTGCAACAAGGATTGCATGTGTGAAATATCAAAGTCCTAACACTTACCAATCAAAAGATATATCCATTCTTAATTTTTTTGAAAAGTAGGTCAAATATGTAGGTCAAGGTCACTAGGTCAAAAATTATGGTATGTGTAGGAAGGTCTTGTCACAAGGAATACACATGTGAAATATCAAAGCCCTATCACTTACCAATCAAAAGTTATGGGCTGTGACACCCAAAGTGTGACAGACAGACAGACGGACGGACTGACAGACAGACGGACAACGGACAAAGTGATCCCTAAGTGTCGCTATGCTTCGCAGGCGACACAAAAAAGTACATGTATCAATAAAGTAATTGAGATTAAATTATATTTCAGATATTATAAAATCAACCCATTAAAGAGGAGAACAGAGAAAGGCTACCCAAAACAGATGCCCCCACCTTGGTTAGCACCACTGTGTCCAAAGCCAAGAAGACTGAAGAAATAATGTCATAATTTTATCCAATGAGAGATAAATGTGAATGTATCCGACATTATCGTATTGGAAAAACTTTCTGACCCGATTCATAAAGATGAATGAATCTCACCTTTGGACTTTTTGAAGATTTGATACATGTAGGTTAAAGCAATCCAAATTTTCAAGATCTTTATATTGTTATTATCCACTTAGTAAGCTGAGAGGCGTTCTGATTCTTGAGAAGTATTTCAGACAGCATGAAGGCATCAAGGAATATTGTGCAGAAATATAGACGATACTGTCTAGTCACAGCTTGTAATTTACACAAAATGGCTAATTACAACATTGATGCGAAAATACATCAGCATAACATTGAAGCAGTACTAACAGATGGATCTTCAACACTAGTAAATCTGCAAAACGTTTTCAAATTCTGGGTTTTAATTATCAAACTTTTCAATTTATGATGGTAAAAATAAATACAATTACAGAGGCACTGTGTTGTTAATAAGAACTAGGTATATTTGCTGAAGTAAAGCGAGCTAATTTAACAAACTTCATATGGAGTACCACTTACAGTGTATTATTACATGTATCATCATAGCTTTTAGATGGGGGGGGGGGGGGGGGGGTTTCTCATTTATTTCTTAGAATTTCTTCCCAGAATGCTTAGTCAAAGAATGCAATATATGATTGTATATGTAATAGTTGTAAGATGGATAAACAAACAATCATCGTCATTCTGATACAAATCAAGTATACACTGTTGGGATTACAAACTTCCACTGATTGAAATCACATGTCCGTGTAGTAAAATTATAATAGGTTAAAGAGGATGTGAAAAAGGTCATATCATGTGAATGAGCTCTATCCGAGAGGATTACAAGTTACACATAAACAACAACTGCCTGACAATTAGTGTTGGGAATCGGATGGAGTAATCAAAATCGATTAATTGGATAAGCCTTTCGACTGATTATCAATTATAATCGGATTCTTATAATACACTGAAAAACTGAAAAATATTTCATGATTTGTCCAAAACTTACTTTTTATTGACAGCGAATTTTATGGAAACTCGGAAAAATGATTAATACGAGTGTGCACACTGACCTAAGTCAAAGATATATCAGTTGACTTAAATTATTAGTACGACGTATGAACTTTTTCTCTAGCAAAACTACAGTTTAATGATGCTAATATTTCATTCTGATAATGTTTTAAATTTCCCTGAATATAATTATCAAAATCATAATCGATTATCGTAATCGGAAAGGTCTGGCGAAGATGTCGCTGACGTCGGCATTAATCACCACAACACTACTGACAACTGACAATGAACTATCACATCCTTTTCACATGTGTATCATTACAATACACATAACAATGACACATGTACTTCATTTATGACTTCGAAAATGTAATAAATAAATATATACCTATAAGTATGTGCTTTTGGTGAAATAAACTATGAACTATAGACTGTCAATTTGAAAAATTTCAATGTTTTATTTGTCATTTGCTCTTTGATCTGTGACTAACTACATGAAAAAGTGATTCATTCATTCAAGTATATCAAAGACAAGATGATCCTGAAAATCAAAAACAAACAAGATGCTGAAATCAAAACATATGATATGCTGGAATAAGAACAAACAAGATGCTGAAATCAAACAATGAGATAACATAAATGTAGACAACATGAAGCTATTTTACAATTTGCATTGTTGAGCATTGCCAATTTCAAGCTGAGATGTTCGACAGCTTTGTTAAGAGATTCAAAATATAAACATTCATAAAATCAAAATGATGTACAGGAAATCTATTTACAATACACACGTATATTTGTCCCCTTCCTCGCTATGACAGAATATATAAATCACGAACATAAGTTAGGTAGATTTGCTCAATGTGACTAGGCACATAAAGTCAATGAAAGTTTGAAAACTCTGAATAGATATTAGCTCAAACAATGCTTTTATAATTTGTTCATGTTGAACAATGATTCCTGTCTTTTTTGTTTTTCATTTCCTGAGAAAGTATGAATATATTACATACATATTTAAGCAACAGAGGTAATTAATATTCATAGTTTATATTGGCTTGTGTAAAGCAAAAACATACTCATTTTCACCAAGTTCACAAATCAAAATGTAAAAAAATCTTCACCAGGAAAATCATTTAAAACTTACAAACAACACACGAAAATTTTTAACACATACTGTAACATTTACACTATACGAATCTAGATGCCAAGTTTATGTGATAAGAACATGTATTATCAAACTCAAGTATATATCACAGATATCAATAGATGTAAAAATTGTCATTGGAGAGTATTCAAAGTTCATCTTATCATGATCAATTTTAGTGTTTACTCCTTACTATGTAGAGTTTAATTTGACAATTTATCCTGAAATTGTTACCATGGATACAATTTTATTACCATTGAACAAAAGGTTTCTATCCTTGATGGCGTGAAAGATGTATGACCCCCGTTACAAAAGATGCTTGTTTCTATTCGAAAACCCTTACAATATTGTCAGTTCACATCTCAGAATCCGAGAGGATGCCGCTGAAGGGAGCCACCATTGGTCACCACATCTTTCGATATACCGGACAATTGTTTGAAGATCTTTGTGGAATCTGAGGACTTTGTGGCTTTGAGGTTGGCGGCAATTCTCTCTGATGCCTGGAACAAATGATTACATTTTACAAAGGACTGAAGCCTTAGTTCGCAAGATTAAAGATAAGCAAATACATGTAGCTAGTTATTGTTGATATCATCTGAAAAGGGAAGCTACCCTGTAAGATAGAAATAGAATATCTTTATTAAAGCTGAAAACTATACCTGTATGTCTCATGATTTTAAAGTTTTAAATTCTGAACTTAATCCCTATAGCCATTAACATTTTATGCATGCAGCTTCCTAAATTCTACAAATTACATTACTCATAATGTTAATACCTCATCACAGAAAACTTGACATATATTGGTTTCATGTTCAGCAGTAGGCTGGCCTTGATTTAACGTCCTTGAGGCTCTAGACAATACAGACACCATCCCAAATATATCGATAGCTGAGTCTGCCAACCGTTTCAGTATGAACTGTTCATCTGTAATGAATATAATACAGATAAGCAAACTATGTCAGAATATGATATTATATACATTGTACATGCGTCATGTAGGTGACAATACAAAAGCTCAAAATTACGACACAGTATTTTACCAAACATTCTATGTAATAAGTGATTATTATTAAATAATCAGGAATTATTGTCGATTTTGCTTATTTCTGACTGGTGGAGATGCTGTTTGATAGAGTGTACCTTAGAGTGAGTTGACCGCTAACACTGCAAAGCAGTCTATTCGGGATTAGCGCATGCATTGATTTTTGTAGTGTTAGATCTTTGACTTCGCGTATCATTACAATGCAAATGTTAATAAAATCCTGATAATTTAATAAAGCAGTTATTAGTCCCCTACCGGCAACGCCGAAGGGGACTCTTAGTTTTTGACTTTTGATTTCGGTCTACACATGACTATACAGACCTGGTCAGGCATTGGTTAACCTCGGCCTTCGGCCTCGGTCAACCAGTACCTGACCAGGTCTGTACAGTCACGAGTAGACCTCATCAAACGTCAATAATTGTATAGAATCTTGTATGAATCAATTTAAGTTAAAGTTTCAGACAGGCAAACAAAGGTCTACAGACAGGGCAAATACAACATCCCCCCTCAAATCTTGGATACAAGGGCAAAACAAATTTGATTGAACACAATCTATAATACTGTAGTTTACACATATACTCACGTTGAATGTTCTTCTTGTGTTTTATCAACAGGTCCTCTATAGTTCCTCCAAAGTTCTCAATGGCCTTTACAGTCTGATTAAATAAAAAAACAAAACATGTATATAGTATAATAGTGGTTTGTACTTCCTATGATCATTGATACTAATCTCTTATGAAATTTAAGTCACAAAAGATCTTTTTTTAAAAATAGACAAAATCAGTATATGAACAGTATTTTTTTTATCTAATTTCATCACAGTCCAAGTCAGTTTTTGAAAAGAGTATGAGACCTTACATGACATGTACAAAAGTAGAAGGGCAATGTACCACTACTGGTAGCCTAAGGAAAAGGCCTTCAAAAAGGAAAGCAACACAATACAACAAAAACCTAAACACACAACAATACACGGAGATGTTTGTGTGACTGACCTGGTCTGCTGAGGTATGTAGATCCTTGTGTACATCTTTAGTCAGTGACTGACCTAGACTGGCTCCTAATGCTCTGTAAGTATTCATTATAAAGGTAAATGATATTAAGATATGATACAGTGTAAACTAAATTCATTAATAGAATGATTTGCAACTTACAATTGTGTGCATATTTGAATTTTTGTAAAAAGCATTGACAAAAACATTAATAATACTACTGATTTTTTTTCCTCATAAAGTTTGAGGATAAAGAAATGTGTGTAAATACAAGAGGAGACCCAAATGGTCATACAGGCTTACTAGCCATAAAATCTTCCAATACTTAATTGCTTGCTTATATACTAACAGCTTTGAAACTGAGAGATTTGAAAGACAAATTCTTTTATTATTATAAATTTTCATTTGTATTGCAAGGCCCGAGATTTTAGAAGGTTCTAAAATCTATCAAAATAAGAAATGTAAGCAACAAGGTAAAAATAGTGCTTATGTGTAAAACAAGCACTGTCTCTACACTAAGTGGGCAACAATTATCAAAACAAGAGCCCCAGGGGGCACAACGCTCACCTGATACCCATGCACGCTCTAACTGACATACTGACATTGAATACTGATAGTGCCAGTACCAGGATTTTAGCCCACAACCTTTCTAAAAAGATTTTTGCCGGATGCAGAGAAGTGTTTTTTTTTTCAGACAACCTTTAAAGGTACAAAAAAGAAAAAAATAGTCACATTTCAAAACAATAACTTTTTTACTGATTTGAAAAAAAAAACGGATAAAGTGGTCCAACGTCATATGCCCAGCTAGTATAGTTCAATTATGCAACATCAAAAATAAAATCATATTGTAAAATTCCACATAAATGTGCAGCAGAAAAAGAATAAAACAATGAAATGATTTCACAAATTAAGTTTATTTAAAATTGAACACAAAACCTTTCATTACTGATAGCTAGCATGCCAGAAATTATAAAGCCTGTGTTTGTGAAACGAGAATGCCCCCGGCGGCATCTTTGTTAGTATAAACACCATTTTCTGTTAAGTATGTGAGAGGTCAGGGTCAGCGTAATATTGGTATCAATGGAAAGATCTTGTCACAAGGAATACACATGTACAATATGAAAGCCCTATCACTATAACCATTCAATAGTTATGCCCAATGTTAAAGTTTTTGAGAAGTACGTGAAAGGTCAAGGTTATGGTCATGAGGTCAAAAATTTTGGTAAATACACATGTGAAATATGAAACCTCTATCACCAGCTTCCATTCAAAAGTTATGCCCAATGTTAAAGTTTTTTGGAAAACAGACAGACAAACAGACAGACGGACAGGCCAAAAACTTTATGCTCCCGAATCTTTTATTCCAGGGGCATAAAAAACTAAGATTTTTCGGGTTTGCCTTTATTCACTGAAATCTATGAATTATGCTTTTGAATAGTATTGATTTCATCTCAAATACATGAAACGTACAGTTAAAATCGTTTTGATCCAATATTCATCAATTCAAGTGAGTTGTGCAGAAATTGTGCCAGTTTGTTTGTTTTCCAAAAAAGCAGTGTATGTTGTATCAAACCTCATGACCCAGTGAAGCCACTTGAACAAATAATTTTAAGTAAATATGCTGAAATGCGACGCTTCTTGCCTATGCATATTTCAACAGGCGAGAAGGAGCGTCGCATTTCAGCATACGCTGTTCAACAACTCAAGTGGTTTCTCTAAGGTTTCGCAGTTTGAAACAAATTAAAAGGCCCATGAAATTGTTAAGCTTGTCCAACTAGCAGACCTACGACATCGTTATTTACTGTTAACTAATTGTTTTACCTCATCATAGGTCTGTTACACGGGCAAGTTGTTAGCAGAGAGAGTTCATGAAATGTATCGGTTGCATTGGATTTGCCGACAAGAAGTTATTTGGTCTGATAAAAACTCATTATGTATCTATTATTTGAACAGATAAAAATTCCCAAATGTCTTAACACAGGATCCTGTCGTTTTATGAGAGAAAATGTTTTATTATTCACAACCTCAGGCCTCTGTGTTCCTCTTAGAAATATTATACATACAAGATGACGAACACAGTGGCTTAAGGTTGTGAATAATAATTTATTTTCTCTATTAAAACAACAGCTTCTGTGGTCCAACATTTCATTGGAAGATTTCAGGAACTCTGAACGGAATTATTTATTTTCAAGAATTTCAGATATTAAATGTCCTATGCATTCTCAAAATCCAGAGGAAGAGATTACTCATTAGACGTTTCTTCAAGAAATCAGTCCGTAAATTACTTCATCTAAGAGAGTCTAAGACAGAGGAAATTCGAGCAAACTTTATACATGATAACAAGTATATGCAAGTGTTCCAAGTACATGAATGATAACCATTATGAACGTTGTTCATAGCTCAAACCATACTCGCTGCTTTAACATACCTACATGTAATTCCGTCATCAGGAAGAACTCATTCTTCATACGTACAGTCACAGAGTGGAACGAACTGGATAACCATCAAGTGCTGTCAAGGACTGTGGAAGGCTTTAGATTCAGCCTGAAGCGCGATTAAGTAAGTTTATGCGCTCTCTCATTCCGTTAATCACAAGCCAGTATTGGTAATTCAACGTACCCATACAGATACAGATACAGATTATGAAAGTGTTCCAAGTATAAAAATCTATTCCGTTTGCACTGTATCTCCTGAAATATATCGCAGTACTGCTTTGCGGTTTGTATTGCAATGAAGCGCCTAGCGGAATACGATGCGCCTTGGGGACGAAGATGAATTAATGCATATCTAGGTCATTGTCCTGTCAAATAGTTCCGATTATTTTCTTATTATTTTCAACAATTGGTGGAAAATACACACAATGTTTATCTTCAATTGTCTTCCCGTGATTGTTTACTAGATAGATGAAATAAAATTTTGAATATAGTTTTAAAGTGTGTGAGACATCTACATGTGTGGAAGAATACGTGTGAAAATGGGTCCTCAGATCATAAAATTCGAATAATTCCGGTCCGGAACCAGGTGCATGGCTTTGAAAAAATATTAAAAAAGTTGTGTACTTTTAATCTTTACGGCATTTTTTTTTTGTGATTCAAATAAAATTTCTTCATTCAAAAGTAGTATCAATGTGTATAACCCGGTGCGATTTGAGAATTTCTTTTCTTTTTTGGTAAGAAAACATACATTATACCTATGTACAATCTTAAAAAATATTCCTTAAAAATCCAAAAGTGGATATCTGGACAAAATTCTTTCACTTGTAGGGTACCATGCATGAGTACCTCATACCTACAAATTGTCATGACAATCTGAAGAGTGGTTATAGAAAAGAAGCAGAAAATGTATGAAAATCACCCCCCCCCCCCCCTTCCTTTTTACATAAGAAAAAAATTCATAAAAAATCAAAAAAATAAAATTTAAGCATAAAATACATATCAAAGCATTAAGTAAGTTAAATATGATAAATATGTAGTAAATGAGTGTGTAAAATCATACACTTATTGAGTTATTTAAAGAAAAAGTGCAAAAATGTGCATTTCTGACTAAGTCCGAAAAGACGTCAAAAACGCGTCAAAAATTAGTTGTCGGATTTTAACGAAATGAACAAACTTGAATCATACATCCTTCTAGATCACATAGATACAATTAGTTTTTCAATCCATTCAGTGGAACTGGAGAAGAAGATTTTTGAAGAGGGGTACCCTCCGGGGCCTATTTGACCCCGCCCTGGATCCACCCCTGAAGGGATCGAGCCGAAATGAACAAACTTGGTAGAGGACCTTTAGTACTTCATGCATACCAAGTTTCATCAAAATCCCTTCAGCCGTTCTTGAGAAGAAGTTGAAAATGTTAAAAGTTTACGACGGACGGACGGACGGACGGACGACGGACGCCGGACGCCACACTATGACAATAGCTCACTTGAGCCTTTGGCTCAGGTGAGCTAAAAAGAGACCGAAACACAGTCAATATTTTCAAATTGAAAAAATATCGCACCATATTCACCTAGTAAAAAGTCCATAATTGTATAATACATGTATCTACCTATATATACTCACCTCTTTGCCCGTTTACTGGTCATATCCATCAGTACACTCATGTTGCCTACAGGGTTCTTCATCGCTTTCTGTACTTCTTGTAGGTATTTTCCTGCATACTGTATAAAATAAAAGGTATACATATAAAGTCGATGACAATGAGAAAAGTACATGTAAATCCAGAGCATCAGTCATGGTAAATCTGATCAGCATTCATCAATTACATTAATCCACCCGTCTTAACAGACCATCTTTCATTCATTACAGTGTTTTCCATTGGATTGGAGGGTTTGGAGACTGGAGGACTGCATAACCACGTACTTAAATGACCCAGATAGCAATAGTACTTGTTGCACAAAATACATGCAATGTAAAATCACAATATGCTCAATGATTATTGATTGACAGTGAAAAAACATTTCTCAATGGCAAAAGACCCAAATTACATTTCTGCTATCTTAAATAAAACAACTTACAACACAAGAGTGTAAAATGTTATTGATATGGATACTTATTACAATATATATATATGTTTGTAACTATCTATACCTGAATCCCAGTAAGGGCTATAAAGATCCTGAGGATGTCATTTGTTCCCTCGAAAATACGGAAGATTCTAAGGTCCCTCATCACCCTCTCAAGTCCGCAGTCCTGTAAACAATAGTTATACATGTATACAGAGTACAGAGATACACTGACTACATTTAGAGATGTTATGTCTATATAATCAGTCTCTTCAAAGGAAAGTAAAACTGTAAAGACACATTTAATGATTATCGTGATATCAAGATCCTTTATCCAAAACTGAAAAACTTCTTGAACTAGCAAAATATTTCAGCAAAATTTGCCTGAGTTTGACTTTGACATTTGAATGCCCAGTAATTTTTTGGCACATTCCTTGAATTATCCTTTAGATGTGTATGAAAAATAAAAGTTTTATCCTAAAAACTACCTAAGTAATTACATAATAATCAAAGTATTGATAGATGGACAGGCTAACAACAGATTATCATTATTCTGAAAGCACACTGGACTACTGAAATACAAAATTTCAAGTTGGTTAAAGTCAGCAGGATCAGACGAATGTACATGTATGAGTGACAGTTAAATGTATATACTTACCCTCATGTATCCCATACCTCCTGTCACCTGGATGGCTTCATCAGCACAGAACCAGGCTGCTTCCTGAAATAAACATAAACAGGCTATAATGCATGTATCTTACCAGAAAAATTGTCAGGAGATCATATGCATCTATAAATCTACAGCACATGCACATGAAGCTTATCTGCATGTAATGTACTGGCAGATTATAATAATTTTGAATCCAAAAACTCTTAAATCATTTTCTTTTCCAAATAATTTAATGGTATTTTGATGGGATACCATCATCAGCAATAAACTACTTTGCCCTTGATTATTCTCACTGTTATGGTGATTTTTTGTGTGGTAAGTATAAATATCTTAGTACGAGAGGTTCAGTCAGCTCCCTCAGCACTTTGACAAGTTTTCCCTATCAATGTGGTGATCCTTAGTGACATATAATATGACATATGAAAATGACAAACTCTTTAGTCTAAATCCCTTTCACACCGAAATGGAGATAGACAGATAAATGGAAAGCTAGACCATTATGTCCCTCCTAAGATGGTGCATAAAATGATTTTGTAAAGTACATACTGAGGCATATATTTTGCTGATTGCTGCTTCAATTTCAAATTCTGGAGAGCCTTGATCCATGTTAGCTGATACCATGTACGCCATTGACTATAAATATAATAATCATGTGTAGTTCAAGTATTTCATCTTAACATACTTACATAATGAATTTCAAATATTAATGTTTCTATATCACATAGCATTCCCATTCCTAGATATACTATCCAACTTAATATATCTTATACAGGTACCAGAAACTTGAACATTTAACTTTAAATTCAAACTCTATTTTGTTTTATATTATTTGCAATACAGAAGATTGCAAATACATCTTGCAAAAGTTATATGGATGTTTTTGATTGCCTTGACGTCATCAATTTACTTGGGCAGAAAAGGTGCCAAAGTTTTGAAAAATGGTTTAGGTAGGTGACTAAATTCATCCGTATAACTTTTGTTAGATGTATTTGTCACCTTATCTTCAGAACGGACATGTTGCACACGCTGTAGCGATCTTGCATATTTAGTGAATAGAACTTGGCAAAATTGACATTTTGTCACCTTGTCTTCAAGCATCAATATTTAACTACCGGTAGGAAGATAAGTCAAATTCCCACCCATCAATCATTCCTCTCACTTTGTGCTTTTTTGCTTGCATTGTGTTTGACATAAAACTTTTACCTCAGTGACATACTGTGCAATGACCATACGGGCTATCTTCTCCTGTATGGCTCCGTAGTTAGCAATCTTATCTCCAAACTGATTCCTCTCTGAAGCATGATCTACCTACAAGGTGTGTTTATGAAATGTTACCAATGTCACTTTGACTGACTTGATTCTTAATCTTGTGAAATAAGAGGCTAAAACAGCTCTATATTTTATACATGTATTAACTGCATACTACTTAAAATGGTCTGAAATTTTTTAGTTAATAAAAGTGTTTGAATCTCTCTTTTAATTTTTCATTTTGTACTCCATAAAGAAAAAGAAATTGAACTAGAAGTCTCTGACGAGACTGAAGCTCTCCTAGTTGTTTAGATAAATTTATCTAAGTGACACAACCATTTTCTAAGACCCAAGGGGTCAGGGGCTTAAAACAATATCAGTTGCGCAAGCATAACTTAACATAACTAGAATTAAATTGAAAGACTCTTTATCAATTACACTATCCGAGAAACGGTATTCACAAGATTACATAGTCAGCTGCATAGTAGAAAATGACCACACCCATTTCCCAAGACCCTGGAGGTCAGGGGCTCAAACTAATTATAAAACCTTTCACAACTAAACCAATACCCATTACGTTGCAAAAATAATTTACACTCTATTAATTATGCTTTCTGAAAATTGATGTTGCATAATTACCCTGGACCCTGGAGGTCTGAAGCTCAAACAAAATATCAGGTGCATATCTAGATCATAGACACATCATGTTGCAAAAAGAATTTAACTTTCTATCATTTATACTTTTTTGAGAAATGGTGACCAAGATTACATAGTTATATAAGAGAAGATGCCCAAATCCTTTTCTACAACCCTGTGGGTCAGGGGCTCAAACAAAGTAAAAGGTGAACAACTATATCATAGACCTTTGATATTGTAAACAGAATTAATTTTCTATCATTTAAACTTTCTAAGAAATGGTGACCACAAGATAACATTGATTTATATAAGAGAAAATGACCACACCCATTTTCTAAGACCCTGGGGGTCAGGACCTTAAACAAAAATTGAGGTGCATGAATAGATCATAGACACATCATGTTGCAAAAAGAATTTACTTTCCATCATTTATACTTTCTAAGAAATGGTGACCACAAGATTGCATAGAGTTATGCATGTATAGGGGAAAATAACCACACCCATTTTCTGAGAACCCAGGGGTCAGTGGCTCAAACAAAATATCAGGTGCACAGCTAGATCATAGACCCATCATGATTAAAAAAGAATCAACTTTCTATCATTTATACTTTTTGAGAAATGGTGAACACAAGATATTGTGTATACATAGAGTAACATGAATATACATGTAGGAGAAAATTACCATACCCATTTCCTAAGACCCCAGGGGTCAGAGGCTCAAACAAAATATCAGGTGCACAACTAGACCATAGACCTACCATGATGTAAAAAGAATTAACTTTCCATTACCAACAATTTTAGAAGACTTGAAACCACAAGAAATGTTTAACGGACAGAGGGATAGGTGCTCGCATAAGCTCAACTGGTCTTTGACCAGTAGAGCTAAACGCCCTTTGGATGTTTCTGTGCTTGAAGGAAACTTGTTCAAATACCAAAAACCTTACAAAAATCTTACTAAAACATACTTTTTTTAAGATACGTGTAGATCTAGAAAATAATTTTCAGCCTGTCAGAATCAGTTTGTGCAAATGAAATAAATAAAACTTTGACTACCTACTCCTGCTGTTCGTGGTTTTCCTAACCTATTGCAACATATTCCTTACATACATACAGTAGTATAATTTGCCATGTTTATAGTTTTGACCACAGATACCTACCGCTTTTCTTATACAATATGACATAGTTCCAGACAGAGCTGCTGCCATCCCAAATCTACCATTGTTTAAAATGTGCATAGCCACTTTGAAACCATTTCCTATACCTGAAGAATAAAAGTAAGAAAGTGGTGACAATGCTATCTTGTGATGGTATGCAAATGACATACATGTGAACCTTTTGCCTCCACAAATCTGGAGGATTTTCAATTTTCATCTGGAGATTTGGCCTCTCGTCGGAAGGTTTTTAATTTTTCATCGGGAGGATTTATCGGTATTCGGACCCCCCCCCCCTTTTTTTTTAATTTACGGACCAATTTTCTCAACTTGCTTTTCAACAAGGACAGATTCCGCTCTCATACAACAACAAATTCCGAGAGTTGTCTCAATGACGTCCGTTGATTTCTTTTACCATGCTTCTGCTACTTGAGTACACCTGTACAGAAAATCAATAACTGCTCTTCATGGGGTTTAAACTGACCACTCATCAGATTTAAATCCCATTTTGAGGAGAATAATAAACGAGACAGCCATTATCTGCCTCAGGTTATACACGCTTATACAGAGTACGTGAATTACATGACGTGGTTTTTCCTTCGCATTTATTTATTTATTTATTTATTTATTTATTCATTTATTTATTTATCAGCGAACTTTTACTGCATTTCCTCACTTTTTCGTGTTACATATAAATATAATATGATTTTACGGCATCAAGAAGATTCCCCAATTAACCTTGTACATCAATTTGGTACGTGAATTTGACGACCCGTGTTAAGATGTACTGGGTATAACGTCCCCCGGGGAAGTCGAGTACCTGTGACGGTGAAGAGAACGCGACGCTAATTGCGTTGTTTTTCCAGCAATATACCTGTCACCTGTATAATTAGCACTTATTAAATTGATTGTCTGGTAACTACAGACGGCGTAATACGTAACATAATACACAAATGGGGATTTTGCATTTCATCTGGAGAAATCTGGAGGATTTTTCGTTTTCGTCGGGAGGATTCTGTTTCGTCGGGAGGATTCTGTTTCGTCGGGAGGAATCGGGAGGACTATTTTTCATCGGGAGGGTCCTCGTTTCGTCGGGAGCTTTCGTCCTCCCGCCGGGAGGTTCACATGTATGAAATGAATAAAATTAAACATATACATAAAGATGCACTGTTCGTACATACTTTCTGTCATTTAAAACTAAGAGCTCTTTGAAGTATTACAGGTTAACAAATAATGTATTTCACTTCTGCAGAAGAGACATAATTTACCTCCGAGAACATTTTCAGCTGGAACTTTACAGTCCTCAAAATAAACTTCCGCTGTGTTAGAAGCCTTAATTCCCATCTTCTTCTCTGGTGGACCACTAAATCAAGAAATCAAACATGTAAGTAAGCATTGTAATCAATAACTGTAAAGAATATGGCTTGAATTATACAATATAATAAGAACCCTCAAAACAATGTCATCATACTAGGAGAGATTGTAACAACCTTACGATAGATTACTAATACAATAGTTATGATATTGCTGATGAACTTACTTGGACACTCCACCAAAGGAACGTTCTACGATGAAAGCAGTAATCTTATCCTTGGTTTCTCCGGTGGTTTCATTCTTTACTGGTGTCTACAATGGTATTACAACAAAACGTAAAATATGTATCTTCAAGACCAGTGTTTGTCTTTATGCTTGACTATTAGGACTGTAAGAATACATGTATAGCTAGGCAACTTACATGTAATTTAAAATTCGAGTTTTCCTCATAATGTTCTATCTTAATGTCTCAAAACGAATTGATATTTATATTCAAGGATCTTCGGATATCAATAATTAGTAAGGGTAAGTAACAGACATCTACATACCTTAGCAAAAACTGTGAAGACTTCTGCTAGCCCTCCATTACTGATCCAAATCTTGCTTCCATTTAAAGTGTAATGTTTACCATCAGCTGATGGTACAGCTCTGGTCTTTATAGACTACAATTATATAAATTACATGTACTTACCTAATAAAATTATCTATCAGTATTATAGATGAAAGTCTTATACATGTATCTCTTTAAAATTGACGAAAGAGAGTTATCAAATATAGTTCTTTGCATTTAGGTTTATGCTTACTGACTGTGGATCTTTCACTAATTTTTCCATTTATATGAGTAATCTTCAGTAGTTTTTTTTTAATTATAATAATTTTTGTCTAGCTTGAGAATTGACCACAGTGGTTTATTCTTTTCTTACTGACCATTAAATTCTACATGGAGCATCATCAGAATTCCTGCTAGTAATCTTTCCAAAATTAACTTTGAAAATCTCAAAAGAGGGAGATCTCACTCCTTGACAGTTGAAAAAGAGTGAGATAATGCATGAACAAATTTTGCAACATTTATGATAAATTGCAACTAAAACAATTTCATTGAATGCTATTAAACCCTCTGCTTATACATGAATATGTAAGTATAATATGAATGTGTTCCTGGCGTGAGATACTTCAATTGCTTACGTGAATCTACTTTAACAGAACAAGCTCATACATACACTAGCATCAGAGCCACTTGCTGGTTCAGTGAGACAAAATGCTGCCATTTTTTTGCCGCAGGCAAGATCTGGCAAATACTTGGCTTTCTGCTCGGGATTTCCAGATAACAAGATGCCTTTGAATCCAATGGACTGAAAAAATTGAAATCTTTCACATAATTAATGTGTTTAAACATTTTCAAATGAGTACAAAAGACTACATGACTGAATTTTAAAGCTGAACTTCATCACAGAAAAGACATACATGTATGAAAGCCTATACACACATGTACATGTAAATGTGCCAATTCCCTATTTTAGAAAAACCAGAGTTACTTCCCGTTTGGGACGGTATCTTACATAGAGTATATTATGATGTCATCAAAATCTATGGAAACGATCCTTAAACTCTGGGAGATGACGATAAATATTTGACATTACCATATCATTTTCATGACGTCATGTAGGTTTTACGTCAGATGACGTCTCAAATGGGAAATAACTTTGTATTCTGCAAATACTCAATTCTCATCTTAATGACTGTTTAAATAGTTACATTTCTAAACAAAATCTTGATAGAGAGCTCAGAAACATAGCCAATCTACTGAATGATTTTGAATTCACCACAGTTAAATTGGGAAAAACATATAAGTGTATGACAATAGAGAATTGTGTCACAAATCACCTGACATCATATGTGTAGATGTTTTAATAACTGAACTGTTTCGAACCTAAATCTGAAATCCTATATTATGTTTTCTTCAATAAACATACCATACGATGGTGAGTGCTTCATATGAAAAATTAAACATACATGTAGATATACAGACCTGATGTGCGCCAAGCGTGATACCAACTCCTAGATCATGTGATCCTACGATCTCCACTAGTCTGGCATACTGAGTGTTATTCAAACCAAGTCCTCCTACAATTAGCACACACATTTACAACTTTAGATGGGAATCAGTTTGGGACATATATAAGTGTCATTGTTCAGCAAATTTCAAGCTTGTGTAAATCTTTAAACCCTTTATAATCAAGAAATCCTTAAAGAACTTCAGGTACCGTACTGCAAGTAAACTTCTTCAATCACAACACCTATGAGTAATTTCAACAGACTGACGAGGAGCATGAAAGTAAAACAATATTGACTTTATCCATTTGAACAAGAAAAACAAAACAAACTTTACTCCAACTAACCATGTTCCTGTGGCACCTGAAGTCCGAATGCCCCCATCTCCTTCAGTCCCTCCATTACATGGTCCTCTACCTTCTCTAGGGAGTCATTCTTTAGGGCATCATTCTGCTCCTATATCAATAAAAGACAAAAATTCTAAGACCAAATTTGAAAGATTATTATATTCACTTTATAAATGTACACATTTCTAGATGCCTACATGGTCATGGTTGAATTTTTAGCAAGTTTTTCCATGCTAAAGTGGATGATATATTTAGTTTATGACTATACAACCACAAAACAGAATCAATCTTCTTTTTCTTTGAAATAGAATAATTTGTTTCAAGACAAAGTGTTTGAAATGTTCCATTTGAGTGTTAGATCTCTTAAATACTTTTTCATTTTCCAACAGATTTTGATGCAGATAATGAAGTATGTACTTTTTTGTACATGTAATATTATGCATAAACTATTCCTCATCATAGAAAGTAACTACCTCAAAGAATTTTGCACAAGGATCCACCAACATTTGAAGCATTTCTGTCTGTTCATCATCTAGAACTGTTACAAGAACACAGTATTGTATATTTATAATACATGTAGGTACAAGAGTCGTGTTTATAATTTGTATGTTTACAGTGTCCGCATGCTATATTAATTATTATCACTTGTAAAATCAGCTTTTATTGTATACATGTACAGGTACTGACATAGTATGCTTATGTCATCTGATATAATCTATAGACTGTACAGAAATACAACATATAAAGAATAGTAATACATGTAGTACATATATATTTACACAAGTACTGTCAAACTTTATTTACAGAGCACAAGATATGTTTGTGAAATACAAATGCCCCCATCAGATGATTTGCCGATTCAAAAAGTAGCTCAAGGTCAAAGTGGTCAAATTTTGGACCAGTAGAATAACTGTCACAAGGAATATTGAAGCTGTAATGTTTATGTTTACCACTCAAAAGTTAAGGCCAAGATTAAAGATTTTGCAGATAAACAGACAAATAGATGGGCCAAAAATCATACATGTACTTTTCTCATTACAGGGGCATGCACTTGACAACTAGAACTACAAAGTACACTGTGGTGTATACATGTACATGCACTGTACAACATTTGTGTGTTTATTCAGCAATACATGTACATGTATCTTACAGGTACATGTAAATACCACTTTGACTTTAATGCAATCTGTTTTTAATAAAGCTCTATAGTGACATACCCTCAGGGAAAGGGAATACTTGGTCTGCCTTGATTGTGCCTCTGAATAAGTTCTTGGCAAATGAAACTGACTCCTATATTAAAACAAAAATCTCAAAATTACTCCTCCCTACTAACTGTTGCATTTGAATTTTGCTTCTTACATTGTTTTGCACATTAAAAAAGTAGAGAGATGTTGAATACATAGATACTGACCTTGACTGGTTCTGGTTGGCTTTTGGCTTTACTGGCTTTGACATTTTGACCAGGCTCTTGGGCTTGTGCTTCAGCTGTAGCATAGCGATGTTGACTTAAGAATGGACTGAAAATCACAAGAAAATTATTATTTTCTAAAAAAATGTCCTTAGTTATGAGTTTTTTTCACTTTACATACTTTACTATAGTGCAGAACTACTAGTATATTATCAACTTTTGCCAATGCATATATGGGATTGAAAAATTGTACAAATATGTAACATAAACCAATGGCCTTAACTTTGATATTTAGATACCTGTATTAGTAAGAAGAGATATTAGAGATGTACCAGTAGCTAAAATCAAAGGACTGAAGGTCCTGAACAATACTTCTATTCAAAATTTATAGTCAGCAGATGAATGTTGAATAATTTTATTGTTTATGTAATGAAGAATTGATGATGAATTTTTTATACATAGGATGCACATGCATGTGAAGCTAATAATTTTCATTTCTATGAGCTTATTGTGTTCTATAAACAGCATAAACTGTTTATATTTACTAAAGTAGTATACTTTAAATTACATTTTATTCTGACGACTTAAACCAGGAGCAGTGTCTTGAAATTAACCCATTTGGAAACTAGAAAGACGTAAAGACCTTGCATGCATGTTTAAAATGGAAACTAGAAAGATGTTAAGACCATGCATGCATGTTTAAAATTACTCAGCAATCTACAATATATCTGATAAAAGAGCGATTACATGTAGTTCCAGTGTACATTTGTAACTTTAAGTTTATAATCATTGGTAATTTCCAAAAATTCTCATTTTAATTACCAGAATTTCCTATTTCTTTCAACAAGATCATGCTTGGTTTCTACCTTCGTTTCTCATCGGTTTATACATCATGTACATAAGGAAGACAACTCTTACATTGTCTAAGTTTAAGAAGTAATATATTATTATGCCACCGGCGAGCAGTGAAAGCAAGAAATAAATAATTGATTTTTTGTGATGCATTTACTTTATATGCAATTGAAACTTTTACCAAGAAGGAGGATAATCTTGATCTTGCATGTGTCAGACAGCAAATTCCTAATTTAGAAAAAGCACTATATTTTGAGGTGTATGGATACGTTGCAAAGCGGCAATGTCTCAACTGTTACGATAACAGAAGGAGACTTCCTGAAAGGAAGTATCCTAAAAAACTAGAACTGCCCTAAAGTGGACGAATTATACCCCCCTCAAGACGTTTTATATTAACAGGACCATTTATGACGCAACGTTCAATTTGTATGAGATATGAAAAGCCTACCATTTACAGTATGCAAATTATCTGCTTTCAAATCTTCCTAACCAAAATTGCGACAAATGCCCAAAGTCAAGGTCAAAAGTCATGATACCAAACTGTGGTGCTCTTTGTGGTTAATGTTTGTATGAAATATGAAAACCCTACCATTTATAGTATGAAAGAAATCTGCTTTCAAAATTTCTTAACCTAATTTCAACATATGTCCAAGGTCAAGGGCACAGGGTCAAAAGTCATGGTACCAAAATGTAGTACAAGTACTCTTTATGACAAATGTGTGCATGAAATATGAAAGGCCTACTATTAATAGTATAAAAGAAATCTGCTTTCAAAACTTCTTAACCTAAAATGTTGTATACATGTAGGGTGAAGGTCAAGGTCAAAAGGTCACAGGGTCAAAAGTCATGGTACCAAAATATAGTACTCTTTATGGTGAATGTGTGTATGAAATATGAAAGGCCTATCTTTAATAGAATTAAAGAAATCTGAATTCAAAACTTCTTAACATTAGATGTTGTATAGGGTTAAGGTCAACATGGTCAAGGTCACAAGGTCACAGACCCATTTAAATGCAAAAAGAATGACCACACCCATTTTCCAAGACCCTTGAGGTCAGGACCTCAAACAAAATATCAGGTGCACACCAAGACTATATACCGATTATAATGCAAAAAGATTGAACTCGATGTCAATTATAGTTTGCTATTTTAAGATTCATTCTTGTATCTCAAGGAAACAACAACTGAATAAATGAATAAAATATTCAAGAAATAGCAGATAACAGATAAGTTATTTTGCTGAAATCATGTCATGAAAATGAATATTCTGAGAGATGTTACATATCAAACAGTACAAACAATAGCGCATATATCATTTTATTGACTAAAAGGTATTTGACTTTGTCAAAAAAAAACCCCAAATTTAATTTGAGGATGCCACATGAAAAGCATGTAAACCCTACTGGTACATTGTACTACATGTATTACCGGTACATTAAAAATTAAAACAGTCTAGGAAAACCTTTGTCAGTATTTTGTTCTTGATGTATATTACTCTCATACTACATCTACTAGAACTGTGAAATTCCATTGAATGTACTAGTTATATGAAAGATAATGATACATTTTCTTATTTGTTATAAACTAGAATGTTTATAACTTTATCTTCTTGTCATTGACTTTCCGTTTGAACAAAGTAATAGCACAGGAGTTCAATATCCAGTGAGAAAACACTGTGGTGTCGCAAACACTGATCCCCTTCAAACATACGTGTATTTATGTGTGAAGAGGTACTCACTGGATATCGAACTCCTGTGGTAATAGTCACCCATGTAAAAGAATACTCTTGCTGTTTAAAAAAATTGATTCTATGGTCCCACTCATCATCTAGAGTTTTAACCCAACTTGTCGACTTGGTTTGATTCGGGGGAAAAAGATCTTTTTGGACATTATCACGGCATTCACTCTCTCCATCTTAAGTTTCAATATGAACTCTTATATACTTTAAATTCAACTTCAATGTCACCTTTGTCTGTTTACTAAGAGATTTCATTTTCCTGAACTGCAACGACCCAACCGGCTTTGTTTGAGTTGTTAACACAACAATCATTATTTCAAGGGTCGGTCAACATTAAAAGAATTATGAACAATTCCTGAAGGATTACATTGTCTAAATATGCTAGGGTTTTTAAGGTAGGGGACAGGTTGTCTTGTGTTTGTCGAATGAACATTCACAACAAGCGTTGCTATCATCTTCGACGAGATAAATTAACATACTCGAGACGCTTGACACTCTTTTCTGTCATTTACTCCATGCTTCAAATGCTTCAGTGATATAGATTCAAAAAAAAAAATTCTGACTCTGAAATATGGACCGCACACAAAATAAAAAAATTTAAATTCCGGAATCGAATTTTTACGACTGGGACTTCTGACAAACTGCAAATCTTACTGGTGTGGCCTACTGTCTGCGCGGCTCACTAAGGAAACTGGATAAATGCGATTTTGAATACTTTGTCTTACAAACATTTGAATGAAATGGATACCATTCAATAGATCTCGCTTAGTTATAAATTTCAGTATAATTAAGTTATACGATAGTCAGTGCTTGCAATCAAACTTTACAGACAAAACAAGTTTTAGATGGGCGATTTGCCATGCTAAATTTTCCCATGACATCATGACAGTGTCCATATACTCTGTGTGAAACTCAGCGACGTCATGCTGAAATTTAACATTGAAAACTCCCTATCTAAAAAGTATTTTGTCTGTATAATATGATTGCATAAACGCATGACCATATATTATATACCAAAATTTACGACTACCTGTAAATGAGATCTATCGAATGGTATCCATTTCATTTAAATTTTTGCAGGACAAATTATACAAAATCATGTTTATCCAGTTTCGGAAGTGAGCCGCGCGGACAGTAATTTTGATTTTTGATTAATTTTTTAAGAAATGACTGTCTTACTTTTGGTGTTCATGGGTGTATAATTCTGGTTGGTCACGTGCAAATTCTCGGAAAATTTGCAAGTGTCCAACCAGAATTATACACCCATGAACAACAAAAGTAAGACAGTCATTACTTTTATTTACATTTTTATTCTAATTATTGATAATTTTTACTTGCATGCACATCGCTCATTTCGCCTGTAAGAGCATCAAACTTATTTTAATGTCGGTAAATTCTCCCTACATGCAAATCTTGAACGTAACGCCACAATAGCAACCCAAAATATTGCAATATAATAGTTGCCCAATGTCCTGTTCACTAATTCCAGAGCAACCTGTTCTCCCGGTTTTCTCTAAAATATGATAATGCTATCTTCCAAAAAGATATCAATTTTATAGTTCTCCTTTAGACGTAACAGAAAATACCATTGTTTTGGCTGTGCGTTGGTTAAGTTAGAAATAGGACGGAAAATAAAAAGTCAACGGGAATTTTCTTTGACGTCACTGTTTACTATTGTTGATGAGGAGAACAATATGGCAGCGGCTTGAAATTAACATGGGAATTTCCCGTAGACATTTTCATTTTTCATATTGCGGTATAATTTAAGGCAGCTGATAGGGTAAGTTGAAGTTAATTTACAGTTACGACTAAAGGATGTCAATTCTCGGAAACAATAATTTATAGCAAAGTTCTTCAGACGACAGAACAGGGTGCTCTGGATTTAGTGAACAGGACAGTAATGGGCGTTTAACATGGGGAATACATTACTGTCCTGTTCACTTACTCCAGAGTACCCAGTTTGGGCGATTTATTCTATTGTCTGATGAATTTTGCTATAAATATTGTTTCCGAGAATTGACCCCTTTAGTCGTAACTGGAAATTGACTTCAATTCAACTTACCCTATATAATATTATATAAAATAATTGAAAAAATCAAAAGACTGAATTAAGCTAACTACCTATTAGTATGCAAAACGTGAAATGCTCAACAGGTATGGAAAGTAAATAATATAAATTGAGTTTCAAGTTCATTTGTTCATATAACAAGTTACATAGTGAACTGAAGTTAATATGAAGGGTCAAAGTCCATGTTTTTGACAGTGCGTTGTTTACAACTCGGGTGAATGATTACAAAGAAGAACATAATCATGAAATAAGTTTTTTTTTAAGTATTTATCAAAACAAAATGTTGTAACATACCTAACAGCTCTTACTGATGTAGTATTTCGTAAAAGAAGGGGAACTCGCAGCATTTTCGGAGTGATGTTGACGATCTCTATCAAAGGAGTTACGAAAGGGTCGTTGAACGAGCACTGTGACGTAATAGGAACCAGACATTGGGGGCGTTCTCAAGATATCGATTCAAATTATTTTTATTTTACTGTTGATACATGATAATACTGCAATATTGAAATTATCTACAGAATTGACACATAATGATAAGCATGTCATTGACATATAGTTCTTTTCTAATGACATTCACAAAGTTGGATGCAAATCATACTGTCTATTTGTGAGAATTTCCCTTAAAAAGTGCTTAGAGTCAACTTCGACAAAAAACTTTTTCATACTGATGGAGTTTCGTATTCGGGAATTTCGCCCAAGTGTTTTCGCACCTCTTTCTTTTCGTTTTCTTTCTTTCTTTCTTTCTTTCTTTCTTTCTTTCTTTCTTTCTTTCTTTCTTTCTTTCTTTCTTTCTTTCTTTCTTTCTTTCTTTCTTTCTTTCTTTCTTTCTCTCTTTCTTTCTTTCTTTCTTTCTTTCTTTCTTTCTTTCAGTACTAATAGTGAAACGTTTAAAACTCTCTCTTTCTTTTTTCTTTCAGTACTAATAGTATAACGTTTAAAACTCTTTCTTTCTTTCTTTCTTTCTTTCAGTACTAATAGTGAAACGTTTAAAACTCTCTTTCTTTTTTTTCATTCAATACTAATGGTGAAACGTTTAAAGCTCTCTCTTTCTTTTTCTTTCAGTAATAATGGTGAAACGTTTAAAGCTCTTTCTTTCTTTCTTTCTTTCTTTCTTTTTTTCTTTCTTTATTTCTTTCTTTCAGTACTTATAGTGAAACGTTAAAACTCTCTCTTTCTTTTTTCTTTCAGTACAAACGGTGAAACGTTTAAAGCTCAGTACTAATAGTGAAACGTTTAAAACTCTCTCTTTCTTTTTTCTTTTAGTAATAATGGTGAAAGGTTTAAAGCTCTTCTTTTCTTTTCTTTCTTTCTTTCTTTCTTTTTTTCTTTCTTTCTTTCAGTACTAATAAAGAAAGAAAAATAATGGTGAAACGTTTAAAGCTCTTTCTTTCTTTGTTTCAGTACTAATAGTGAAACGTTTAAAACTCTTTCTTTCTTTTTTTTCATTCAATACTAATGGTGAAACGTTTAAAGCTCACTCTTTCTTTTTCTTTCAGTAACAATGGTGAAACGTTTAAAGCTCTTTCTTTCTTTCTTTTTTTCTTTCTTTCTTCCTTTATTTCTTTCTTTCATTACTTATAGTGAAACGTTAAAACTCTCTCTTTCTTTTTTCTTTCAGTACAAACGGTGAAACGTTTAAAGCTCAGTACTAATAGTGAAACGTTTAAAACTCTCTCTTTCTTTTTTCTTTTAGTAATAATGGTGAAAGGTTTAAAGCTCTTCTTTTCTTTCTTTCTTTCTTTGTTTCTTCCTTTCTTTCAGTACTAATAAAGAAAGAAAAATAATGGTGAAACGTTTAAAGCTCTTTCTTTCTTTGTTTCAGTACTAATAGTGAATCGTTTAAAACTCTCTCTTTCTTTTTTCTTTCAGTACTAATGGTGAAACGTTTAAAGCTCTTTCTTTCTTTCTTTCAGTAATAATGGTGAAACGTTTAAAGCTCTTTCTTTCTTTCTTTGTGTTTCATGTTGGTTGGTTCAATCTGAGTTGACCGTGGTAAAAATGAAACAAATAGTAGAACGACTTACATATATGACGAATCCGCAACAACTAATTCTTCAAATTGAAAGTAGAAAAAATGTCAGCACCGGTTGACAAGTTGAGGGAACTGGAAACGATAGAGACTGACATTGCCAATGCTGTTCAGAGCTCTGGTAATAATTCAGTTCAACTTTTTTTTAATATCTTGCATGTCATCTCAAACAATACAGAGAATTTCGAGAAGGGGTCTGAAACATATTGAGAAAGACTGATTTCAAGAGACAAAGGATCCATCACTAGGCATCAGGTCCGGGAGAACGCAAAAAATGGCTATTATAGCTAAAAATGGCTACAATAGCTATATATGGATATATGTATTTTAAGTACTAAAATTGAAAATTTTGGAATTTTTATCTAAAAATCAAAATCGCACATCTGAACAATGTTTACACAAGAAGTTGGCATCATAATTTTCTTTAAAATTTTCAAGTTTTGATCCGCAGAAATTATCAAAATTTGAGTCATTTTGACACATCCAAACTCAAAGGTTGTAAGGCATTCATGTCTTTTTGTGAACAGCATAAAAGACAAAGCAAATGAGCATGCAACAATCAAAGGAACATATCAAACCACAATTACCTTTTATTCCCTATTTGGAAAAGATGTTAAGGTCAAGGGTTATAGGTCAAGATTATAATGGACTTGATTTTAAAATCTTTTTGCTGACAGCATAGAACTGTGATGCAGTTGTGTGGGGATGTCATGTTTGTGTTGCCTTTATTATAACGTTGCAAACTGGTGCCCTTTATTACTTTATTAAGGAAATAGACCCTGATCAACCCTAGGGCTGAGCGGTTTTATCGCGGTTATGGTACATGTATATTGCGATACGGGACTTCGCAATACGTACCATGGTATTTGTTTTTCAAAAACTGGATTTTTACGATATTTTTTTTCTTCATCTTTTTATGTTGTCTTTGAAAAGAAGGAGACAACGCAAAATCCTACTCAAAATACAACAATAGGATAATTCAAATTGCCAATGGTGGATATAACTCTTATGTTTGTGTTGCTATGATACCTCACAGTCAATGCTTTCTTAGCTCAATCCTTGCTCAAAGTTTGAACAAGCCCTTATCTACATGTAGATCCTGATTTTCAATTTTTTTTACATGTGCAATGTTCTTCTAGAACAAACTTGGTGTCATGAAATTCCTTTCCCGTCATTTATTTGATATTTGATATAAGGGTACTGTTAAGTCTAAAATTTCCGTCACTCGTATAAATTTTTACGTCTCACTCAGTAGATTATGATAGAACCTATTAGTCTAAACTTGTCATGTGTTCCCCTCCTGTTTCCCTTTCTGTCATTACATTGTCATTGAAAGAAACCTCATTGATTGTCATCGGGACTTACATGTATTGGTTAAGAAAAGTTTTGCATATTCCTAATATGTCAATTGACTGCTTTTCATTAAGACTTTTAGCAATTTTATATGAATTGTTTGATATAGATTCAAGAACTAAATCAAAGGTTGATTTCTCCTTGTTATAAGATCATTGTCAGATCAAGTAGGCATTATTTTCTAGGTGATGGAAAATAACTTCACAATTATAGAGTGAGATGTATTACCAGTATGTGATTCCTTCCAGTATCTTATTTTACTTGTACTCAATTTCAGGTTATGCACTGCAAGAGCTTGCAAAAGAAAAACCTGTCATGAAGCAAGTAGAAACACACACCACAAGTTTTATGAAGACATTAGTAGAAGTAGAGAGAAAGCTTACAAAACATATCAACTACTTGACCCAAGTTTCAACAGGTTAGTGAAAAAAATATATATATATTTGACTAAGATAGTAATTTCAGTAAGGAATGCATTTATAATTCAATTAGACAAGAAAAATTATATCTTTTATCAATTTAAGTTTTTAAGCCCACTGTTGCTTTAGGTTAGGATATAACTCAGCTGCTCTGATGTTAAGTATTTGAAAGTAAGTACAATGTCAGGGCTGTCGCAGGGTATTTTGGGAAAGGGGCCAGGGCCTTTAAAATTGGGAAAACAGTGGCATTTTGAGCAAAATTGGGAAATTAACAGCTGAAATAAAATTTAATTGATACCCTTTATTTAGGCAATCGGTTCGGTGGTATATCGAGGTTTACTGATTACATCAATAAATGTGAATTGTGTTTAAGATTTTTTTCAATAAAAATATTGAAAACATGAATACCAATAACGTGGTAAGTAGCTTGTCACTTTTGTCGGTACTTGCCTTTGTCTTTTAATGTTACGCACGGCGCGGTAGTGATGGCGGGAAGCTCGTCAACAAAAATGCATTTATCAATGACTTCACAGTTCATGTTATTTAAAACATATTATTAATTTGTATAAGAGAACACCTAAATATACCTGTATAATTACTGAGTTTGGTGGTAATTATCGGGGGTTACTTAGTGCTTGCTTGTATCTTTACATCAATGACGGATGACAGTATGCAAGTTTGGTGTTATAACGGATACAATATACCAAACAAAGACCATACATAATTGGGAATTTTGAAAGCCTAAATTGGGAAAAAAAGATACTATTTTACATTGGGAATGGGGCCGAATTTCGGCCCCAAATTAGCGTTAGCGACGGCCCTGAATGTATCTGCTTGAACTATTTATCACATGATGTGGCTTTACTTTTACAGGACAGCCTCATGAGGGCTCGTCATATGCAGCTCAGAAAGATTTGACCTTGGCCTATCATCGTATAGATCACATCACCAGTAGTTTGAATGACCTTGGCAGACTGTCTGCAGAACCAGGTCAACAGGTCTCCAGGCAACAGATTTCTAAAAGTGACTTGTTACAGATGTCAGACTGAGAAAGGAGTTCACCACTTATATGGATACAAAGCGCTTCAGTGTAGAGATAGCCTATATCTCTGTTAGCTGTTGGGTCTGACTGCCCTGTGCATGTATTATTCCATGTATATGAAGACAAGGGAATGCTAAATACTTGAACCACTACACAGGAACTTATGTGCAATATTTTACATTCTATGACAAAATTACATGTACTTTGGCAGGAATAAATACATGTCTATCTGTAAATGTATGTGTTCAAATTCCTTGCTTATACAATGTATTAGTTTATATTCAGAAATTCTGTCTCTGACTTCAGCTACAAGTATAATCAGATTATTTTCTGGAAACTTAATACAAAAAATACTTTATAGAGCCTCCATAGGAATTTGAGGAATTAAATCAAGTTTGACCTTGACCTTTTAACACCAAAATCAATAAGGAACTTCCTTCCTTTGAAGTTTGATCACAAGTGACAATTTTACTCAATTTAGGGACTGGAAACAATGGACACTGGGACAGACATGGTGACTTTGTTTCAGGGGGTATAGCAAAAGGAGCAGATAAGATAAGGGCCGTTTTTAGCCCTAAATATCGTGCCGTATTTCTTCCACATGGCAGTACATATGCAGACAAAAGATAATCATTATTGAAAAATAATGTATTTGAAGACTTTTTGTATGTTTTACTTTTCGATGAAATACTCCCAAGATTCTAAAATGAAGGTCCAAAGAGGTAGGGGGTACTCCGGTAATAAAACTGATAATATCGACCATAAACGTAGAAATTTTAGAATATTTTGCCTGAAAAAGATAAATACTAATTAAAAGATATCAAATACATCTACATTGCATACTAGAAATACATTTCGAAAGTTCTATTTCCTCTAATCGGTAAATAATGAAATCCGGAACTCAAAATACGGTCTTATTTTGTAAGTATAATGGCTATAATAGATGCTTTTTAGCGCGAAATACACATCAGCGGAGAAATACACATCGCTCCTGCTTATTTCGTTCTTAATTGTTGTACATTTTACTCAATTGTATTTAGAACACATTTTTTGATGGATTAAGGAGGAAAAATAGTCAAATTTTCCATATTTAATGATCTTAAAGATTGATTCTTTAACAAATTCACCCCCTTTCTTTTCAAGTTGGGTTTTTCGTCTCTGGGGTAGTGTTCCCCCCGGAGATACAGAACCCCACTTTTCCAGAAAATTTGTATCATGGATATACACCTCCAGTATAAGTGGCATTCTGTATCTCCGGGGGAACAATGTCAAAAAAAACTATTCCGTTTTCTATTGATTTCTATGGGAAAAAGACAAGATTTGACCCAAATACATGTATTAGTAATATTATGCATAAGGCCATACCAAATTAATTTAATGTTCTTTGGATTTCCCGCACCATATTTTTCAAAATTCAAAAAACAATACTATAAAAATAAAATGCTCGCCCGCACCATTAAATTTCTGGCTCAAGAATTTTTTAGGGTCGGTTCTGATTTCTGCAAATCCTAACGCTTCTAGAAGTCTCAGATTGTGCAAACTTCGAAGAAAATTATACTTCTTGTGTTTAAAAAAAATTGTTGGGAGCAAATTTGTTATCCCGTATACATAGCACTGAAAGTCAAGGAGGGGGGAATGTTCGAAAATCTTTTCGGTAGTGCTATGTGCCAGGCTTTCTAATCATCAGATTCCTATTGGGATTCCTTTTCGAATACGGAAATCTTCAGAAATGTATTTCTGTGGTAACCTATATCAAAAATAAAATTATTTCATTCGCTCGCACCTTAAAAACAGCAAAACCTAAAAAAATAAAATAATGATATTTTCGCCCGCTCACACCCTTTTTTTCAGAAGAAACTCCGAAGAACATTTAATTAATTTGGTACGGCCTAATAGATCTAAAATAACTTCAGAGTTTGAAGGGATACTGTATTTGTATTAATTTGACGAACACTTTTTCTTAAAATTTCCATTTTCAAAATTCCACTTTTTAGGGCAGATTTTACGTCTTCTCTTATCAGCTCCTTTAGAAGCGGGGATATGAGTCTCAAGTGGGACTAAATGGTTCCAATAAGCACAATTGTACATGTACATGTACATATTCCAGAACAAATGGTTTGTTGAAGAAGCACAATTTGGTAATGCTATCTTAATTGATCAATAACCTTTTAGTGATAGTGGTTAAATCAATGCAGAGGTTGCAAAAGAGAAGTTCAAATGGAATAAAAAACATAATTTTGTGAAACATGAATGCCCCCTTGGCATCTTTGTCGGTAAAACAGCTGAAAAGTAGTTCACATTTTGAGGTCAAGGTCACATTTGGTATCCATGGAAAGGTCTTGCCACAAGGAAGTCATATGTGAAATATGTAAGCCCTATCACTTACCATTCAAAAGTCATGGCTAAAGTTTAGATATTCAATAGGTCAAATTCCAAGGTCAAGGTCATAAGGTCAAAGTTTTTGGTATCCATGGAAAGGTCTTGTCACAAGGAACACACATGTGAAATATGAAAGCCCTATCACTAACGATTCAAAAGTAATGGCCAAGGTTAAAGTTTTTCAAAAGTAGGTCAAACTCCAAGGTCAAGGTAAAAAATTTTGGTATCCATGGAAAGGTCTTGTCACAAGGAATACACATTGTGAAATATGAAAGCCCTATCATTTACCATTCAGTTATGGCCAAGGTTAAAGTTTTTCAAAGTAGGTCAAGGTAAAAAATTATGGTATCCATGGAAAGGTTTGTCACAAGGAATACACATGTGTAATATGAAAGCCCTATTACTAACCATTCAAAAGTTATGGCCAAAGTTAAGGTTTTTCAAAAGTACTGGTAGGTCAAACTCCAAGGTCACAAATTTTGGTATCCATGGAAAGGTATTGTCACAAGGAATACACATATGAAATCCCTATCACTTACCATTCAAAAGTTATGGCCAAGGTTATATATTAAAAGTTTTTGCAGACAAACAGATGGACGGACAGACCAAAAACTATATGCCCCTGAATCTTTGATTACAGGGGTTAAAGTTTTTGTGGACAAACAGACGTACAGACAGACCAAAAACTGTATGTCCCATATCTTTGATTATGGGGGCATAAAAATCATTGTGTGCTTTAATATATCATACTAGGTATTTGATGATTGAGGTCATATCCATAGGCCAATGACAGTTGCAGAGCAGTTTTAAAATATGTCTCATGTAAATATTCTTCAGTACTAATTTTGATGATGAATCTGGTCAAGTCAAAGCTATGTTTGCTGCAGAATCAGAGCAACTTTCTTTTAATTTTGGTTGTAAACACATACGGTAGAGTACTTGAAGTTTCCTCCAATTCATTGGAGCATTGATGGAGATTCCAAACTATACAATGGATTAGATATTTCAGTAGTTATCTTTGTCGATCAGTGCAAATAAAGGCGACATAAAAATGAAAAGTTTACAGAATCAATGTTGATTGATGGCTATTTTTTTTTTTAGGTTTCTGCTCAATTTAGCCAATAAGAGAAAATTATTATACATGTATTTGACCAAGATTTATCCTTGCAAGACTAATATATAGGATTCTTATGCAAAGAGAAAGAACCCTGAATGGTTTTCAAGATCAAGGTCATATGCAGCATCTGAATAGTCCTCGACAGAATATTCATTGAAGTAGTGTACCTTTAGCATTACCGTCTGTATTGGATAAATATTGAGCTGAACTTTGATTCATGGTTTTCTCTTGGAAAGCTGCAGATCAATTTTGAGTTTATGGCAAAAACAGATTTTTAGTCTGCTGGGAAAATAGTCTGGAGAGCTAATGGCATAACTGCTGCCAACATCAATAATGCAGCAACATTTCTATGCTTTATGTTTTGAACTATGAAAGAATCTCAGTTTTACAAATTGGGTTGGAAAGGAGCTGTTAAGATAAGGCGTAAAATCAGCCCTGAAAAGTAGAATTTTGAAAATTGAAATTTCAAGAACCTATTTTGGTAAAATGTATACCTATACGGCATCCCATCAGGATATGAAGTTATTTTTTATCTATTTTGCATAATATGGCTAATTTTGGGGTCAAAACGTGTCTTTTTCTCATAGAAATCAATAGAAAACGGAAAAGTTTTATTGAACATTGTTCCCCCCGGATATACAGAAAGCCACTTTTACTGGAGATGTGTATCCATGATACAATTTTTTTGGCAAAGTGGGGTTCTGTATCTCCGGGGGGAACACTACTCCAGAGGCAAAAAACTAAAAATGGAAAGGGGGGTGCATTTTTTAAGAATCGATCTTTTTGACCATTTAATATAGCACATTTGACTAATTTTCCTCTTTTATCCATCAAACATTGTGTACTCAATATGATTGAATGAAAGATACAAGAATTAGGAACGAAATAAGCAAGAGTGATGTTCATTTCTCCGTCAATGTGTATTTCGCGCTAAAAGGCTTACATTGTAGCCATTGAATGAAGAATAAGACCGTATTTTAAGTTCCGGACTTCATTATTTACCAATTTAAGGAGGTAGAACTTTTGAAATCTATTTCTGATACACAATGTAGACATATTTGATGTCTTTTAGCTTATATTTATCCATTTTAGATAAAATATTCAAAAATGTACACGTTTTTTTGTCGATATTATCGAATTTTCTATCCGAGCACCCCTACCTCTTTCGACCTTAATTTTACAACCTTAAGAGTTCCTTAACATAATGTAAAACATGTAAAACGTCTGCAAATACATTATATTTCAATAATGATTCATGTTTTTCTGTATACGATTCGCCATGCGCAAAAAATCAGTCACGAGATTCAGGGCTAAATACGGCCCTTATCTTAACAGCTCCTTTCAAATTTGATAAAATGCATAGTGCAGAGGGAGAATAAGCGAAGGCCAATCAGATGAAAATTAGTGGTTCATCAAACATTGTGCCTCTTCATGTTCATATGTGCATTAGAAGAAATCTTTGACGAAAAAATGAAGTCTTTCATATATCAAAACATGTTTAATATATGTAGAAAAATACATGTAGTAATCAACATGGTATTCATGTAGTTCAGATCTGCTTAACAGATACTGTGCAATATATTTTACAAATGTTAAAATGAAAACAAAATCAAAGCAAAAGTAGAGAATGTTTCGTAAAACATATGCTCCAACAATAGCAGTTTGATTCTTGCAACAATCAAAGAATGAAAGAGAGTGTGACATTGATCCTTGACCTGTTGACCCCAAAATCAAAATTTAAGTCCCCTCCGGAATGCCGAAAGCATATTCTACTCTTGATAAGAACAACAAATTTATCCATATTATCCAAAAGTTTGGATAGATACAGTAAAATGTTTATTGAGTTACATGTATAATCTGGAAACTTAATTTTCAGAACAGTGACCTTAGCTTTTGACTTACAAATCAGTTACGAGGTTTCGTCCCTTATTGTTAAGTATAAATATACATAAAAGTGTGAATGGAAGGGCAGACGAAGCAAGCTCTTCATGGCTTCACCATCACATGGAAGGAAAATAATCAGTCCGACTTAGTAAACTTTTCATCTTGATTTTCTATTACTTAATGCATGACAATGAATGGTTTCTGACAATGTTTAAAAGTAAATACATGTAGTAGACATTGAATACAGATTGTTATAGATACAGATGACACTGAGCAAAGCTTATAGCTATTTTAGACTTCCAACAGTATACTAGACACATAGCGATTCATGTATTTGGTCTTTTGCAAATGTTTTAAAAGATGGCAATTCAATACATTCAATATTGTGCATAACTACATTTTAAAATGGGGGAAAAGTAGAACAAGATAGGAAACATGAATTCAAAAAACAAAAATCATAAATAATCAGCATAAATAATACAAAATGATCCTACAAGTAGACAATCAAAATATACAACAAATTAGGAAAAACAAGAGGCCCAAGTGGTCCTATATTGCTTATCTATATTGATACTGTATTTTCATATTTGTTATTAAAATGATAGTACAAGCTATCAATTCAGAGAAGATTATATTCACACATACATGTAAGAACAGAATAAGAAGTATACATTGGTCACTCACTTTTATAACACAGATCTAAATCACAATTCAATTGCTTTAGACTTAGCTCAAATGACAACATAATGCATTCTGCATAAATTTTCTTAACTGTGAACCTGCACAGCATCAGAATGAAGTAAATTAAAAAGATGTATAGTCATAAGTTGCATGCTTACTCTCAAAAGTACACACACTCTCATAGAGGGGTTTTCAATCAGTTTTATACTTGTAATAGATAAAGCAGTCCATCAAGAAGAACATACAAAATAATCAAAATTCTATCTTTAAGATATTACAAAATCTAAATAATTAAACAATACAAATAATATTGCACAAATACATGCACAAGGTAAAATTTTACAGTTGTTGCATCAAGAGTTTAGTAAGAAATTGAGTAGGATAATGGACACAATTGTAAAGATAAAGTTTTCATTTACGTCATTTTCATATAAAGGACGGAAGACATAAATGAGCAATGTAAGTATTGAAAGAAATCAGATACTGACACTTGAATTACATGTAGCTTTGTTTTAGAGCGATTTATATAACAACCTTATAAATCAACATGAGACAAGCTTCATTACAAACACTTGAAATCTTGATTATAATCAATAAAAGTCACTGTTCTTTAATGTTACCCACTACAGTACATTAAAATCTTTACATGCAAGATCTCAAGTCTAACAATGTCCACATTCTATACATTCATGGATGTAAAAAGAGACAGAAAACTGAATTTTTGAAAATGTTTCTATCAAATGATAATGCAGACCTGCCTACTTTTATGATTTTGGCATAATTTTTACAGTTTTTGACCTACAACTACACTATACATTTTTTCTGCTCAATTTTACGCCTCCAACATATTTCCAAGCAGAATGACTTTTTAAAAGCATCTCTAACAAATGAATAGACTCGCATACATAAATTATTTGAGCATTGAGCATTTGATATCTTATATGCAATTGTGTAAATTATTTAGATTTGTAACAACGTCAAAGACAATGTTTTTATCAAAGTTACAGTCAATATTTGTTATATTACGCTTTACATACCTAAATTATTCTTTCTTGAGGAAAATATTACACTTTTGCAAAGACATAGGTAGGCAGGTCTGGATATTGTATAAAGCACATCTTTCATTAAGGCAGATATCATGCGTGAATGATGTCCCCAATAAGTGATTAACTTGAGTCAAAATAAAAATAAAAGTCATGGTGTTGTTTAAAATCTTACAGTCATTGCTAACAACAGACAAATAAAGGGACATAACTATAATGGAATGGGAATATTCTGCTGAGTTAGTGTGTTATTTAAACTGGTCAAATTCAGAATTGTACTGTATATAGGTGTAGTTCTTCAGACTAGTGGATCTTCTGACGTGTAGCTTGTTAAACAAATGGACCATAACATTAACCAAACAAAAAAAGAAACTCCGGACATTGACATTACGATAACCGCATTATAAAACAGTGTCTGATTGTGATGTTTAAACAACATTTAGGCTTTTTATTTTAAGTAATAGTGAATATTGTCTCTCATTTGTATGACTGAAGTGCTAAAACACATTTTACGTTAAGTTTCTAGTAATTTTATGTTAATTTATGCAGTCATTAAAACATTGATTTAAGATACGGCCATGGATTTGACCATTATTATTTTGGCGGACGTTGTTAAAAACCCGCCAATTTTAAAAGCGCCGATATTTCCAACGCCCAATTTGGACCAAATTCGCCAAAATTTCCTGATATACGGTATTATAAGGAAACCTACTGGTATATATCAAAGCGTCCCATTTCCTTTTTTGCATAACAATTTCTAAATGACTGATCATAATATTAGTGGACTTCATATTAAACAAATTGCAATTGAAAATGAGTCAAATGCACTAATTGATCAATAAAATTTCTATGTCATAATAAGTTTTGTTCTTCTTTTGTTTCTCCACTAATATTTGGATAACTTAAAATATGATCTTCTTTTATTAAAATAATCACTGGTGTAAGATTCAACAGAGACAGAGGACATGGTGATTGTACATCTTTGATATGGAGTACAAAAATAGATTTATAATTTTAAACCTAAGAAATTATGTTCTCTCTGAGATTAGAAATAAATTTCAAAAGTTTCATATTTGAATAAAAATAAAATATTAAGAGAAATTAAGAAAGTGAAAATTGTGTTGCTGATTTGACAATGTAAGAGGAATCATGAGCCTGTTTATGAACATTGTACTTTGAGGCAATTGTCCTGTTAAAGCCAAGTCATACACACACATGTATTTTTTCTCGTTGCAGCAGTTATTCATTGACACAATCAATCTACATTGTTTCTGTATCGACTATTTAGGTTACAAAAGATTATAGAATATACAGGAAAACATATGTATAGTTAGTGCCATTTTTACTGTTGATTTTTCTAATAAGTGAAAAAATCTAAGTTTTAGGAATACTATATGACATTGTACACAAAATATCAAAATCTGGCTAAATGATTAAGTAAAGTTTTAACAAACATTTGAAGATAAGCTTTATTCTGATGAGTTATATTTTCGAAAGCCTTCCTTTTTTGATATCACATGTATTAAGATTTTTAGCCCCAAAAAATAAGCTAAACTCATGTATTGAAAACAAAGGCAAATGTTTCCATTGAAAAGGAAACAAAATTAAGAAACTCAACTGTTTTGTGTAAATCTAAAAAGTTGAAACACACAAAATTAGCACTATGAATATTTGGCACAATTATTTTAAAACTATAAAATGAAATTTGTTCAATCTAGTGCTGGGTATAACATTATACATTTAAAATGTAATGTTATCATTAATAGAATACCCGAGTGCATATGTACTGAGCTTTGTTGTACTCTTTACTTCAAGCATTGTTCTTTGATGGCATTGAAGATTAAAAAAAAAAAAGAATAATAATATAAATACATATACCAAACTTGTTTGGTAAAAGCATGATAAATAGCTATAACAATTAGAACATTAAATCAAAATAAAAAAAACTATAAGTCCCCTCTGGCGAGCAGAAAGGGAACTCGTAACAGAAGTTATATTGCAGATTTTTATCCTTTTTAGTTGCTTAGCCACATATTCTAACACTTTTCTTGTCACCATGTTGTAACTTGCCCCAGAAAGACAGTGCTAGAATTTAAGGACAGTATGAGACCAGTAAGCAGCACCCTATCCTGTATAATGCAGATTTATAGATGTTGCAGAAAGATCCTAAACAACATAATAATAAGAAGATGTTTCATGGTTTAAGACTTTTCAGGCTTTCTAGTATAATATCCCTGTGTATGATGTTCTCTACACCAATATGTACTAAATCGTTACGATTCATCTGTACTACACTCCCCATGGAGAGAAATCCGTTCTTTGTGAAGTTGTCGTTATACTTAAATAGGCCCAGATCCTGCAGCCAGTTTATGACACTCGACGGCCGCTTACTCCTCCTGGGGGGCTCAGAGTCCTGGAACAAAAATGTGAACAGTTAATATATTTGAAGAACGAAACTTTTGAACTTCTTATTGTCTACATTACTTTGATGGTATGACTTAATTATGGATAGGAGATGGTAGAATGACTGAAAATATATGTGAAAATTTAATGAACTGTAGCATGTAAAAATACCATTGATCTCTATACTGAAATTGGTTCATAAAAGAAGATTGTAATAAAATGGCTTTGCTCTTCAAAGTAACACCCTACATGAAATGCAGAAGAGAGAAATAGTAAAAGATTTTTTTCAAAGCTTTAAACCTTTATGCAATTATTAATTTTACACCTCTCTGAAGCTCAACTTTTGTCAAATTTTCCTATATTCTAAATACTTTTAGTACATTAATCCCTCTACAGCCCCTTTAAGTATCTCTTACATTCATTTCTCTAGACTACACATCTCAATACATGTACTTTTAAAATTCTTTTTGTACATTAATCTCTCTATGATTAATTTTTGGCTACTTGTTATACATCACTCCAAGTGTAACAGTTTCTTCTGTATTAACCACTACACTAAATACATGTAGTTCTTTTAAATACTTGTTTTACATCAAGTCACAGTTTTACATCAAGTCACAGAATTTGAAACATGCAAACAAGAGAAGAAATTGTCATGCTCCACGAGGATCAACCTAGATCACTGACTGCTTAGAACAGTGTCATTACATACAACATGGTTCTTTTCAATACAACGTCATTCTAAAGCTTTCACTCCCATAAAATCACACAAATTAAAACTTTAAAAGCAATTTACATACATCCTAGTCTGTGCAAAAACAATGGTTCATTTAGGTCAACAAAGAAAATTAAGATAAACTCGACTGTTATCATCCACTAGAACCTTCCCATCAACACAACAACAAAACTAATAAAAGAATTTTTTTGTCATACCAATGACAAGGTATTCCATGCAAGCAAATAGCAACAAATCTTGAAAGAGGCAATTCAAATTAGAGCAATTTTCCAGCTTGATGTTTAACTCTCATACTGAAGCTGCGCAACATATATTATCTGTATAATTGTGAACCAAATGTTAAGGGGTTGACTAGATAGTCAAGGCAATAGAATCAACTATAAGTGTCCACAGTAGAGCTTAACCTAATACAGAGTAATTGTAGTTCAAACTTAAACCAAGAAATTAAAGATGTTAGATGGCAAGAGCAATTAAAATATAAAAGCTATTGAATAGCCAAATATTTCAGTTATTTTATAATTAATATACGGTAGATGTTCTATTTATTTAGACTTGGTACACACAATTATATGAAGTGTTTCTTCAAAAATAATTGATAAAAGTTGATAAGATGGTCATTCCTACATGAAAGTGACATCTTTAACATATTGTGTGAACTGAAGAAAAGCATGCAGTGCTGAATAAGAATAGACCATTTTTACATTACCCCTATACTTGCATCATAGACACATCAAGACCAGACGTCACAACTTTTGACGTTATTTCTTTCATGTCATAAATCAGTTAGGACAGTATAAAGTCAAGTCAAGTATTGTCAATCCGTCTTTAAAATGTGAATGTAAAAAATGCAAGTCTACTATGGTAATGTGAAAATGGTCTACTGATGGTGAAGATGGCACAATAGCTTGATTTTGATAAATTGTGAAATTATGTACAAGTCCATGCAAGAAGCAGGCAGATTTTCTTTTTGTCAGAAGTTTTTATCTCTGATGTGAGACATATGTATGAAATAATTAATATGGGTAAACAGTATGTTAATCATTTTTCCAAGTACAGATAGTGAAGATAAATAATGACCTCATATTTTACAAAAGTTTATGAAAGGGGGAAGGGGTATGGTGTTAATTAATATATAATTAAAATCAAATGGTGGTCCCAATTTGTTTCTTCACATTTCAAGTAATTGCAGAAAATTCCATAAGAACTTTCATAAGGAGGCTGACATGAATGCATTTCAAACAAAAAAGTTCCGAAAAATTTAAAGGTATCTATTCTGCCTGAAACTTACATTGACCTATACATTAAATATAACATCTACAAAAAGCAAAACATACACAAAAGTACACAATAATATATATATGGACAAACATGGCATAAAATGTACAACTACAAGTTCTTATATGTATACTTGCTTAAACCATCTTCTTGGACTGCAAGTAATTATCAGGAAATAAAGTTAAAATATAGGGGGAAATCTGACTGAATATTGAGTTTTTTGTTACCATTTGTTTCTAATTTGTGGCATAATTTCCGTAATTTTTATGCCTTTTTTCTTTAGACTTTGATGAAATCATAAGGGAATGTTAAGTCAGATTCTGTCAAAAGCAAATTCAAAGAATTAGAACCAATCCCTTTCCAGTGTTTCTCAAAATAAGATATATTTATTAATTAATTTCAAGTCTAAAAGATTCTCATAAATATATCAAATGCTGAATTCCTACGATGTGGATAAAACTTTAAGGTCAATGTCTCAATGTGTATATACAAAAGAGGATTCTTTCATAAGAAATGTTCTTATATATGAAATGGCGTAAGCCCAAGTAGAAAATATGGCCAAGGTTATTTTGCTCAATGAAGATCAAGGTCACTACATGTATATACATGTATATATATGTTTAATAAACCATAAACCGCTAAAGGCGGTAAAGTGTTTGTATTAGATGACATATACATTTTTGCGCAGACAGAAAGGTCAAAGGTCATTAATACTATTGCGCAATGAAAAAAAGCTATGGTCATAAAAAATCTAAATGTGAAATATCAAAGCCCTACCCCTAATAGTTAAAAAGTAGGTCAAAAGTCAATGTCAAGGTCATTTGATCAAAAGTCATGATATCAAATGAAAGGTGTGGTCATGAGGATTCTACAACAGAAATATCAAAATCCTACCTCTTATAATTTAAAAATAGGTCAAAGGTCAATGTCAAGGTCACTAGTTCAAAAGTCATGATATCAAATGAAAGATCTCATCATAAGGAATCTATATGTGAAATATCAAAACCCTAACTCTTATAGTTTAAAAGTAGGTCAAAGGTCAATGTCAAGGTCATTTGATCAAAAGTCATGATATCAAATGAAAGGTCTGGTTATGAGGAATCTACATGTGAAATATCAAAACCCTACCTCTTATAGTTTAAAAGTAGGTCAAAGGTCAATGTCAAGGTCACTAGGTCAAAAGTCTTGATATCAAATTAAAGTTCTGGTCATGTGGAATCTATATGTAAAATATCAAAACCCTATCTCCAATAATTCAAAAGTAGGTCAAAGGTCAATGTCAAGGTCACTAGGTCAAAAGTCATGATATCAATGAAAGTTCTGGGCATGAGGAATCTATATGTGAAATATCAAAACCCTACCTCTTATAGTTCAAAAGTAGGTCAAAGGTCAATGTCATGGTCAATAGGTCAAAACTCATGATATCAAATGAAAGGTCTGGTCATAAAGATTCTGCATGTGAAATTTCAAAGCAATAGCCTCTATGGTTCATGAGATATAGTCCAGACTTATTATTTTTAAAATTAGGTCAATCTCCAAGGTCAAGGTCACAAGGTGAAAACTTTTGGTATCCATGGTGAGATCTTGTGACAAGGAATATGCATGTGAAATATAAAAGCCCTATCAATCATTTACCATTCAAAAGTTATGGCCAAGGTTAAAGTTTTTCAAAAGTAAGTCAAACTCCAAGGTCAAGGTCACAAGGTAAAAAATTTTGGTATTCATGGAAAGGCCTTGCTAAAAGAAATACACAAGTGAAATATGAAAGCCCTATCACTTACCATTCAAAAGCTATGGCCAAGGTTAAAGTTTTTCAAAAGTAGGTCAAACTCCAAGGTCAAGGTCACTAGGTCAAATTTTGTTGCTGTGTTTGATTCGTCTCATCATGATCTATCACCATGTCAAGTTTCAAGTTGCTCCTCCAAACAGTTTTCTCTCAACGGACTTAAACGCAACACTTTAACCGAAATGTTGACGCACTGACAGACAGACGGACGGACGGACTAACAGACGGACTTCGCCATTTCATCGACCGGATTTTGCTTCGCAATCTGGCCAAAAATGTTGTATCAAAAGAAAAATCCAGTCACAAACATTATTATACACGTGAAATATGAAGTGGGTCAAAAATCAAGGTCAAGGTCACAAGGTAAAACACTTATTTATCAAAAGAAAGACACAAGGAGTACACATGAGACATGGAAACCTATTCCAAAGTTATGTCAAAGGTTAGTGATATGCATGTGAAATATCAAAGTTCCGTCTTTTTCCATTCAAGTTGAAAATTTTTGTGACAGACAGGTGGTCAGGACAAATAAATGAAAATTCTTGCACTTTTGCAAAAGCAGTGCAATGTAACTGAGTTCAACCTACATGTACATCTATTCCCAAATGAAAAAAAAATTGTAACTTTAATAAGTGACATACATTTGTTCAGACATTAGCAATTTTTACTGGATTTTTCATTTTGAAAAATGAAAGGTTTATATGTATTATAGGGATGAAAGATACACACTTAACAGAAAAATCATGTTACATTATGTGTTTAACACACTCTACAGTGAACATGTATCATATTGTGTTTAACAAACTCTACAGTGAATATCAATATATTTATATGTAATGCATCTTGATATAATACATACAGGCTGTGATCTATTGACGTTGACATAGCTTGGTCCTTTGCGTGGTACAGGGGGTGGGGGGAGGTCAGGGGGTGTGGTGTTAGGTGTGGTTGGCATGGTAATTACAGGTAGGACTTGTCTGGGAGCCTGTAGGCTAGCCTGACCCATGTATGGCTGGCTCTTTGCACGTCCACCTCCCTGTAAAATAAGACTTAATACTGAATCAATCAATGTTACGTTTTACAAACAATATCCCATTTCAGAAGGTATCACCTTTGGAAATCAAAGTAAAGGGAAAAGTACAAAACTGGATGAGTTTCCATGAGGACTATGCAAATCCATCCTTGTTCTTATTGAGGAATGAGAGGTACATAGATGTATGCGATTCTCTTAGATGAAAACACATTTTCTTGATTTAATACATATGAATACAAAGTAATTACACTATGTTAAAAGGATATAAATATTATACATCAATGCAGATGATAATGATCAAAGCTTAAGTAGCAAGTATATAAAAGCAGTGATAAAGTGGTCAATTGTACATATTGCAATATCAAGTGCTAAATGCCATAAGCTATTCTGACAACATTACAAGCACATTCATAAATTACCCATTATTTAAAAAATAGCAACTAGCTAGCCATGGTTTATTGTCCAGTAATTCCCAAAGTCGAATGAACCAGTCAAATTATGATAATTTGATTGGTTCATGCCATGAGGGAAATTACTGGACCATAAACCACAGCTTGATAGTTGTTATTTCTATTCTATAAATATATTTTGATTATAGCAGACAACAAGTAATGTTGCTACAGTAGTTTTCAGAAAATGACAGGTCTTCAAAGAATTGATTGCAGAGATTGCACGTGAGTAGGCGTGGCTTATCTGACCATGAATGTGTTGGAGAATAAACTATGAGTGAGCTATATAGCATATATAGGGAGAAAATATCAAGTCATATCAGAATTGGATATATATGCTTTCCATTTTTTTTTTTTTTTTCAATCTGAACTTACTGCACTTGGCATTCATCATTCAATGAATGAATTATAAATATTGTTCAAATGTGTAAACAAACAATAAAACTTTGCTGACTTAAAGTTTATAGCATTCATACAGATGGAAAGCATAGGAAAGGTCTGCAGTTGAAATATTTTTAAAAAGAAAAAGTTTAAAGATGGAAATAGATAAAAGGGGTAATTCTGTACAAATTCCAGCTTTTTTGTTCTCAATTCAATTTGGATTTAATTCAATCCGTATTAAGTTGCAACATCTATACATTACAATCCCCACCCACCATCCAATATCATAAACCCTATATCAAGGGTGTTTTAAACCATTAACAATGAAATCACACAAACTATATTTATATTTAATAGATCCATGATATTTTGTTCAAATCTTATTGTGTTTTTTTTTCTCCTTAGGTTTGATTCACAAGAAGAATGTATTACTGTTAAACAAAGCAAGAGGACACTGCCAGGCCTAAAATTACATGCTTTACATTGCCCAAGATCACAAAGGTAATATATACTTTGTCAGGTAGCTGTCAGATTCCAAACAACCACCAAATAGTCTATAAAAACCTCACCATATAGAGCAAAATATAAATTTGATTTTTTAGTTCCTATTTTTCCCTGATTCAACACAAGTTGTAACACTGTTAAAGCAAGGGGTCCAGAGTTATCATTAAAGCTAATCTTACCAAATTGTTCATCTTACCATAGTATCATTTCCTGTTTTACCTTTGGCAGATAAGAACAAAGGATTGAAAACTTCTATTGAACAAGCAGGCTGTAGAAATAATAAAAGAAAGAGAGAAAGTGAAAACTTCTTTCATGACACTTCAAGTATTAATATCAAAAGAAACCAACTGAAAAGAAACCAAAGAAGTACCAAAGTGAAACATTTCATACATTTTAAATATGAAAGCCAAAACCTCTATGATCATATCTATCAAAGCAAAGGCACAAATCTTTGTTTTTCTTCATAAATAAAATATGAAGTTAAAGCTAAAAAGAAGAAGAAAAAGGAGGGAAAAAGAAAAGAATTGATAGGACTTAGTTGTCACAATGAATACATACAGTCTGTATATAAATATACCCTTAAAAAGTTAGCATTCAAAAGTGAACGAGATGGCTGATATCAAGGTCTTAACTCAATAACCGTTTTAACTTTTGGAATCAATAATTAGGTTTTATTTTAGAGAATATGCATTTGAAATGTGCAAGTCCTAGGGATGTTTTAGTCTTTAAAATTTATAAAAGCCTGACTGGGAGAAAAACTAAAGACAAACACAGGATAATCTACAATTTCAAAGCTCTCAATGAATGAAAGATTGAAGCAATGAACACATAAAACTGCAATGAGAAAGGAAACAGTATTTTAATTTTTTTTAAAGTTAATAAAGAAGACGATCCCCCCCCCCCCAAAAAAAAAAAATCCATCATAATATCATGATTTAAATTACTGAGAAATCTACATTGTACAAACATGTTGCTAATATACTTTACACACATTTAAAAAGAAATAAAGAGATTTTTTTCATCAACTTAAACTTTATCACTTTATCTACTTTAGCCATAAACATAAGCTTACAAGCTAACAGCAAGAAGACCACTGCATAAACTGACAGGTCAAAATTACACAATGTAGTAATAAACCATAAACCGCTAAAGGCGGTAAGGCCGGATTGCGAAGTGTTTGTATTAGATGACGCATACATTTTGGCGCAGACAGAAAGGTCAAAGGTCATTGAAATACTATTGCACAATGAAAAAAAGCTATGGTCATTAGGAATCTAAATATGAACAAGTTAAAAGTCATGTTTGTAAAACATTAATGCCCCCCTACCCCTTCTGTGATTAAAGTCTGTCACAACTTTATACTTGCATTGATACAACCTATGGGGGTACAAAGTAACAGTGTAATGAAAAAAGTCAAAGAAGTATAACTGTCAGGAGGACCTGTATGTACAGCATTTATGCTTTGTTAAAGCTCTTCTTCTAATAAACTTCTACAAGGTAATTAATATGAACTTGACATAGATTTTCATTTGATATGTCTGTACACAAAATTTCATTCCAATATGTGAATCCACTCCAGAGGTATTGAACGGAAACTGATGTCGTGGGCGACCGACAGACCGACAGACCGACAGACAGACAGTCAGACAGCGGCAAAGCAATATGTCCCCTCTTCTTCAAAGGGGGGCATAAAAATTTTTGATTGAACCCAAATATGAACTTGACCTAGATTTTTATTTGATGTGTCTGAAACAAAATTTCATTTCAATATGTAACTCCACTCAAGAGATATTGAACGGAAACCCTGAAATTTTGGTATTTTTCGAAGTGCAAGGGCATAACTCTGTCAAAATTTTGTTCATCGGACCTAAATATGAACTTGACCTAGTAGATTTTCATTTGATGTGTCCGTATACAAAATTCCATTTCAATATGTAACTCCACTCAAGAGATATTGAACAGAAACCCTGAAGTTTTGGTATTTTTCAAAGTGCAAGGGGCATAACTCTGTCCAAATTTTTTTGATCGGACCTAAATATGAACTTGACCTAGATTTTCATTTGATGTGTCTGTATACAAAATTTCATTTCTATATGTAACACAAATCAAGAGATATTGAACAGAAACCCTGAAATTTTGGTATTTTTCGAAGTGCAAGGGGCATTACTCTGTCAAAATTTTGTTGATTGGACCCAAATATAAACTTGACCTAGATTGTCATTTGATGTATCCGTATACAAATTTTCATTTCAATATGTAACTCCACTCAAGAGATATTGAACGGAAACCCTGAAATTTTGGTTTTTTTCGAAGTGCAAGGGGCATAACTCTGTCAAAATTTTGTTGATCGGACCCAAATATACACTTGACCTAGATTTTCATTTGATGTGTCTGTATACAAAATTTCATTTCAATATGTAACTCCACTCAAGAGATATTGAACAGAAACCCTGAAATTTTGGTATTTTTCGAAGTGCAAGGGGCATAACTCTGTCAAAATTTTTTCAATCGGACCTTAATACGAACTTGACCTGGATTTTCATTTGATGTGTCTGTATACAAAATTTCATTTCAATATGTAACTCCATTCAAGAGATATTGAACGGAAACCCTGAAATTTTGGTATTTTTCGAAATGCAAGTGGCATAACTCTGTCAAAATGTTTTTGATCTGACCCAAATATGAATTTGATCTAGATTTTTGTTTGATGTGTCTGTATACAAAATTTCATTTCAATATGTAACTCCATTCAAGAGATATTGAACGGAAACCCTGAAATTTTAGTATTTTTCGAAATGCAAGGGGCATAAGTCTGTCAAATCTTTTTTTATCGGACCCAAATATAATCTTGACCTAGATTTTTGTTTGATGTGTCTATATAAAAAATTTCATTTCAATATGTAACTCCATTCAAGAGATATTGAACGGAAACCCTGAAATTTTGGTATTTTTCGAAATGCAAGGGGCATAACTCTGTCAAAATTTTTTTGATCGGACCCAAATATAAACTTGACCTAGATTTTTGTTTGATGTGTCTGTATACAAAATTTCATTTCAATATGTGAATCCATTCCAGAGATATTGAACGGAAACTGATGTCGCGGACCGACAGACCGACCAACAGACAGACCGACCGACCGACAGCGGCAAACCTATATGTCCCCTCTTCTTCGAAGGGGGGCATAAATATCAAAGCCCTACCACTTGTAGTTCAAAAGTAGGTCAAAGGTCAATGTCAAGGTCATTTGATCAAAAGTCATGATATCAAATGAAAGGTCTAGTAATGAGGATTCTACAACTGAAATATCAAAATCCTACCTCTTATAATCTAAAAGTAGGTCGAAGGTCAATGTCAAGGTCACTAGGTCAAAAGTCATGATATCAATGAAAGTTCTGGTCATGAGGAATCCATATGTGAAATATTAAAACCCTACCTCTTATAGTTCAAAAGTAGGTCAAAGGTCAATGTCAAGGTCACTAGGTCAAAAGTCATGATATCAAATTAAAGTTCTGGTCATGAGGAATCCATATGTGAAATATCAAAACCCTACCTATTATAGTTCAAAAGTAGGTCAAAGGTCAATGTCAAGGTCACTAGGTCAAAAGTCATGATATCAAATTAGAGTTCTGGTCATGAGGAATCCATATGTGAAATATCAAAACCCTACCTCTTATAGTAGATTGAAATATTTCTTCCAGAGGGAAGGGATGATTACAATTAAAAGCACAAACACTCAAATACACAAATTTTCAAGTGTAAAAAATGACTATCTATAACAATTGTTATAGATTGTCGTTTTTTACACTTGATAAAGGCCAAGGGGTGGAAAATTTGTGTATTTGAGTGTTTGTGTTTTTATTTGTTATCATCCCTTCCCTCTGGAAGAAAATAGTTCAAAAGTAGGTCAAAGGTCAATGTCAAGGTCACTAGGTCAAAACTCATGATATCAAATAAAATATCTGGTCATTAAGATTCTGCATGTGAAATTTCAAAGCCATAGCCTCTATAGTTCATGAGATATAGCCTAGATTTATCATTTTCAAAAGTAGGTCAATCTCCAAGGTCAAGGTCACAAGGTCAAAACTTTTGGTATCCATGGTAATGTCTTGTGACAAGATATACATATGTGAAATATAAAAGCCCTATCATTTACCATTCAAATGTTATGGCCAAGGTTAAAGTTTTTCAAAAGAAGGTCAAACTCCAAGGTCAAGGTCACAAGGTAAAATTTTTTGGTATCCATGGAAAAGTCTTGTCACAAGAAATGCACAAGTGAAATATGAAAGCCCTATCACTTACCATTCAAAAGCTATGGCCATGGTTAAAGTTTTTCAAAAGTAGGTCAAACTCCAAGGTCAAGGTCACAAGGTAAAATTTTTTGGTATCCATGGAAAGGTCTTGTCACAAGAAATGCACAAGTGAAATATAAAAGCCATATCACTTACCATTCAAAAGCTATGGCCAAGGTTAAAATTTTTCAAAAGTAGGTCAAACTCCAAGGTCAAGGTCACTAGGTCAAATTTTGTTGTGGTGTTTGATTCGTCTCATCATTGTCTATCACCATGTCAAGTTTTGAGTTGCTCCTCCAAACAGTTTTCTCTCAACGGACTTAAACGCAACACTTTAACCAAAATGTTGACGCACTGACGGACAGACAGACGGACGGACGGACAGACCGACTTCGCCATTTCATCGACCGGATTTTGCTTCGCAATCCGGCCAAAAATAGCTTATTGCATATTACTAATTGTTTGCTTTTATAATTTAATAAATCTCCCCTGTATTACCAAGTTTTTTCCCCCCTCATTTGAGGACAAAATTTCACTTATGCTCATAAATAAAACATCATACATGTATATCAAGGATATAAATAGTTTGTAAATATGGGAAAGGGTTCATCAGCAGTACATGCTCAAGCATACAGCTAGCTAAAAATCCAGGTCCAGTACCTATAAAATTCATGTTAAGTCATATCACCCTTTCATGTTAATGTGCATTTGGGCCACTTTTTTCCCTTCAAGCGATGTTTTTGCCCAACAAAACAATCAAATGAGTGCTCCAAATCAAAGCATACCCTGTTATTGGATTACATAATTCAATTTTGCTGAAGGGCAAAATCATAAAACAGAAGATCTAAATGACCATTGAAATGAAAGAGTCTATACAAAACTAAACATCATATTTACCATGTCATCAGAGGTGAATCTAGGTAAAGGTTGCTGGGGTCTCTCAGATGACTGTATAAGGGGAACACTTTGTACATGGTTTAATGATGGGTGTGATCCACCGTCCTGGTTTTCATATTGATGTGGGAATACTTGGGAACGTAAATCTTGCCGACCCTCAAAGTTAGGTGAATCTGGATGCCACAGCTCAGGATCTATGTATTCTGTATCCAAGGCAACCAGTTCTGAAATAAGGAAAAATAAACAAATAAGGAAAAATATAAAAACTTTATTCAATTCATCTTAATGAATGGTATCTTCGTCTGAATGAAATTTTAAATCTCACAGAGTCTGAGAGATATGGTGCAAAATCTTATATCCATAGAATATCACGTACAAATGTACATGTATGTCAGCTGAAGTTAATACCAAGTACATAAAATGTAAGTGCTTTTCCATACCATATGATTTTTTGGAATGTCTTGGATTTTTGACTTGCATGGCAACTTGATTCCCAGTTAAAATATGGAACTGTCCACTGTAGTAAAGAAGAAACTATTTTAAAACACTTTTTAAATGAATAAGCACAAAATTACAATCTCAAAATATTAATGTATAATTCACAATTCAAACTGATTGTACTTTTCAAAGTGTAACTTTTAGAGTTTGTTTGAATCGAGAGAATTTTAGGCTAAAAACTTTTTTGTTCATATAAGTCATTTTTTAACTTCAATTTGACCTTTACTTTCCAGGTTGATAATCTACAGATATGATCCACACATTTCACTTCACTTTAAAAAATGTAAAAGCTGCAGAAACTTTTATACACAATCATATACATGTAGACATGGTAAATGTAAGTGAGGGATATTCATACAATGACACATACAATGTATATCGTTCACTTTTACGATCAAAGTAGAGCTATAAAAGTCTTCAGTAAAATCTTCAGAAATTCAGAATACATATACCTGAGTTTGCCAGTGACCTCCCCTTGGTGAAGTAACTGACATGTGAATTCTTGAGGCATCAAGTCAAACTTGTTTTTCATCTCCACAACACATTCCCCTGTAATACGGACAAAATTGAATTTAAGGTCAAAATCCTCAACGTAATAGTAAAATTAAAGATATCTGTGTATAAAAAGCTGAACAAAATTTTAAAGAAATTAATCTGCAAAAGTGGCCTGCTGATTTACATGTCAATATTCCTTTTTCATGATCTATGGATATCAACTTAACACTACTCACCGTAACATTCATTATCCCCGTCCCTGGATCGTACAGCTATCAGAATGTGTTGTTCCTCTAAATAATCCTGATCTCCAAACAATGGCTGAAGCTGTAATTATACCATAAACAGACAATTAAACAATTTGTTTCAGTCCTACAAAAAACCCTAATAATCTATCAAACAATAAAAACACCTAGTGTGTTCAAACCCCTTTTATCAGTCCCTTATTAAAACTTTGTTTTCAATTTAGATACTCAATTTGGATGTCTCAAAATTAGCTGCAACTATGCTTGTACATAAATATAATGTATCATAAATTGTCTTAGGCCAAGAAAAAAAAAGAATTGGTTTTCAAGCCCCGCCGCATATGTGTAACCATAAAACATAAAAAAAAATTAATTTGCAATAGAAAAATCATCATGACATTGACACAGAGAGAACCAAGAGAGCCGAAAATGTTTTTATGTTGAATGGAAAAAAAATGTGTCTTCCGCATATGATTTGAAAAATTAGGCCTTAGAAGCTACTTTGTTTTTGCTTGGCCTTACTTTAAAATGTTAAAAACACTTCTTTTCACTGTTTGTATTATACCTCAGGTAATTGTTTTTTCTCCCACGTGGGGCACGTATAAAAGCCTGTCTTGTGCTCCACAAATTTGTTGTTTGGTTTACTCTGTCCAACCTCTACAAAGAGAAGGCAGTACATGTACATGTATGTACGTGAGTATACTGTATCCAAAAAAAGTTAGTTGGAAAAATACTGTCAAAAGGGAAAGACAAAAATAGACACTCAACAAAAAACTTTTTTTTGATTAAATAGCTCAACATTCAAAGGGATCTGCACAAAGAAAATTTGGGTATTTTGCTTTATTCTATGACTTCTTTTAGCATCAAAATGTCGAAACAATTATGGTACGGATACACTACGACTTGGCCAATCCTGATATGCTATTTGCTATCAAAATGATCTTGGTATTTTTAATGTTAATGTTTTAAGTTTAGAGACACAAGGGAAAATGAAAAGAATGTTTCAGTATTGATCCATAAAATTGGACGAACATGAATAATAATAATAAACCTTTATTATATGTATGTAAACAATTATGGAGTAAAGCTATATTCCTATTCATACCTGGTAAACATGTGGAATGGAATTCTAACTGGAAGTATTGTTTACAGCAGGTCTTCACCTGTGGCATACAAATACAGAAAATTATTCTACACAAGAAGTAAACAATGAAGATTTTAGAATTAATGCCTTGTCCACATAAGGACTCATCCTTGAAGAATAAGTTATGCTTTTGGGAAAACATGCAAAATTCGAAGTTTGATGTAATTATCTAAATCAACATTTTCAGACAAAATAATTATCTAAATAAATATCTATCAGACAAACAAAAGAATGAAAATTCAAACCATGAAGGACGATTGAATGATTTTAAATAAAAGAGAGAATTCTATAAAGATACATAGAAACTACATGTTAGTCTTCTTTTTTTCTCAAACTGGGGTAGAAGTCAAGATTTAGGAAGGAGTGTTTGTGTGTGTATGGGGGGGGGGGGGGGGGGGAGACATAAATGCAGATTGCTTCTTTTTACAGTATGAAAGGCTGACTATCTGTAAAACTGATTACCTGTGCATCTACAGTTTGAAAGACAATCCGTACATTAGCTTCATCCACCAGGGAATCTCTATTCATGACAAAGTCTGATGTTATTCCAATGTTAAATGAGGCAAACACAGGTCTGTGATCACTGCCTAAAACTTTATCTGCACAACCTGAATTTGAAAATTAAAAAAATTTCACAAAATTAAAAAACAATTCCATACAGAATTAAAACCATCTTCTAGTGAGTATCTAGTTAAAGTATCATCAGACGTTCTTTAGCTTGTTTCATTGCTACAATAAAGTCCACAAACATACATTTGTTTGATTCATTGCTACAATAATGATTTTTCAGAGTCATTCATCATCAAAATAGCTTTAGAATAGATGTCACTGCCCTGAATGTAATGATGGAAGTCTAGATGGCTATCACTCCCTTGACTCGCAGTATTTGAACTTGATGGGCTATGATCTACATCTTCAAGATATATCCCAGATTAATTTTTCTTGCACATGGGATAGACTTATCCCATCTTTTACCAGTGCTGGAAAATTCAATCTGCATCCCTGATCCGGCACTGTTGATTGTTGCTTTGACATCACAGACAACATTGACGCATATTATTTCACATGCACATAAATAGCATGATGTTCAGTCATTTTTGATGCGTAAACTGGAGGAATTCGAAGGCTTTAATGTGCAAGATAAATAATCAAGCACATTATTTGAGTTCCTGATAGGAAAATATCAGTCTAGGGTGGGATGGATCAACATCCAAACCTCAGCTAACGACTTGGTTGGGACTTGTTGATCCATCCCACCCGAGACTGATATTTTTCTAACCGGAACTCAAAGTCGTGCTAGATACTATTACTCCTAGATTTAAAAGTATTAGAATTATTTAACCCATATTTATTCATTTATAATACATGTAAATAGGCACTAACCATAAGCAATATTTTCTATATAAGTTCCTGGGTATGATCTCCACAATACTCTGTCACACCATGAAGGAGCATTAATCCTCTCCTGAAATGATCAAACTCATAAATTACGATGCCTTGTTGTACACAGCAAGGGAAAATATTACACAGAAACTTTATGTAACACTAAAAGAATGGTTCATGGTAATAACACTGTAGCTCACACAAAATACATGTATATCTCAACTCTTGATATAAGAATACATGAAATTAATTTAAAAACATAGTGTAATCAAAGATTACGAAGCTCACCTTGCTGCAGCAAAGTTCAATTTAAACATATCTCTAATTACATGTATATTAAGAAAATCACTCAAGTGGAAAAAAGTAGGTCAATGACATTTCATGAACATTTGATCAAAGATACATCCAATATGCAAGTTTGGTACATGTAGCACTTATACTTTGCTCAATACTGGCCTTTAAAGGCAAAATCACTCAAGCGGAAAAAGTAGGTCAAGGTCATTTCATGAAAGTTTGATCAAAGATACATCCAATATGCAAGTTTGGTACATATAGCACTTATACTTTGCTCAATATTGGCCTTTAAAGGCAAAATCACTCAAGTGGAAAAAGTAGGTCAAGGTCATTTTATGAAAATTTGATCAAAGATACATCCAATATGCAAGTTTGGTACATTTAGCACTTATACTTTGCTCAATATTGGCCTTTAAAGGCAAAATCACTCAAGTGGAAAAAGTAGGTCAAGGTCATTTTATGAAAGTTTGATCAAAGATACATCCAATATGCAAGTTTGGTACATGTAGCACTTATACTTTGCTCAATATTGGCCTTTAAAGGCAAAATCACTCAAGTGGAAAAAGTAGGTCAAGGTCATTTTATGAAAGTTTGATTTAAGATCTTCCAATATGCAAGTTTGGTACATGTAGCACTTATACTTTGCTCAATATTTGCCTTTAAAGGCAAAATCACTCAAGTGGAAAAAGTAGGTCAAGGTCATATTATGAAAGTTTGATCAAAGATACATCCAATATGCAAGTTTGGTACATGTAGCACTTATACTTTGCTCAATATTAGCCTTTAAAGGCAAAATCACTCAAGTGGAAAAAGTAGGTCAGATGCTGCATCCGAGGCATGGGTTCACCTCAGCATCCCAAGATGAATCACTTGTGCAAGTTTGGTTACTGTAGCATCAGTACTTTGTCAGATACTGAACTACCCCAAAAACTTTAACCAGACATTGACAAAGTCATTCAACCGGAAAAAGTAGGTCAGATGCTGCATCCGATGCATGGGTTCACCTCAGCATCCCAAGATGAATCACTTGTGCAAGTTTGGTTACTGTAGCATCAGTACTTTGTCAGATACTGAGTTATCCCAAAAACTTTAACCGGACGTGGACGCTGGGGTTATAGCATAAGCTCATCTCAACTTCGTCCAGGTGAGCTAATGAATGGAAATCAAATAAATTCAGACAAATATGAACAAGGGATAATCAGAATCAGAAGTCTGTTTTTTCTGTTACTTTTTGCTACTTGACTATGATAATTATACAACTCAGTATTACCCCTGTTCTTTTGATTTTCCTCCAGTCGTATTTCCATTCCATTGAACAACGTGGCAGTCTGTACGTCGGCATGAACGTAATGTCTGCTTCAGCTGTAACAAGTTGATTCAATAAAATTTTGTGTATATTGAATAAAGTAAATGTACAAATCTGTTGGAAATATTTAATTTTAAAAATGTATGGTTTATATACTGTTATAGGTCAAAATTGAAATTTCATTTTCATAGTACATGTACATGTATGTTGACAAGATGTGCAAGATCAAATAACATTTCGGGTCACTAGCCTAAAAACCGTAACCACCAGACCATGACAACAACTTGTTAAGATGTACTTACAGAATCCACAGAATCCCTTTTTCTCATGTTGAGATTTGCGGAGCTGGTCCTTGGGTAGAAGTGACTGTATGTCTTTACTGTCAAGTCTCTCCAGTATGTGCTGTTATGGTACATACAAATCGCATCAGTCAGTCTACGTAATTAACAGTGCCACAACAATAATTGTTAAACAGAAATTCAAGTACATGTAATTAACTAGCACAGGACTGGAGCACAATTATTATGCTGAGATACATGTATTTCTGTAAGCTCTCTGTGGTTCACAAAGTGTCACTCATCCTAACACCATTCAGCTTAACAAATGTACCTATGTATCAGATCTTGAAAATGTATTCCATTTGATCTACATTTTATAGTTAATTCTCTAATTATCTAACATTATATATTTTAAATTCTTATGCAACGTCGCTATAACGTGGTTACAGCTGTAAAACGAGAACATACTAGGCTTTGACGTTGCTAATGTCACATTTTGCTTTATATTTTTTTTTTTACGGTGCAAACATCCAATTTTTTCAGGCTCCGCTAACGCGTCGCCAGAAAAACTCAGTTTGCAACCATAAAATCAGTATTTACCATCCGCAAACATAACGTCAGATGCTAGTTATTCCCTAAGTTCTTTATTCTAACGATATATCAGAATTTAATCTACAACTTTCACATACTAAAATCACTATGAAACACATAATGAAGTATACATGAAGATCAAAGATATGCTGAATAAACATTATGTAATTTTTTTGACACCTTACTAGAAAATATGGAAAAATCGATTTTTGTAATAAATATAATATACTTACACCAATCTCATCTTCAATCCTGTAATTCAGGTCCCCTAACCAGAAAATATGATTGAATTGATTGGTGACATCAAATAGACCTAAATGCTTCTGTCCCAGTGAAAGCCCCTTGATTATATCACGGTAGTTTTGGTTCCGCCTGAAATCACAGTTTGTAAAAATGAAATAGAAACTCATATAGATACATAACTTATGCTATTTGCCAAGCAACTTACAGAAGATGGACTTAAAGAGTAAGATGCTTAATGTACAGAAATGAATGGACAAACAGATCAAGAGAATAGCATTTTACAATAATATTATTCATAATAGTTTAGAAACAAACAAATAGATGGCTTAATCTTACCTCTCATTGCGCTCATCTCCTGACGTCAAATGTGAGTTGATGAAACAAAACGATGTACCCTTAAAGTAAAACGAAATGGCCACTGCCCCTTTATTACCTGAAATATGTTTCATAATGATCAATTTATGTTGTATATCTTACTCAACCATGAAATGTAGGTTGAGTAAAATGTCCTCAACCTGATGTTCAACACTTAATACATCATCCATGCTAGACTGGTCACTCAGGCACTTAATATGGTCACTCAACTGTGAAATGTAGTTGAATTGCAACTTCTACAAGCTTCAATCTTTTCATCAACAGATGCATTATAAATGCAACTTCAGTTTCTCTATTAAATGTACTTTTACATGTAGTTTCCAATTTTTAAAAAAGTTTAAATCAAATTTTATTAACAAGGTCACTCAATTGTGAAATGCAGGTCAAGCAAAAGTACTTTGACCTGCATTCTGATCCTCAAATGTATCATCCATGTAGGTTTCAGGATTAAAACAAGTTCAGACTTTCTAAACTGGTCACACATATGAAATGTAGGTCATTCAGGAATTCTTGAGATTCAATTTTTATAATTCTATACTAATAAGTTGTGGACTTCAACTCAGAAACCAATTAAAGGTATAGAACAAACTCCCACTTACTGAGCTGCTAATGTGGAATGACAAATCATTAGATGAGATTTTTTTTGGGGGAGGGAGTAAAATTGACTGCAGGCCTTAGGGGCCAGCTGGGCCCCTAGAAAATGAAATTTAGGGGCCCAGCTAGAAAATTAGGGGCCCAACTGTTTTTCAGGGTGCATTCATTTTAAGTAAAAATTTAAAAATAAAGATTTTATGGCAAATTCCAGTGGGAGTCGGGTCCCATCCCTCCCCACTCACCTGAAAAACAAGGATTTGGGGACAAAAAAAAAATCCAGGGGTTCTACCCCTCCTTCCTCCACCCTGAAAATTTTCGGCAATTCCAAGGGGTCCCAACCCCATGATTTCACGCTTGATCGCCATTCGGTTGGAAGAAAATGTGTAGGATAAAGTATGGTGGCTGATAATATCAGATTGCTATTAAACTAATGAAGTTATAAATCCTTTGTTGAACAAATGCCTGATGTCTTATTTGCCTTTTTCCTTTTCAAATATTCAAAGAGTCTTTAAAAATCGTCTGCTATCGCCAGTAACATGATCACTTTAATCCCATTGTTGGTCACTCGATAGCTTCTACTGTAGCCAGTCAAGCGAAACGGATTTAAATCTACCTTGCAAGGCCTTGCGGTCTGTAAGGTGTGAATAAGTACTCACTCAACGGAGTATAGAGATAAGTGTTATGTAATTGAAAACCGACATTTACGATATCTCCTACTCGCCATCTGGGCGACTGTTGGTCAAAGTTTAAGTCGCCCAGTCGTGAAAATGGTCGCCAATGGCGACTGGGCGAGTGCTAATTTTACTCCCTGATATGAGTACATACTTAAGATTTTTCTTCAATGTATTAGATTTGGAGGACATGTTGTCTAATCTGCAAGGAGTTAGAAGGGAAATTAGTGATCCCATTTTAAAACTTTATAAACTTAAGCAAGAATGAGTTTTAGTTCTCTATAACATTTTTTGAATTGCTTACCTAGAGCATTGGCGATCCCTGTACGTACAGTAGACCTCTGTATCCTGTTAATATGCTGCCGTAACATGTTCTTCACAAGTATGATCAGCCTTATCCCCCATAAAGTACACACCTCTACCTGTTATCATAAGAAACATTAGTATTAAATGTAAGGCAACAAATAGTTTTCAAAATAGAATTCTATAACCTTCTCCTTTAAGCCACTGTCACACCAGGGTTGTGCTCTCATGACTCTCTAAATTTTGCAGAGTGCCGTGGGGTCGTAGAAAAAAAAATTCAATTTCCGCATTAACTGCCACACTATAGCCACATTAGCATGGAGTTCTTACTGCAAACAACCATAATGGACGCAGTAGAAGTGCCTTAGAATCACTGTGATTGCAGTGGACTCGTGGTAAGGACGCAGTGCAATCTCATAGAATGCCCTAGGGTGGCTGTGAAAGCGCAGTAGAGTTACAGTGCAGTCTCAAGCAGACCTTCTTTGTGTTTCCGCCGCGATCAGCACTTTAACTGTGTTCTAGGAGACCTCACAGCGCTGCCACAGCAACCTTACTGTGCTGCCACGGTGATTCCACTGCGCTCTAAATGGACGGTGTTCTCATGGAGACTGTTTTGTGTATGCTAAAAACAATCGCCATGGTTCAGCATCTTATGCCATCCCACATTGCGATGCCATTGCCATTTCACAGCATTTACAAAGCGATACTACAGCGATCCTTGTGATTGCACTGCGTTCCTACCTCATTCTTCATTTATCCACGATGCCACAGGAGCGTAGTGGAAACGCCGTCCTAATGTGACAGGGATTTAAGTAATTCAAAGAGATGTATGTGTACATGTATTTTGTACAATAATCTTCATCAACTTACTACTTCCATATCTGCCATCAGACAGGATTTGATGTGGTTTTTGACAAAGTTGACCCAGTCTTTCTCTGTCATGGCACTTTCCTGAGTACCAATTACATAAAGGTCATGGGGGATAACTCCTAGCACCTGAGGGTCCCTGGCCTTGCCATTACCGTTACATTTCAACCAGCTGTTTATTGAGGCTGTGGGTTGGCTGTCACCTGTAATCATAAAGACTTAAATTAATGTCATCTTAAAGTCTTAAATACATTGGCATTTTTTTTTTAAATCATAGCATTGTCAGTTTTTACATTATTTTGTATCATTACTTATGCCAGAATTAATTTTTTTAATTTACAATAATCTTGAAACATTGTACATGTATTGCAATGTCCCTTTTGACCAATTTTGTGTTCATGAGTTTTGTAGTTGATTTGGTCGAAAAAAGCAACTCTAGTAGTGGACTTTTTTCTACTTCATCCCAACAATTTTTAACAAAATTCCCTCCTCTATTTTTTGAAATAAAAAAAATAAAATGGCCATGAAAATCAAATCAGAAGAGCTCAGTATCTTACCCATATTCCAAGTTCCTATGAATACAGAAATCTGGTCAACATCCATCTGTGTGGAATGCATGTTTTTCATTTGCATTATTTGTTGGCAAAAGTTTTCACGTTTATGAACACCTTCAAAAGTCACTGTGTATTTTTTCTTTCCTGATAAAACCAGATCTAATCTCATGTTGTCTTTAGTATTTTTCACAAGCTGTAAAACTGGAAAATCAATGTACATTATGTAATAAATAATCACTTTTTGTTCTATTTCATTTAATGCAAATTAAATTGTATTTCTCTACTTCATGAATCCTCTATTAACAAAAAGGTACATGTATAGAACATACATACTTCTATCGTGTGTGAATACACTACTGGGATCAAGGGCGTCCTTGGAAGGTTTGACAGCAAAAAGTTTACCCTGAGAAATGTCAACAGACAATGTCATCTTGGAATGGAATGAGCCGTGTCTGAGAAGTTTCACCTGTGAGGATAACAGACATGTAAGCAACTAAATGTTAATATCATCAGATTTATGTCTTATCTGCTAACCGCAATGTCATGCTAAAATTTACACTGCAAATGTTCCATCTAAAGCAAAATTTGTCTGAAAAGTTATATTGTGTATATACATGATCATTTAAGTTTCACAAAAAGTTTTAACCAAGTGAGATATATTGAATAGTATTTGTTATAAAAATCCTTTGATGATAAACTAAGCAAAATCTTGTTCATTCAGTTTCCAAAGTGAGCCAAAAGGACAGTATTTTATTTAAGACTTACTTCAAAGTCACTACGTGGAATGTGGGGTTTCCCTATGGAGGACAGGAGAGGTATGAATGATTTAGGCATGTCTGAATCCTCTGTGTCTCCAGTAGCTGGTACATAATCATACTGCGACACCGAGAAATATCGTAATGTCTCCTGTACCTGTTATATAAATATACATAAAATCATAGAAACATTGTCAAGTATCGCCAGTACAAAATCATACTGTGACACCGAGAAATATCGTAATGTCTCCTGTACCTGTTATATAAATATACATAAAATCATAGAAACATTGTTAAGTATCGCTGGTACATAATCATACATAGAAAGCACATAAACATACGACGGCTGATAGATATGTTGTAAGCCTCAGTTTTCTTGGTTGCAGAAGGTATACTGCTGAGAGATTATCTCCAAAAAGGACAAACAATCAATGGCACATACTATGCTTCACTTCTGACACTTACGGCATAATATTAAAATCAAGCACCCTTTTTCAGTCTGATGATGACATACTTGCAGTGGATGGCTTTCTGACCAGTCAAGATAAAGATCGAGTTCTCTAAAAATGGTATTGAGGCCCTTAAACACCACTGGCAGAAGTGTAAAGATACTGAAGGGGATTATGTAGAAAAATAATGCAAAATGTCTGATAAAATTCAAATCTTTCAATACAAGGTTTACAATATATCAATCAGCCCTCCTAGTCATAACTGGTATGTAGTCATACTGGGACAGAAATGTCGTAAAGTCGCCTGAATTGTTACATACACATACATAAAATCATAGAAAGTATATGACCATCTTACAGTAGATTATAGAAAGAGGAAATATCAATTTTGAACTATTCCTTTTCTTATACATTATACTTGCGGTATTATTATCAAGTAAGCGTAAGAAATATTCACAGCACCTTGTTTTCCAGCGAGACAATGTCTGTCCGACAACTTGACATTTTCTCCAACATGGACGGTATTCCAGGGCCATTATTCTGAAAATAAATAAAACATCATAGTTTTCTTTATATCTATACACTCCTCCCTCGCTATATCACCCCCCGTTATACATGTAACGCCAAACTCGCATACCGCCATGATTTTGTGAAGAACAGAATTCTCCCTACATAAATCCCCCTTTATAACATGAAACCCGTATACAGCCATCCGCCACTTATGTAAAAGTACGAACAACCGTTAATCCCCCGATTAATACTGCCAAACAAGGTAATTATGCAGGTAATTAGGCGTTCTCTAATACAAATTAATTGTTGTTTTTTATAGACACTGTCTCAGGTAAGATGATTATTCCAAAGAGTTTGATTTTCACGTATAAAATTGCCCGCGTGGCCAATATTTACATTTATAGGCCTTCACAGCAGGATGATAGGGGTAAAAATAAAGAATAACAGAGAATCAAATTGTTGAATCTTCCTCTTCATTGCCGATTCTATGTCATCAATTCAATCCATGTTGACAATTTACCGCCATCGCTACAGCTCCGTATGTAATATTTTAAGACAACGACGAGTTGTGGATCACGCAGACGAAAGTGACAATTTAAAGTCCAATGTAGAGCAATTACTCTTGAAATATTTTGACTATGAAATTCAAAATGAAGTAGTAAATTTAGTATGGATTTTATATAGGGGTTTAACGAACACATTTGTGTATTTTTACCATTTAAATATTTCATTTATAATACCGACGGACGTATGTTTACAGATCGCTATAAACGCCGTTATTGGTATTCAAATTTTCAACATGCTGATGCACATAGTTTATACCGCCAAATTCTAGAAAGACAAAAGGTGGTGATATAACGGGGGAGAAGTTATAAATCCTCCAGATGAAAAATTAAAAATGTCCAAATGAGAGCCAAATTTCCAGATGAAAATTGAAAATCCTCCAGATTTGTAGAGGTAAAAGGTTAACATGTACGGGTATAATAATCTAAGACAGATTTTGCTTCTTTTCTGCTTCTTTCTCAATCACTGATATTGTTATTCAAAACTTATTGTAATATTCAAAACTTATTGTAATAATTTATTATATATATGATGAAATAAAAACCAGTTTAAATCAAATATTAGGTTTTTGCAAATATGCTGTAAGATTCAAACTAGTACATGTACAAGAGTTTCCAAGAACAATTATCACATACACATACTTTCAAGTCTGACAGTGACCTTAAAATTCCAAATGACCTTGACCTTTATTCAGCATTGTATTTTGTAACAATTAACATATACTGCAAATATCATGGATGTGTGACACATAATGAAAAGACAGACAGGGAAAGAGACAGATGAAATGAGATGGACCCCAAAAAACAGATTTAAACAATACTAAAACGTGCAAGTATGCGCAGCTACAGCACTGTACAAACCTTATTTTTGAAAGACGAGCCAAATCTTCCACTGTTTGCCTCTGGTATGGTCAGGAGCTCGTTTAAAATCCTTAGCTTGGTAGAAAACTGATCCAGCTCACTATAACAGGAAACAGTGAATAATTACGATATTGATCACACTGATGATTCATGTACATTGTATTTTAAAAGATACTTACCGGAAAATATAACATTGTCAGAGAATGAAGTTCTTAGCAATGAGGTATAAACAAAAATCAACCTTTGATCTTATCTTTGTTTCTTATCTTTGTAATGATTTAAGTACCTCTGTAATTTTGATGCGGCTGTCTCCAGTAGTCCCTGAAACTCTGGTAGATTTGATTCACCAACTTTGACAGCTGTGACATCACTTTCTATACCTTTATCTAAATATAACTTCACTGCATCCACAAACTCTCTTTCATAACTACAAAATGGAGAATGTCATACAATTCAAAATCTGTTATCATGTATATTCTTTCTGAATTAACTTTGTCTTCATTGGAATTTGGTAGATCCAGAAAGTATAAAAGGTTGAGAATTTCTTCGAGTCTTTGATATGTGAAGTTCGAGTCTTTGATATGTGAAGGATTCTATGATATTGTGAATTTGAATGAATTCTTTTAATTTGTATGCAAGGATTGAAGGGTGAATGCTATAATTTTGAAGAAGAAACAGCTACTATTTCTCTGTATCATTTTTTTCCTTTTTTTAAGTCACAATTACTTAGGTTTATTCCACATGATTCTCAAAATTTTACAGTGCATTGTGTGTTGGATAGACACAAATGTTTAAAATACCTGTTGTCTTTGCATTTCAGGTAACACAAAACTCAAGATACATATACAAAAGTAGTACAAACCTTGATAGGTTGAGCTTTGAGAAGTTTTTGAGAAGAGCCAGCTGAATTTTTTGTTGGGATGAATCTTCTGCACAGTTATCACAGTTATTGACAGTGGGGGCCGGTGGTGAGGGTTGGGAGGGGGTGGTGACAGAGGGAAGCTCTATCTGTTGGACATCAGGATAATCCTCCTCATCTACAAACAGAATATACATAAAGTAATAATATTAGTTATTGACGGTGGGGGCTGGTGGTGAGGGTTGGGAGGGGGTGGTGACAGAGGGAAGCTCTATCTGTTGGACATCAGGATAATCCTCCTCATCTACAAACAGAATATACATAAAGTAATAATATTAGTTATTGATGGTGGGGGCTGGTGGTGAGGGTTGGGAGGGGGTGGTGACAGAGGGAAGCTCTATCTGTTGGACATCAGGATAATCCTCCTCATCTACAAACAGAATATACATAAAGTAATAATATTAGTTATTGACGGTGGGGGCTGGTGGTGAGGGTTGGGAGGGGGTGGTGACAGAGGGAAGCTCTATCTGTTGGACATCGGGATAATCCTCCTCATCTATAAACAGAATATACATAAAGTAAAAATGCAATGATCGCTGTGCGATATAAGTCCCCTACCGGCGGCATAAATTTATGACTTGCACCTCTGTTCATCAGTTCATCTCCTGCAACAACAGCCAAGAAAAGGCTGGGAAACTGAATTCACGAAATTTGCTAAGTCCAAGGGCCATAACTTTTGTGAAAATTAGTCAATCTAAATTAAACTCAAATCTGCATCACACTATAATGTATTCACATACCAAAAATCAGCTCATTATCTGCAATAACAGGCATGAAAACATAGGGTAATCACAGATTACGAAGCTCACCTCGTGACAGCAAAATTCAATACTAACATATTTCTTAGTACATGTATATTGGCTTTTAAAGGCAAAACCACTCAGCAGAAAAAGTAGGTCAAGGTCATTTTATGAAAGTTTGATCAAAGATACATCCAATATGCAAGTTTGTTACATCTAGCACTTATACTTTGCTCAATATTGGCTTTTAAAGGCAAAATCACTCAAGCGGAAAAAGTAGGTCAAGGTCATTTTATGAAAGATTGATCAAAGATACATCCAATATGCAAGTTTGGTACATGTATCACTTATACTTTGCTCAATATTGGCTTTTAAAGGCAAAATCATTCAAGCGGAAAAAGTAGGTCGAGGTCATTTTATGAAAGTTTGATCAAAGATACATCTAATATGCAAGTTTGGAACATCTAGCACTTATACTTTGCTCAATATTGGCTTTTAAAGGCAAAATCACTCAAGCGGAAAAAGTAGGTCAAGGTCATTTTATGAAAGTTTGATCAAAGATACATCCAATATGCAAGTTTGGTACATGTATCACTTATACTTTGCTCAATATTGGCTTTTAAAGGCAAAATCACTCAAGCAGAAAAAGTAGGTCGAGGTCATTTTATGAAAGTTTGATCAAAGATACATCTAATATGCAAGTTTGGAACATCTAGCACTTATACTTTGCTCAATATTGGCTTTTAAAGGCAAAATCACTCAAGCAGAAAAAGTAGGTCAAGGTCATTTTATGAAAGTTTGATCAAAGATACATCCAATATGCAAGTTTGGTACATGTAGCACTTATACTTTGCTCAATATTGGCTTTTAAAAGCGAAATCACTCAAGTGGAAAAAGTAGGTCAGATGCTGCATGCGATGCATGGGTCCATCTCGGCATCCAAAGATGAATCACTTGTGCAAGTTTGGTTACTGTAGCATTAGTACTTTGTCAGATACTGAGCTACCCCAAACTTCTTAACCAAATCACTCAAGCGGAAAATGTAGGTCAGATGTTGCATCCGATGCATGGGTTCACCTCAGCATCAAAAGATGAATCACTTGTGCAAGTTTGGTTACTGTAGCATCAGTACTTTGTCAGATACTGAGCTACCCCAAACTTCTTAACCAAGTCACTCAAGCGGAAAATGTAGGTCAGATGCTGCATACGATGCATGGGTTCACCTCAGCATCCAAAGATGAATCACTTGTGCCAGTTTGGTTACTGTAGCATCAGTACTTTGTCAGATACTGAGCTACCCCAAACTTCTTAACCAAGTCACTCAAGCGGAAAATGTAGGTCAGATGCTGCATACGATGCATGGGTTCACCTCAGCATCCAAAGATGAATCACTTGTGCAAGTTTGGTTACTGTAGCATCAGTACTTTGTCAGATACTGAGCTACCCCAAACTTCTTAACCAAGTCACTCAAGCGGAAAATGTAGGTCAGATGCTGCATCTGATGCATGGGTTCACCTCAGCATCCAAAGATGAATCACTTGTGCAAGTTTGGTTACTATAGCATTAGTACTTTGTCAGATACTGAGCTACCCCAAACTTCTTAACCGGACGCGGACGCGGACACGGACGCGGACGCGGACGCGGACGCGTGGGGTTATAGCATAAGCTCACTCAACTTCGTCGAGGTGAGCTAAAAATCCGGGAAACTAAAAATTTCATGAAATTTGCTAAGTCCAAGGGCCATAACTCTTGTTAAAATAGGCCAATGGAAACCAAACTCAAACTTGGTCTGTATCACACTGAGATGTATTCATTTACCAAAAATCAGTGCATTATTTGCAACAGAACCAAAGAAAAGTCCGGAAACTGAAATTCTCATAAAATTTGCTAAGTCCAAGGGCCATAACTCTTGTAAAAATAGGTGAATCTGAAGCAAACTCAAACTTGATCTGTATCCCATTGAGATATATCCACATACCAAAAATGAGTTCAATTTATCCAACAACAGCGGAAAAAAGTCCGGAAAACTGAAATTTTCATAAAATTTGCTAAGTCCAAGGGCCATAACTCTTGTAAAATTTGGTCAATCGAAAGCAAACTCAAACTTGATCTGTATCACATTGAGATATTTCCACATACCAAAAATGAGTTCAATACATGCAACAACCGCGGAAAAAAGTCCGGAAAACTGAAACTTTCATAAAATTTGCTAAGTCCAAGGGTCATAACTCTTGTAAAATTAGGTCAATCGAAAGCAAACTCAAACTTGATCTGTATCACATTGAGATATATCCACATACCAAAAATGAGTTCAATATATGCAACAACAGCGAAAAAAAGTCCGGAAAACTGAAAATGGGACAGACGGACAGACAGACAGACAGACGGACGGATGGACAGACAGACAGACAGACCGAGAGGAAACTAAGAGTCCCCTTCGGCGTTGCCGGTAGGGGACTAATAATATTAGTTATTGACGGTGGGGGCCAGTGGTGAGGGTTGGGAGGGGGTGGTGACAGAGGGAAGCTCTATCTGTTGGACATCAGGACAATGTTCTTCATCTATAAACAGAATATACATAAAGAAATAATATTAGTTATTGACGGTGGGGGCCAGTGGTGAGGGTTTGGAGGGGGTGGTGAACGAGGGAAGCTCTATCTGTTGGACATCAGGATAATCCTCCTCATCTACAAACAGAATATATATAAAGTAATAATATTAGTTATTGACGGTGGGGGCCAGTGGTGAAGGTTGGGAGGGGGTGGTGACAGAGGAAAGCTCTATCTTTTGGACATCAGGATAATCCTCCTCATCTACAAACAGAATATACATAAAGTAAAAATGCAATGATCGCTGTGCGATATAAGTCCCCTACCGGCGGCATAAATTTATGACTTGCATCTCTGTTCATCAGTTCATCTTCTGCAACAACAGCCAAGAAAAGTCTGGGAAACTGAATTCACAAAATTTGCTAAGTCCAAGGGCCATAACTCTTGTGAAAGTTAGTCAATCTAAATTAAACTCAAATCTGCATCACACTATAATGTATTCACATACAAAAAATCAGCTCATTATCTGCAATAACAGGCATGAAAAAGTCCGGGAAACTTAAAATTTCATGAAATTTGCTAAGTCCAAGGGCCATAACTCTTGTTAAAATAGGCCAATGGAAACCAAACTCAAACTTGGTCTGTATCACACTGAGATGTATTCATTTACCAAAAATCAGTGCATTATTTGCAATAGAACCAAAGAAAAGTCCGGAAACTGAAATTTTCATAAAATTTGCGAAGTCCAAGGGCCATAACTCTTGTAAAATTAGGTCAATCGAAAGCAAACTCAAACTTGATCTGTATCACATTGAGATATATCCACATACCAAAAATGAGTTCAATATATGCAACAACAGCGGAAAAAAGTCCGGAAAGCTGAAATTTTCATAAAATTTGCTAAGTCCAAGGGCCATTACTCTTGTAAAATTAGGTCAATTGAAAGCAAACTCAAACTTGATCTGTATCACATTGAGATATATCCACATACCAAAAATGAGTTCAATACATGCAACAACAGCGGAAAAAAGTCCGGAAAACTGAAACTTTCATAAAATTTGCTAAGTCCAAGGGCCATAACTCTTGTAAAATTAGGTCAATTGAAAGCAAACTCAAACTTGATCTGTATCACATTGAGATATATCCACATACCAAAAATGAGTTCAATATATGCAACAACAGCGGAAAAAAGTCCGTAAAACTGAAAATGGGACAGACGGACAGACAGACAGACAGACAGACGGACAGACAGACTGAGAGGAAATTAAGAGTCCCCTTCGGCGTTGCCGGTAGGGGACTAATAATATTAGTTATTGACAGTGGGGGCTGGTGGTGAGGGTTTGGAGGGGGTGGTGACAGAGGGAAGCTCTAATAATTGTGTTGGACATCAGGATAATCCTCCTCATCCACAAACAGAATATATATAAAGTAATAATATTAGTTATTGACGGTGGGGGCCAGTGGTGAGGGTTGGGAGGGGGTTGTGACAGAGGGAAGCTCTATCTGTTGGACATCAGGATAATCCTCCTCATCTATAAACAGAATATACATAAAGTAATAATATTACAGTTATTGACGGTGGGGGCCAGTGGTGAGGGTTGGGAGGGGGTGGTGACAGAGGGAAGCTCTATCTGTTGGACATCAGAATAATCTTCTTCATCTATAAACAGAATATACATAAAGTAATAATATAACAGTTATTGATGGTGGGGGCCAGTGGCAAGGGTTGGGAGGGGGTTGTGACAGAGGGAAGCTCTATCTGTTGGACATCAGGATAACCCTCCTCATCTACAAACAGAATATACATAAAGTAATAATATTAGTTATTGACGGTGGGGGCCAGTGGCAAGGGTTGGGAGGGGGTTGTGACAGAGGGAAGCTCTATCTGTTGGACATCAGGATAATCCTCCTCATCTACAAACAGAATATACATAAAGTAATAATATTACAGTTATTGACGGTGGGGGCTGGTGGTGAGGGTTGGGAGGGGGTGGTGACAGAGGGAAGCTCTATCTGTTGGACATCAGGATAATCCTCCTCATCTACAAACAGAATATACATAAAGTAATAATATTACAGTTATTGACGGTGGGGGCCAGTGGTGAGGGTTGGGAGGGGGTGGTGACAGAGGGAAGCTCTATCTGTTGGACATCAGGATAATCCTCCTCATCTACAAACAGAATATACATAAAGTAATAATATTACATTTATTGACGGTGGGGGCCGTTTGTGAGAGTTGGGAGGGGGTGGTGACCGAGGGAAGCTCTATCTGTTGGACATCAGGATAATCTTCTTCATCTATAAACAGAATATACATAAAGTAATAATATTACAGTTATTGACGGTGGGGGCCAGTGGTGAGGGTTGGGAGGGGGTGGTGACAGAGGGAAGCTCTATCTGTTGGACATCAGGATAATCCTCCTCATCTACAAACAGAATATACATAAAGTAATAATATTAGTTATTGACGGTGGGGGCCAGTGGTGAGGGTTGGGAGGGGGTGGTGACAGAGGGAAGCTCTATCTGTTGGACATCAGGATAATCCTACTCATCTACAAACAGAATATACATAAAGTAACAATATTACAGTTATTGACGGTGGGGGCTGGTGGTGAGGGTTGGGAGGGGGTGGTGACAGAGGGAAGCTCTATCTGTTGGACATCAGGATAATCCTCCTCATCTACAAACAGAATATATATAAAGTAATAATATTACAGTTATTGACGGTGGGGGCCAGTGGTGAGGGTTGGGAGGGGGTGGTGACAGAGGGAAGCTCTATCTGTTGGACATCAGGATAATCCTCCTCATCTACAAACAGAATATACATAAAGTAATAATATTAGTTATTGACGGTGGGGGCCAGTGGTGAGGGTTGGGAGGGGGTGGTGACAGAGGGAAGCTCTATCTGTTGGACATCAGGATAATCCTACTCATCTACAAACAGAATATATATAAAGTAACAATATTACAGTTATTGACGGTTGGGGCAAGTGGTGAGGGTTGGGAGGGGGTGGTGACAGAGGGAAGCTCTATCTGTTGGACATCAGGATAATCCTCCTCATCTACAAACAGAATATACATAAAGTAATAATATTAGTTATTGACAGTGGGGGCCAGTGGCAAGGGTTGGGAGGGGGTTGTGACAGAGGGAAGCTCTATCTGTTGGACATCAGGATAATCCTCCTCATCTACAAACAGAATATACATAAAGTAATAATATTACAGTTATTGACGGTGGGGGCTGGTGGTGAGGGTTGGGAGGGGCTGGTGACAGAGGGAAGCTCTATCTGTTGGACATCAGGATAATCCTCCTCATCTACAAACAGAATATACATAAAGTAATAATATTACAGTTATTGACGTTGGGGGCCAGTGGTGAGGGTTGGGAGGGGGTGGTGACAGAGGGAAGCTCTATCTGTTGGACATCAGGATAATCCTCCTCATCTACAAACAGAATATACATAAAGTAATAATATTACATTTATTGACGTGGGGGCCGTTTGTGAGGGTTGGGAGGGGGTGGTGACCGAGGGAAGCTCTATCTGTTGGACATCAGGATAATCCTCCTCATCTACAAACAGAATATATATAAAGTAATAATATTACAGTTATTGACGGTAGGGGCTGGTGGTGAGGGTTGGGAGGGGGTGGTGACAGAGGGAAGCTCTATATGTTGGACATCAGGATAATCCTCCTCATCTACAAACAGAATATATATAAAGTAATAGTATTACAGTTATTGACGGTGGGGGCCAGTGGTGAGGGTTGGGAGGGGGTGGTGACAGAGGGAAGCTCTATATGTTGGACATCCGAATAATCCTCCTCATCTATAAACAGAATATACATAAAGTAATAATATTAGTTATTGACAGTGGGGGCTGGTGGTGAGGGTTGGGAGGGGGTGGTGACAGAGGGAAGCTCTATCTGTTGGACATCAGGATAATCTTCTTCATCTATAAACAATATAAAGTAAGAACATCTTCACAAAAGGAAGTTGAGGGTTTGGAGGGACACAAACATACAGACAGACTAATTGTGACAGAGATACATAATATAATAGGACTTATATGCAAATGATCAAAACTGTGACTTTTTTGGACGTTGAATGCAATTATACCTCTCAAGTAATCTGGATCACTTTGACACATGAATTAATATTCAGAAGTTCAACCCTACTGGTTTCACTGATGAAATACTCTGAGTATTAGGACTTCACTTGATTCATGTATAATTCATATTTATAAATTTATGACTTAGTCCAATGCCTTTAAGAAAGCAAGGTGAATATTAGTTAATGTATATTTTACCTGAATCGGCATCATCACTTCTCTCTGGTGGTACCGGGTGTTTCAGGGCGTAAGCTAGTCCATTTTTATCTTCCTTTTTTATATAATCAGCTACCAAAGAGTTCAGGTCAGCGTACCTGGGCTCTGGTGCACCTCCCTCAGCCTGGAACAAAAATAATATAACATGATCATTTTTATTATGTTGTGCTCAGAGTTTTGTGTACATGTGAAACTCACTCCTTCCGAACATCCACTTCTCTCCTATTCAAGGTACAAATATATATCTATGATTTTCAAAAGATACATGTATAATGGATGCGTTTGTGAAAAAACATGCCCAATGTAAGCAACTGTCTTTTGTGTATAGATTAAGTCATGCTCCCAGCTATGTAAATGTAATGACTAAGGTAAAACCTAAAGATAAAGGCATAATGTGAAATATGAGAAACCCTTCAACTAATCATTCAAAAGTTATGTGCAAGGTTAAAGTTTCATACAAATAGACAAATTTATTTCAAACAAACTATAGAGTCTTCAATAGGTTAAAAAGTTATAAGGAACCATACTGGACTCTGTGGGTTTCCTTTATATACTTTAAAAATCTTAATATTTTGAAATTATTTCTTTAAACTGAGAAAAGCGAGTAAAACTTGAAATGAAAAATGCTGATGAAACATAAAGTCCCTTTGTGTATCTTTTATCAATATGTAACTATTAACAATAAAGGATCAATTATATTTCATCACGAACAAGGATATTTTTTTAAAAATTTTAAGTGACTTCCCTATAAATATTAGGAAATACAAGGATAATTACAATGACACTGTTAGTGATATTTTAGTTATGAGTTATGTGATTGTCATGGTTAAGTGGGGTTATTTTTTTTAACATTGAAGCTTGGGTATAAACTGATGGTATCTGATGGTACTCATCCAACACTTAGTCATGACAATTAGAATTGGTCACAGTCAATATCACATATTCAAAGGTTTTGGTATCAACAGGAAAGTCCTGTCACAACTGGAACACGTATGCCAAACGTGATACTCTGACCTCTGACATTTTCAAATGTAGTTCAAAGGTCAAAATCAAGGTATAATGATATATAATTTTTGGTACAAACCGAATGGTCTTGCCACAAGGAACAAATGTGCAAAATAAGAGAGTCATGCATAGCTCTGATGGTTCAGTAGTAATGACCAGTGATAAAGTTTTCAAAATGTAGGTTAAAGGTCATGGTCAAGGTCACATATTCAATTTTTTTAAACCTACAGAAAGGTCTAATTGTCACAAGGAACACATACCCATTATCACAGCCATACCTGTTTCAATTCAACAATTTTTTTTCAAATGTAGGTAAAAGGTCTTCGTAAAGAAGTAAGGGTCATGTGATAAAAAATGTTGATTCTTATGATGGAAATACCTATTATGGACAGACGGACAAACACAGGATTTACAATAAGGCTTCTGCTATTTAGTTGGGACCTATAATTTAAATTACTAAATTAATATCATGAAAACTAGAATGAATTCTTACCTGTACAGAGAGTTTGCCATCATGTCCAGGTAAAACCCTGTACTGGTGAACACGTGTCTGATACCTGTAATCATAAAGAACTGGTGAACACATTTTTAAATATTTGTGAAGTTATCTGTGAAGTCATAGATATTTTTGTTTTCCCTACTTTTAATCATCCTCTTTTCATCCTGCATGTTAACATGTTGTGATTTTTCATTTACATACAAGTACCAAATTTCAAAATTTCATTGAATGTTTCACAACACTTTCACCGTGACACAGTGTAAAGCCTTTACTTATTCCAAGGTAGGTATGGTGTAAAATCTACATATGTATCATGTTGTTGTGTACACTTACTACTTCAGTAAAAGACATGGTGTAAAATCTACATATCCTCATTTTGAAGTGGGCACTGTATAAATCTACATTATACTCATTCCATGACAGGCATTGTGTAAAATCTACATTATACTCATTCCATGATAGGCATTGTGTAAAATTAACATAATACTTATTCCATGGTAGACATGGTGTAAAATCTACATGCATACTCATTCCATGATAGGCATAACATAAAATCTACAATTCACTCATTCAATGGTAGGCATGGTGTAAAATCTACATGTATATTCATTCCATGATAGGCATTGTGTAAAATCTACAATTTTCTCATTCAATGGTAGGCATGGTGTAAAATCTACATGGATATTCATTCCATGATAGGCAAAGCATAAAATCTACATTTTAGTTATTCCATGGTAGGCATGGTGTAAAATCTACATTATGGTCCATCCAAGGTAGACTTGGTGTAAAATCTACATTGTACTCATTCCATGAAAGGCATTGCATAAAATCTTCATTACATGCATACTCTTTGCATGGTAGACATGGTGTAAAATCTACATGATACTTATTCCATGGTAGACATGGTGTAAAATCTGCATGATACTCATTCCATGGTAGACATGGTGTAAAATCTACATCATACTCATTCCATGGTAGACATGGTGTAAAATCTACATGTATACTCATTCCATGATAGGCATTGTGTAAAATCTACAATTTTCTCATTCCATGGTAGACATGTTGTAAAATCTACGTGATACTCATTCCATGGTAGACATGGTGTAAAATATACCTTATACTCATTTATTGGTAGGCATGTAAAAGCTATATTTGTAGAATGTCATAGGGTAAAGTTTATAATCTTTCAATTGTAGGCACAATGCAAAATCTACACTTATTCTATGTAACAGTGTTAAGTTTATACACATTCAACTACAGGCAAGGTGTTAGAATTACAATTGTACCTTATATATTTGAACGATTTAAATATATTTTGGATGAAAACCAGGACAGCTAAAGGAAGTATGTGTAATTAGAGTTCTTAGGTTAACATCTTTTATCGATCATTTATTTATGTGATCCTTATAAAAGATTACATGAAAAGTGTGATCAGAATATGAACAAATGGTTTTAATGTTTGTGTAACAGCTAACAAGAGGAACAGGTGGTGTGAAGTCAACATTAACCCATCAACAAATATTTCCTTTTTCTTAACACTTTATAATCATAATGATGCACTTTGAAACTGACTGAATGGAATATTTCCTCTCTATGTTCCTTGTACATGATCATCAGATTAAGTAGAATATAAATTTATACATGATCAAGTAACAGCTGTACAGAATTCTTTAACACTAACTTCGTTAATTCATACAGGGAACATGAGTTGTAACAATAAAGTTTAAATTCTATATTGGGAAACATAAGTTGTAATAAAAAGGTCTTAATTCAATGACATTGACTGAATGTAAGTGAGCTTCTATGGCATCTTTAGATATGCTTGCACAGAATCAGATCAAACAGCACAGAGAGCGTCAAATACACGGTGTAGTACATCTGAGGACAGATGAGATATAACCTAGAATGTCTTGTATAATAAGTACACAAAGGATGGGGAATATTAAAAACACCACATATTTTGAATAAGTTAAATTTTACTATTCTCTTTTAAATTTATGGAAAAATTAAGAACAATATATATTTTGAAATTTTACTTCAATTTTAGTACATCTATTCTCTATTGAATCCAAAATCATAAGTAATGCTTGTTACCGTTTTGGATCAATTTGACATTCATAATTGACCCAGTGAGTTAGAACTCTGGTCACAGAAAAAATGATGGCCATAGATATAGAGATCCTCAATGGATCGCCAAAATATCGCTTATTTCCATAATTTCATCGTTTTTCATACATTTTCAAATCGTATACATTTAAACCAGACTACATTCAAGATTCGGCTCCAAAACATAGCCTGAAAAAGCTAAATAATCATATTTTGACGCCAACAATGTGATGAATCACAAAGTATCTATGTTTGATTGTTGAAAAAAGCCTCTCTTTCTGTATAACACATGTTCTCGGTGATCTCTGATGGAATCATACAGAACTACGGTGCCAGAACGGCCTGCAAAAGTCATCTTCACCAAATGTCACGCGCCATGTCTGTTTCTATCAGGTGAAGTATATAGCCCAAGAATAAAAGATACAATCTGATCTGACCAACAGCTGTGCCCATTTTTCCTTATCCCAGGTAGAAAAAACCCACAAAAGTCTTCATCCTCTAATTTTTTAACAACGATCGAATACATAATTCAAAAATTGAGGAATGAATACCTGAGCTTAAGTTTGCCTTTACAGTTACGGTAGATCTTCATATAATTAAAAAATATATATATATATATAATATACAAGATGATGATGCCGATGATGAGTAGGAAAGAATATAAAAACAAAAATATTTGTCTATATTTAAAAGGGTAATAAATACCAACAAATATTCTTCATGACCCAGTCATTTTCTTTGAAATACTGATGCTCGACACTCAATGTGCATTAAAAATCTACGTATTCCCTCCCGAAGCATTACAATTAAACCCCCATTTATCTTATCTACGTGATGTCTTCGGAGTATATTTGGGGGAAATTTGCAATCAACCGCATAATCAAAAGCGATATGTTTTAGTATATCGTAAATATATTTATGTTGGCAGAAAATGTGTTTTCCTGAACACGTGATACTTTACTATACTGACTTAATGATATAAACTGATAATAACAAGACATCTGTACGTATATGATCTAAATACCATATTTATAATGTATATAGGATAGGAATGAGTTAAAGAAGGAAAGTGGAGGAAGGGGGGGGGGGGGGAGTACACCATTGCAATATATCGACTCAACGGTTCTGTATGTGCACATCCATGTCAATTTAACAAGAGGCCCAGGGGCTAAACCGCTCACCTAAGAACACTAGAAATAATTCAAATTTTACAGCAAATGTGATTTATACATGTATATTTACATATGCCCATTCATTTGTATAGAATTTACACTGTGATTATAGGAGTATAACCGCAGTGGCATGATGTGAACTATAACGTCATAGTAAGTTGGCTTGATTTGAACTTTGACGGTACGTGGTGTATTTTAACGTCATTAAAGCGTGAAATACTGGAATGTAAATATTCTATAAATAATGCTTATCATGAGCCTTATGAAAACATAGGCTAATCAAAGATTACATAGCTCGCCATGAGGGTTGTAACGATTAAACGAAATGTCGATTAACCACTGTTTAAAATCTCCGGTTCGATTCCAAATTTTCCAACTAAAAAGAGTAAAAGAATTATAAAAAAAAAATCAAAATTCAATTTTTTTATGAAAATTCATACACATAAATTTCTACTGGAATACCACTAAAATTATTTCAATATTATCTTAAGGGAAAAGTATGTGAAAAAGCTTACTTGAATAAAAATGTTGAAGTGCAAAAACATGTATCAGAAATGAAATTAAAATCATTAAAAATGCATAGTAAGCTCAGATTTAAATTTAAACTTTATTTATTTTACAACGTTTAACAAACAAGTTACACAACTTATATTAATGTCTCACGTTGGCTCAGATGTTGGCGTGAGGGGGTCCAAGGAGCAGGAGGAAACCGGAGTACCCGGAGAAAAACCCCCTGCAGAGGCCTGGGTGGGGGACCACCTACCCTCCCACATAAGACCCTTTGCCGAATCTGAGATTCGATCCCGGGACCTTAGAGGTGAGAAGCGAGCGCGCTACCACTGCGCTAACCCGGCCGAGTAAGCTCAGAAAATGATAAAAAAAAATCTGAAAATAAGAAAAAAAATTATTTTGGTCCCCCCTGGGTTTGAACTCATAACCCTTGGGTCCATTGGGCATGGAAAACATACCCATGTAAAATCTTTTAAAAATTCATTAAAAATTAAAAAGTTGATATTTTAACATACACTGTAATTCTTCCACAGTTGCATTTCTTACTATAAATATCAAAAAGTATACGGGAGAAGTTGAAAATGTTAAAAATGACCGCCCCTTCCCTTTGCAGCTAAAAAAAATAAAACCGGAGAAACCGGTATGACAATAGCTCACGATGATGTTTTATGAAACGATACATTGTATTTGCTACACTTTTATAACTGGATGGTTTTATTCAACCATTCTTTCATTCTGGAAAATGTATTTAACAGAGTTATTGAACATGTGATGTTACGGTAGAGTAAACGGGGGTTTGTTTCGGATATTCTGATTGGATATTTACTGGTCAGTGGTCTGTTTAGTGAGTAAGGAATTTATAAGGTCATTCGAAGGCTCAGATTTGAAGCACTAACACGCTTTTCCTCGAACCCCTCCAACCCTCCCTCTATAGTACATACATTTGTCATAGTTATATATTGTATTATCTCTGATTTTTTATCTATTGCTAACTCATGTATTTTTCTATTATAGTTATGAAATGACCATGATGTTTTTCATAGACGTTTTTGATGGGCTTTGATGATGATGATGATGATGATGATTCGCGATATTTGTCTCTGTAATTTAATGTAAATAAAATCTGAGCGCTTCGCCTCCTACTCCAATACATGTGTTATTTATCTTTTAAATGATTTATGTTCGTTTGAGTAGAACGAATTAGAACATAACATTTAAAATAATTCTTGTACATGTATGTATAAAACAGTCGGTCGACCACTCCAACGTCATAGTGCCAATATCTCAACAGGGATAGGTAATTTAATTATCACTGTTAATTAAGTAAGAGGTGTTTTCTCTGATAAAGCATCAGTATATCTCGTGCCGAGGTTGAAAATTTTGTGATAATAAAGTTTTATCGATCATTCTTAAGTAAAATTCCACTAATTTACAGAAACTGCGAGGCTTTGATGGCCCATTTTATCTTATTCTCTCGACACCTTGTCATTACAAACAGCACATCTCAGTAAAACATTGCTACATACAAAGAACTTAATGTTATATCTAAACAGCGTATGGCAGATCCCACCCAGTAAATAAAAGACCAAAGTGATACTTGTATTTCTTAAGCTCAAGGAAAAGTTTTATGTACGATGTTTATAGTTCACGTAGTACGTACAGGCAGACAGATGCCGCTTCTAGAGAACATACAGACAGCCATAAATAACGAATATACAGACAGACGTAAATACCAATGAACATACAAACAGACGTTCATACTGACTTATAATACAATACTTACAGTAAACATAAGACGTACGCCCCTGTCAGGGTCTCGCTGTCTCTGACAAGGAAACTGCCATCCTCCTTGGCTGACAGTAGTAGTTCCTCAGCACGTAACCGGGATATACCCCTGTGGAAATAGGCCCCCGACATCCGTGTGTGAATCTGACGAAGGCTTGGTTTCGCACTTCTTGTCCACCTATGAGGAAGAAATTATAAAATGAACCTTTAGAATAAATATCATATGATATTTTCATACTTGATCTAAAAAAATATTTTTTTCCGGCGATAAAGAAGCTAAGCGATCGTCTTTCCGGTTAGAATAGAGACCACTTATCTTTTTATAGTGATATATTGTTATGTACATAGAAGATAAACAGCATTTTATAAAGATGCCCTTCTCTTGATAATCAAAACAACTTGAAATTCGCATGTTGTTTATTATATGACCTAATGTGCTAAATACGAGAGCCACAAAACGGAAATTCTACTCCTGACAGCTACAAGTGACCTTTTAAGGCCTATTTTGCTCACGCGAGCACTCCAAAAGATTGAATTTTGCTGGTGTTTCTATAAGTATTACTTTATTTTCATTAATGTTGTATGGTGTACTACCGTTTCGTCTTCCATTATTAAGGAATCCGTCGGAATCCTTTCTGTTCTTATTATGTTTCTTTTATGTGCCATACATATATCATTGACTTATGGGAATAAAGAATTGAACTGAATTGAATTGAATTGACTCCTTCACACGGAAGCTACAAACAGGTTTAGAATAAAGTAGTCCAAATGAATATCGTAATTGATCAAAATTGCCCATATTACATATGACACTACTAGTCATTCCAACAAAATCGTTCAAAGATAAGGTCATCAATCAGCCAGACTCGCCCAACAATTTACTAGGACCCTACACTCAAGACCAACTCTCATGGTATCTCTGACTGTTTCAGTAGAGAGTGTTTAGAGTTTCGGTAGTAAATAATCCATAAGGTCCGCCTCATAATGAAGGGGTCCACCTGAGAAAAAGATACATCTTCAACAAGTACTCGTAGGAAGTAATGATAATAAGATGCTGTGCCCACAACGACCTTTACTGAAAAGTCAAGGTCACCGAGCCATTCGTCAAAGTATCGAACTGAAAGTTCTTTTCAAATGAATGTCCAAACGAAATATGAACCTCCATCTTAAAAAAAAGAAATTAAAATAGGTCTAACTCATTGATCAAAGTCATTAAGTCAAAGTCAACCAACTAAAGGTCTTGTACAAGATTATATAAGTATAATTGCCAGAATTACCAAATTACAACTGGGACCATACTACATATGGAAGCTATGGACTAATGGGGGGTTTATGCATAAAAGCTTTTAATTGAAGTATTTTATTGATGGGCATTGGAATATTGATGAAGATAAGCTTACCTATTTAACCATCGTATCATACTTCACATATAAAATACATTCCTGGACCTTCGTACCGTCTATTACATACAATATGGTACATACCACTTTTGGCTTACTAATTTGTACGTACTCTGCGATCTAACAAAGGACTAATTGGTCTAATTTAGCTACGTGGTTTTTATCTACCGAAACTGAATAAATTGAGATTTATCATATGCTGGACGAAGTGTTGTGTATCTAAATAAGGGCAATGATCAATGCTTAGCTCATGTATCCTACAGAGTTACATCATATGAACATTCTGAATATCAATAAACCATAAACCGCTAAGGCAGTAAGGCCGGATTGAGAAGTGTTTGTATCTTTTGTGCAGACAGAACGGTCAAAGGTCATTAATACTATTGCAAAGAAAAAAAAAGCTATGGTCATGAGGATTCTACATGTGAAATATAGAAGCCCTATACCTTACTATTCAAAAGTCGGTCAAAGGTCAAGGTCAAAGGTCACTTAGTCAAAAGTCATGATATCAAATGAAAGATTTGGTCAAGAGGAATCTATATGTGAAAATATCAAAACACTACTTCTTATAGTTCAAAAGTAGGTCAAGGTCAAGGTCACTTGGTCAAAAGTCATGATATCAAATGAAAGTTCTGGTCACGAGGAATCTACATGTGAAATATCAAAGCACTACCCCTTACAGTACATGATATATAGCCCAGGTTAAAGTTTTTCAAAAGTAGGTCAAACTTCATGGTCAAGCTCACTCGGTTAAAAGTCAAGATATCAAATGAAAGTTCTGGTCATGAGAAATCTACATGTGAAATATCAAAGCCCTACCCCTTATAGTACATGATATATAGCCCAGGTTAAAGTTTTTTAAAAGTTAGCCTAACTTCACGGTCAAGGTCAACAGGTCAAAAGTCGAGATATCAAATGAAAGGTCTGGTCATGAGGAATCTACATGTGAAATATCAAAGTCATATCCTTTATAGTTCATGAGATATTGCCCAGGTTTAATTTTTTTAAAGGAAGTCAAACTCAAAGGTCGAGGTCACTAGGTCAAATTTTGTTGCTGAATTTGATTCGTCTCATCATGGTCTATCACCATGTAAAGTTTCAAGTTGCTGCTCCAAACGGTTTTCTAAAAAAAAAAAAACGCAACACTTTAACAAAAATATTGACGCATTGACGGACGGACGCACGGACGGACAGCGCCATTTCATAGACCAATATCAATCTACGAGAACAGGTCAGATTGACTGAGGGAAATGTGGCTGAAAAGTTCCAATCTTGCCAGCCATGATGGTGTAAACCAGATGTTGTAGTTGCCCTGTGACAAATCGTTCCTGTCATTGTAAACATAAATCGAAAGTCTTTACAAGTAAGTGAAGTTAAGAAACTCTGACACTGTGATTAATCTTAAAGTGTTCCTATGAATAACTATTTCCCGATATACAACGGTAGAATATTGAATTAGATGTATCGTGTATATTTTGGAGATTTCTCGATAGGCCTTTAATCAAGCATTTATCAGTCATAAATGAATCCAAGACTTCAAAGAAAGCATAAGAATTTCTCACCATGCAAAGGGCCATCTTGCCTTCAGGAATTTTGGTTAATCTGCCATGAAATTATGGAATTTGTTCGACTAATGGCGCATTAAACACATTTGGTTTACTACTTTATCTTTCCAAAACAATTATCAGAGTGATGGCCAGAGCTAAAGGCATTTACCACTAGAAAGGCAGCACCAACGTTTTAGGTCTTTCTTCTGATTAGTAATATAGTAAATATACTTTTACTTTTGTATGAAAGAAAGAGAATATTTTATTCGATTGATTAATAAATACTGAAAGTGTCCTTGGGCTTGGTTAAACGCAATGCATTAAGACTATTGTATACAGCTCGCTTTAGAAAAATATATGAATCAGACCAACCTTGAGTCCCAGGGCCAAATACTCTCTACAAATCCACAGAAAAACATGTCAACTTTCCTCATCCTCTAAAACAGCGAATCTTTTATATCATAGAAACTGATATCACAGATAAAACCGATAGTAACAATAATAGGCGACAGGCGAGACGACACAGTACAACAAAACAGCAGCCTGGCAGATGATATAATATGCCAGATTAAGACCAATTTATCTGCTCATTCTTTGAGAGGTGACAAAATTCCAATAAAATCCCTCATACATGCGTGCTAGTCCCGAGAGGAATAACGGGACGGTCCGCTAGCACGAGGAGCGCCTGTGTGTTTGTTTTTTGTTTCGTATCAGCTGATTGAAAATAAATTCTCTATCTCTTGGAGTTGATCGCTCATTGAGAACTTGTTATAGAGCAGGTTGTAGACCTATGCCAAATCGCAAATTGAAGTAAATCTGGAAGTAGGCACAATCGATGTAGAACGAAGTGTTTGATCTTGAAACCCTCCCAGGCTGATATGTCTTCATAGCAGCTCTCATGCTTTTATCGATTTTCTTCTCTTTTTTTTCACAGATAACATTTCCTCAATTTTATGTAATTTTTTTTCATAGTATTACACAAGAATAACCGAAAATATCACTTTCCTGTCATAAAATGGAAGGCATCTTGAGTTTCTCGAAATTATCATATCGAACATTTTAGTGCTTCATATACTATTGTAATAATAACCGAAAGTGCGCGGTAAATTTTGTGAAATTTGAGCACTTTAAAAATAAAAGGTAGACAATGTAAGCATACATTTGTGAACTTTGAATCAAGTAAATATGTACCATGTGTGTATTACCCTTTGATTCTCCTATAAATATCAATGTTATAACATATACTGTATTGTGTAATTATGTAACAGACAGTACAACCCAGAGAAGGTTACATTGTATGCGGTAACTGTCACTTACAATCATTCTCATACCTACATATCACTGCTTAAATCATCCCAACAGATGTAAAGTTCTCATATTCAGGCGCGGATACAAGGACACGCATGCCCGGGGTGAACCAAATAAAATGGCTCAGCGCATGTTCACATTCAATCTTAAATCATTTTTCTTGTTCACATCTAATGTTCAATGATTTTCTCGTTGTTAAGTACATGTTCACATCTATCATGCATCATGATTACATTTTTGGTTAAGGTTTTGGTTTTGGTGAATCAAAAATGTAATCATCATACATCTAATGTCAACTGATTTTCTCGTTGTTCAGTACATGTTCACATCTAATGTCAAATGATTTTCTCGTTGTTCAGTACATGTTCACATCTAATGTCAAATGATTTTCTCGTTGTTCAGTACATGTTCACATCTAATGTCAAATGATTTTCTCGTTGTTCAGTACATGTTCACATCTAATGGCAACTGATTTTCTCGTTGTTCAGTACATGTTCACATCTAATGGCAACTGATTTTCTTGTTGTTCAGTACATGTTCACATCTAATTGCAACTTATTTTCTCGTTGTTCAGTACATGTTCACATCTAATGGCAACTGATTTTCTCGTTGTTCAGTACATGTTCACATCTAATTTTCAGTGATTTTCTCGTTGTTCAGTACAAGTTCACATCTAATGGCAAATGATTTTCTCGTTGTTCAGTACATGTTCACATCTAATGTAAAATGATTTTCTCGTTGTTCAGTACATGTTCACATCCAATGTTAAATGATTTTCTCGTTGTTCAGTACATCTTCACATCCAATGTTAAATGAATTTTTAAATTGTCGGCTAGTTTTTCAGTGCATGGTCATATCCATTTTCAGTTTACTCGTTGTCAAATGGCTCTAAGGTTGCTCAGTCTATTCAAATTTCCATTGTTTAATCGTTGTCCACTGCATTGTCATCTCCAACATTCAATAGTTCTATCTAATATTCATTTGTTTTTCAGTTGTTGAGTGCACTATCAAATCTAATGTTCTATTGTTTTCCAGTCGCTCAGTGCATGATTAAATCGAATGTTCCATTTTTTCCAGTTGTTCAGTGTGTGATCAAATCCAATGTTCAATTGTTTTCTAGTCGTTCACTGCGTGATCAAATCCAATGTTCCATTGTTTTCCGGTTCTTCAGTGCGCGATCAAATCTAATGTTCAATTGGTTTCTAGTCGTTCAGTGCGTGATCAAATCCAATGTTCAATGTTTTCGAGTTGTTCAGTGCGTGATCAAATCCAATGTTCAATTGTTTTCCGGTTCTTCAGTGCGCGATCAAATCCAATGTTCAATTGTTTTCCATTCGTTCAGTGCGTGATCAAAACTATTGTTCAATTGTTTTCCAGTTGTTGAGTTAGCGATCAAATCTAATGTTCATTTGTTTTCTTGTCGTTCAGCGCGTGATCAAATCCAATGTTCAATTGTTGTTTTCGGTTCTTCAGTGCGCGATCAAATCTAATTTTCATTTGTTTTCTAGTCGTTCAGTGCGTGATCAAATCCAATGTTCAAATGTTTTCCGGTTCTTCAGTGCGCGATCAAATCTAAATTAAATGTTCAATTGTTTTTCAGTTGTTCGGTGCATGATCAAATTCAATGTTAATTATTTTTCCAGTTGTTCAATGCGTGATCAAATCCAATGTTCATTTGTTTTCCAGTTGTTCAGTGCGTGATCAAATCTAAAGTTCAATTGTTTTTCAGTTGTTCAGTGCGTGATCAAATTCAATGATCATTTGTTTTTCAATTGTCCAGTGCGTCATCAAATTCAATCTTCATTTGTATTCCAGTTGTTCAGTGCATGGTCATACCAATGGCAATCAATAAAAGTACTTAAAACATCAATCGGCACAGTGTAGCATAATGAGTATTGAACACTGCACAGTGTATCAGACTATTCTCTCTCTCTCTCTCTCTCTCTCTCTCTCTCTCTCTCTCTCTCTCTCTCTCTTTCATTCATCTAGGTCTTTTTTATTTCGTTTAAATCTAAGTAAATACCTAATGCCTGTTTATTTTTGACTTTGGAGTAACAAAATGGATGGGTTTGGCTTACCGACCGATAAATTTATAATGAATTTTCTTATTTTTCTCAATCTATCAATACTAACATTATTAATTTATACCCCTCAAATCACTCACATTATTCATCTATACCCCTCAAATCACTAACATTATTCATCTATACCCTTCAAATAACTCACATTATTCATTTATACCCCTCAAATCACTCACATTATTCATTTATACCCCTCAAATCACTCACATTATTCATTTATACCCCTCAAACCACTCACATTATTCATTTATACCCCTCAAATCACTCACATTATTCATTTATACCCCTCAAATCACTCACATTATTCATTTGTACCCCTCAAATCACTCACATTATTCATTTGTACCCCTCAAATCACTCACATTATTCATTTGTACCCCTCAAACCACTCACATTATTCATTTGTACCCCTCAAATCACTCACATTATTCATTTGTACCCCTCAAATCACTCACATTATTCATTTATACCATTCAAATCATTCAATGTCATTTCCTCCCTATACCAATAAAGAAACACAAGTTCATGATGAGAGACCGAGGATGAGACAAGTCGTACTGAGACGGATATGAATAAATAATATAATACATTGCTGTCGGCATGTGATAGACCACCAATGCCCATGGCATGTGATTTATATTATAAATTGATTGTAGGAACATATACATATCAATATTATACTAAACACAGAGCACGTGCGAGCTCTTGACCATTGATCATGCTTGTTATATAGATGTCAGTTGTACATATTTCCTCTATTTCAATCCGGAAATATCTTACTCGGCAAGATCAAGTGTTCCCACAACAAAATTAATATAGGTACAGATTCACTACATGGTGTATTTATAAGAAATAATACCTTTGACCTTTATCTTAGAGACAGGACATTAGACCACCGTGTGAAACAATGAAGAAAATATTATATCATTCTATTGAATCCAAGCACATTATGTTCAATCATATCAAATGTTGCTGGAGCATGTATCAGCCGCTGGGAATCTGATCAGTACTATATCTAAGAGATTCATATAATGCATCAAAATAGAATTAACGAAGCTAAAATATATGTACAAACAATACAGAGAAGTCTACAAGACTTTTATAAAATGGAAATTATGTTTAAGCGTACATGTGACATTGTCAAACTTCATCAGAGCATCGAGGCTCCCCAACAAGTTCCATCTGTTATATATAGAAAGCTACTTTCTCGGTAACGACGATGCGTCTTATAAACTGACAGACGGACGGACGGACGGACAGACAGTTGTGAACACAGTCCTTTCTGGTTTCATGAATTTAAGACTAATATGATTTTGAATTCTTTCAAATACATGCAGAGCTTAGCGACACATTATCTTTACAGTACATTTATAGTTATTCCTCATTAGATAGATTAGTTCGTGCAAAAAATATAATGTGCTTTTGTGTCATTATATTTACGCTACATTACAGTGTGGACATGTCAGAACATAATGAACACATACATTTTAAATTTTACATGGTTACTCTCATTCTGATATACAATGACTGAAGTCTTGACTGGTCTTATTCTAAATTATTAAATTGTCATGACATTATTTCTATGTTAAGAGCTTTTAAATAAAATATACGATCACATGAACATACATATTACATAACAAAATAATACACAATGCAGACACACATGTACCATTGTCGATCTTACGAGGGTTTAGTACCCGAAACGTGCATGTCTGGTCCAAGCTGAAAATTTATCAGGTTTTAAATGATGCTATTAAATTTAAGACGTTTAACATTTTAGGTGACCTACCCTAAACAAGAGGCACAAAGGGGGCCACATCGCTCAGCCGAGTTGCAGACGAAGGGCTGATAATGGCCAATCCTTGGCTACATGCTACCAGTAAGGTTTCACGATATGCTGTGTAGCAATTATAGGGATGTCGAAAATGCATCAGCCAATGAGGGATGGCCATATCTGTCGACCGATCGGCACAAAAACACAAACTTGGTATAAGACCTTGAGTACTTGCTTCCTGTAAATGTTACTAAAAGTTTACGACGGACAAACTACGGACAAACGGCGCGATATGGCAATAGCCTACTTGAGCTCAGCCGAACTAAAAACTGTGTGCATGTATTCTAAGGTACACAGTTTGGATTTTGTTCGTATATGGGTTATGAAAACTAATGGCATTTGAGTTTTTTAAAACAATGATGGTTTATCATTTAATGTTTACGTTGAAACCCCCCCCCCCCCTTCCTCCCCCTCCCTAAAAAAATCCTAAAAATAAAACCATAATGACGTGAGATCAGTTTCTCGTAAGGAGCATAAAATGTGATGCGGTTTTAATATAAATTGTAAAAATACTTTTTGTGGCATATCTGTGACTTTTTATGGATGGGCCCTTTCTTACATAGTTTATCTAAAAATATAATTTGTACAAGGAAATAAAAATACTGCAGTTGATGCCAAATCAGGAAGAAAATTGTGTACTTTAAATAAAGTACGCTCTGAAACGAACACGAATAAAAAATAACAAACAATCAAGATCATGTGATAAATCGTTGTATCAAGCATTTTTTTGTGAATATAAAAGGCTAAATTCAGATAATTCACATGAAGAGCCAACAGGAGGTTTTCGACAATAGAATGATGCATCAGTGCGAAATGAGGAGCCATGTGACATTGACTTTAGACCTTTAACGCATAAAACAAACACTTTCGACCATCTTCATTAAGTAACTGTAGACTAAGCCTATTATTTTGACCTTTATTCCGTGACACTGAAAATTAACATAAGAACGAGCAATCCAACAAGCTCAGTAAGATGACTCTGCATTCAGATTTTCTTTCTGTATATGTCCAGTGACCTTGAACTTCAAACATCAACTTGGCTCAAAATCTTATGACCCTTTGAAGGGAAATTTTATACGCCATGGACAGGCGCTCTGGAATTGACTTTTACATAGACTTATCTGACTAGTTTTGTAGAAGTACATGTATTAACAAGTTAGCCGTTCAGTTATACCCTAGCAAGTCATGTACGCAATATAACAGCGGTTGAGACCAAACAATATCAAGGGAACAATGACTTTATAAGCCAAAACCAAACCATTTAACCAAATGTCCATGAAGATGACACTGCAATTTAGTTTAGCTGGAGTAAATAAGTTAAGATCTTACTCTTTCTGTCGCCCTCCCTTGATGGCTGCCGCCACTACAGGATAAAACATGGTCCTTGTAAGATTTTCCCTGAGCAATTATAGGTAGATCTCACATTTTGTTTCAATCATAACTTTCCATTTAGCAATTTTCGTACATCCGTGTTGTATGTATAATAATTACAAATTCTCTTCCTTCCCTAACCTAAGTGTCGGGTAAATGCCAGAGTTAGGCGAAGAAAGGAAATGTGTCGACTTGATTTGACGGAAGTACTACAAAAACGTCAACGTTATGTGAGAATGTTGAACTAGCGGGACAATATTTGACTTAAAACGAAAATGCAGAACAATACTCTATCCAATGATAAGAGGAATAACTTGAATCCATATCAAGAAGACTTGTAAACATAAAACTTGCATATACTGGTATACTCTTGATACGGTATTCACACCTGCATATCAAAGGGGACCAGATCTGCAATCTCTCTTAGAAAAAAAAACCCTACGTGGTTACTTGTTACAAAATCAGAGCGCCTAAACTTCTGAGGGTCATAATGTCGAAGGTCAAGGTCAAATAACAAAATCAACGCATTTTCCGTTTGTTGGTACCTTAAAAATGTATAAATGCCTTCCCTTACTTTAATATTACAGAGTTCATACTAGACAGACTGACACAAACCATGGTGCAAAATTATCATTACCAATTGCATTTTAGTAGGTCAGTAAAGTTCAAGGTTCAAATTCAAGGTCAAGGTTACGACTTGAAGTGTTGTGATCTTGAATTTTGAACCCTACGTTGTCAAGAAAACCATTATAAGCGAATTAAATGGAATTTTAAGTATTAAAGTAATCCAAGGAGAGTTGGGGGTCTATATTAATTGCATTTCTACTTTATCGAGTGAACTTCTGCAAAAGTATTTATAATGTTTATAATGTTTAATAAAAGTAATTTCTAATGCCATGTAAAGCAATTTAAACAGAAATAATTTTAATTTTTTACATTTTTATCATAAATTTGTGCGTTCACATTAAGGTCAGGGTGGTGACTTTTGAAATGAGGTAGAAGAAAGATGGATAGATTTATATGTAGAGGAACATCTCCTCGAACTATTCAGACCAAAAACTGAAAATTTGCCTGTCTCGTTTTTTTGGCTATAAACTTCCATTTTTGGCCTATTTTAACATTTTTGTAATTTTAAAGAATACCCCATCATAACTTTACATACCTTTGAAATGTATGAAATTTCACAAATTCATATATATCCTTATTTTCAAGATTCTTATAGCTTATGAATGAATCAAAGGCTATTTTAAGAAATTCTGATAAAATAATCAGTTCTAAGGAGAGTATTTTCTTATAAAAACTATGTTGCTGGTTGCCACGGCAACAACTCGTTATATTTATCAATAGCTAGAAGGTCGCCAGTCACACAATTTTTGTTTCTACGTATATATCTATGATGTTGCTTTATCCTAAAGAAGTCAAATCAATATGTACCCAAATTAGTTTTTGAGCAAAATGACTGTTTCTATAAATAGCACAATAATTCATGCAAAAAATCAACATTTTGACCCAAAAACATAGAGTTTAACTTGAAGTTCGAATTTCTAATTATCTCACTTTTAAAGAGTATAATGGATAGTAAATATTCTGATGTTTGAATCTTTGGTAACAGAACTCATGCGAAAATGACAAATTTTTTCCTATTTTCGGCGATTTTTCATTGAAAAATATTCATTTTCCCCAAAAATATCCATTCAGCAATGAAAGTTTCAAGGAGTATATTTTTTCTAAAATAATGTAACAATCTGAGCTTATACAATGTATCATTCATGTCGGTTTCAAATATTATGCGATATGAAAATAGAGTTATCTCCCTGTAGCCGCAACCCTAACCGTGATCTCTGCAACCAATTGCTCACTGCCTGTAGTTTTAAAGGAGCATTTCTTTTCTTTAAATTCTATTACAACTTGAAAAACGACTTGAGCAAGTCTAAGTATGGATGTTCACTCCTTGCTAACTGAAGCTTTCTTTGGTAAACTAGTATTCATTTCACGCATATAAATTCATAAATAAAATCAATCCTACAAACTATCCCAAACAATACCATTCAGTACAAATAGATAAGACCTAGAATTTTTCTCTTTTTTTTTTCTTCCATGCCTATTTCACTAATCAAATCTCCAAATCTGTAATACTTTCGTGAAATCTTTACTTTACTTTCCCTTGTATGGAGGCTCTAAGAGAACAGACTCTCCTTTGTTAAAAATCAAGTCAACCGATATCAACTGCCACTTGTAGATGAGGGTCAGTCCGTGGCTTCCGTGCAGGAAATCATACAGTGACCGCACCAATTGGAGACGCTCGCAGGCTAGTGGCAACATATGACATTTCCATTTTTGTCGAATTTTGTTGAATTAACAACAGTTGTGACGAAAATATATATCTTACTGAATTTGCGTACATGAGTTCACAGACTTCATATTTTCATTTTGTCAAATTTCGTTGAATTTGAAAATAGATGACTGTGTCAAAATATCAAATTTATCTTATCAAATTTGCGTACAATGTTTTTGCAAATACAAATGCAGTGACACGTTATGTGTGTACTCACCTCAAATCTCAGTTTTGTTCCCCGACCATCAAATCACACGCCGTGCTGCGACCTCTATCTACAACAAAACCAATATAAATTATATACACTTGTGGTTTGTAGGATATTGAATGTCCTTTCCTCAATTTAAACAAGAAGTATGAAGCATGCACGGAGCGTATCACAGGGTTTTTCTTCCTGGTCACGATACAATGTGTTTTCCTTATCCGCGCTATTATAAAAAGGTTGAAGAGTTTTATATTTTTAAACTGTTTTGGTTTTTTTGCGGAAAACAGAAAATTTACATAGGAAACCAAAAACTTTAACCGAGAGTAGTTCCAAATGAAGATTTTACGCAAATGTATCTCTGTTGAACAAAACTATTCTTAAATGGAGTGGGCCATTATATATCTAAAATTCAACTATGCTAATTTTAACATTATTTCTCAATTCTAGATGACGATAAAATCACTGAATATCTTTTGTACTATGGAAATATTCAAGTCAGACGGAAGTGACAAGTTTTGACCTTGGATATGGACATTATTGAAATCCATGCAGAGTGTCAGAGCTGTTGCAGGATGCTGATTGAACTCAACATTGTCATACGAGGGCTGATTGATATGTTGTGAATCTTGTATTGAAAAATATGAATTTTATCAGACATGTTGCATTTTTAACTACATAATCCCACTTAGTATCTATAAACTTTTCCCATCGGTGTTTAAGGGCCTCAATACCACTTATCTTGACGGATGAGAAAGCCATCCACTGCATGTATGACGTCATCGTCGGACTGAAAGTGGGTGCCAGAAATAGCTGCTTTCAGTTTTGGGAATAGATGAAAGTCTGAGCAAGATTAGGAAAATAAGGCGGATGCTCATCCAAATTAAAGCCACAATTATGAATGTCAGCCCTCTGAACAGAGCATTGTTCTGATGGAACAACACGACTTTAATTAGCGAGCTTTTCGCGGAGCCTAAGTTTAATAAATGCGTCAGAAGTGAAGCATAGTATGTGTCATTGATTGTTTGTCCTTTTTGGAGATAATCTATCAGCAGAATACCTTCTGCATCCCAGAAAACCGAGGCTCACAACATATCAATCTCCCCTCGTAATACAATTCACTCTTTATTAAGATTTGATTTGCACATAAGAACAAATAGAATCAAAGTCTTAAACACTAATTTATGCATTCATTATATTATAATTACATTTGAATATGATAAGTATCGAATAAAAACTGTCCTAGAGATGCATAGCCTTAAAACCATTAGACAGCTTAAACATCTCCCAAAAGCACTTTTTTTTCTTTTTTCAAAATACCAATATCAGAGGTAATACCAGATGCAGGGAGGGTAAATAAGATATAAGGAGTTACATTGACAATGTGTAAGATAGCTACACAGGGATTTATCCTGTTTCCTACATTGTAATTACATGATGTAACCATGACCTTTGACCCCAACCTTGAATAAATAGGTTTCATGCTCTCGCTTCAATGGAAGGTTTGGTCACATGGATATCCTATGATGAATGCTTTGTCTTCTATCTTGTTCGCAAGATTGTACTGAGTACTGACCTTGACCTTTGACTCTATCTATGACCCCAATGTCACCCCATGCTATGAAAATCTTCTTTACAGAGAGCTTTGGTGATCCAAAGATAGTTATTTTGTCTTCTATGGTAGAATTGAAGTTTTCAAGCCTACATGTAAGTCAACAGTGACCTTGACATTTGACCTGTGGATCAATAATGTTCATCATCTCACTATGGGGAGCTTTTGTGGAAAGTTTGGTGATCCTAAGATGAATGCATTGTCTTCTATGTTGTCCACAATGTTAAAACACAAGTCTACAGTGACCTTGACCTTTCACCCAATACCATGAAAATTAATAAGGTGCATCCTCATTCTATAGAGAGCTTTGAGGAATATTTGGAAATTCTATGACGATTGCTTTGTTTTCAATGGTAGTCTTAAGGTTTTTAAGGTCCACAGAAGATAAGTAGGACTCGTTCTCTCCCTATACTCTAGGGCATGTGGATGGTTTAGTGTTCCTAAGATGATCATTTTATCCTTTATGAATTTTAGAGTCACAGATGCAAACTTAATAAAAGGACTGAAGGTCCTGAGAGATACTTCTTTTCAAAATTTATAGTCAGCAGATAAATGTTGAATCATTTTCTTGTTTAGGTATTTAAATGATGATGATTTTTTTTTACATAGGATTCGAAGCTTAATAATAAAAATAAATTATTCATTTCTATGTGCTCAATGTGTTCTATAAACAGCACAAACTGTTTATATTTACAAGAAGTGGTATACTTTAAATTACAATTTTTCTCATGACTTAACCTGGAGCAGAGTCTTTCATTAATTAACCCGTTTGGTTCTATAGAAACTAAAAAGACCATGCATGCATGTCTAAATTACTGACAGTCTACCACATATTTGATCTGCATGTACTAGTAGTTCCAGCGTAACTTTAAGTTTATTATTGCTGGTAATTTCCAAAAATTCTCATTTCAATTACCAGAATTTCCTATTTCTTTCAACAAGATCATGCTTTGTTTCTACTTTCGTTTCTAATTGTTTCGTCTTAATACAAGAAAGACAATTCTCATAAGTTACTCTTATCAAAATTAATATATCATTACGCCACCAACGTGCAGTGAAAGCAAGAAATTAATCGTTGATTTTTTGTGATGCATTTACTTCATATGAAATTGAATTTTTTTCAAGAAGGACAATATCCTTGTTCTTGCATTCTGCATGTGTCAGACAGCAAATTCTAAAATTAGAAAAAGTACTATATTTTGAGGTAGGTTGCAAAGCGGCGGTATCTCAATTGAAGCAGTTACGGTAACAGTAAGAGACTTCCTGAAAGGAAGTATCTTAAAAATACAAGAACACAAATGTGCAAGTACACAAACATGCGACAGGGATGCTATATCCCTTATATAAAATAGTATGCATGAAATAACACATGCTCAATCGAAATGACCTAAATGAGGACACTACATGTAGCTAGTGTGTGGGTGTGTAAGCTGAATCATTTGAACATGATATTCTCCAGGAAGTTGAATATTAAGATTTATTTTTGTCTGTTTTTAATAGGACCTTTGTAATTTAAAAATGTATATTCATTCGAAACAATTTGCTAAAGTATGCCTACAATGCTCACCTTGTAAAATGTTGATTTGAGAATATCTGATAACTCGATAAAAATCTATATACAACCTGCAATTTCCTAACATGTCTTTTGCATGCATACACAAAATACTGACTTTGCATGCATATCATGTCAAAGACCATGAATAATACTTGTAGTACAAAGGTCAATCATACATAAAGATTGATTCCTGTAAATTTCTCCTCAAACATGATTCTCATTATCAATTTCAATTGTTCATCCTTGATTGTTGCTGAAAGGGAAATGCATGTGCTTCAGGTATTTCTATCACCCATTTCAAAGTAAGTCATTATTGTTCTGCTGTAAGACATTAGCACACAATTAACAGTTAATGACCTTGACTTTTGATGAATGACCTTAAGTGACCTTTGTCCCAAACCATTGTGTGAAATATGATCAAGTTCTGGTGTACAATTGAGACGGACGGACGGACAGACGAATGGACGGACGGACAGTACGTCAGACAGTAACTTTAATATGCTCCCGTGGAGCATAGAAATTGATCATTTTCTTTATTAAAATGTGCAAGATATAATTGGGGATTTCAAATTGCTATTCTATATCTATTTAAATAAAAAACTTCTAATATTAACTAGAACTGCCCTAAAGTGGTCGAATTATACCCCCCGCGGGACGTTTTTTATAAATGAGACCATCTATGACGCAACGTGAAAAGCCTACCATTTATAGCATGCAACAAATCTGCTTTCAAATTTTCTTAATCTAAACTGCAACGTAAGTCCAAAGTCAAGGTCAAAAGTCATGATACCAAACTGTAGTACTCTTTGTGGTGAATGTTTGTATGAAATATGAAAAACCTACCATTTATAGTATGAAAATCATATGCTTTCAAAATTTCTAAACATGTCCTAATTTCAACATAAGCCAAAAGTCAAGGTCAAGTTCAAAAGTCATGATATCAAACTGTAGTACTCTTTGTGGTGAATATGTGTTTGAAATATAAAAGGCCTACCATTTATAGTATAAAAGAAATCTGCTTTCAAAACATTTTAACATAAAATGTTGTATAGGGTGAAGGTCAAGGTCACAGGGTCAAAATTCATGGTACCAAAATGTAGTACTCTTTATGGTGAATGTGTGTATGAAATATGAAAGGCCTACCATTAATAGTATAAAAGAAACCTGCTTTCAAAACATCTTAATGTAAAATGTTGTATAGAGTGAAGGTCAAGGTCACAAGGTCACAGGGTCAAAATTAATGGTACTAAAATGTAGTGCTCTTTATGGTGAGTGTGTGTATGAAATATGAAAGGGCTAACATGAGTAGTATAAAAGAAATCTGCTTTCAAAACATCTTAACATAAAATGTTGATAAGGGTGAAGGTCAAGGTCACAAGGTCACAGGGTCAAAATTCATGGTTCTAAAATGTAGTACTCTTTATGGTGAATGTGTGTATGAAATATGAAAGGCCTACCATTAAAAGTATAAAAGAAATCTGCTTTTTAAACTTCTTAACCTGACAGACAGACAGACAGACAGACAGACAGAAGGACAGGGTGATTTCTATATACCCTCCCTAAACTTCGTTTGATGGATGTATAAAAATTAGGCAGCGGCTCCAGATACGAATGTTCGTAACTTAAGAGCTATGTCTCGGAGTACAAACAAGTTTCTGATTGGTCTGTAACTGTCACGCAACTCGGGTCATGTGTCCATGAAAGAGTTCTAAATAAGTTGTTTTTTGGTAACTACAGGCTTTCTACTCTACCTTGATGAAAAAGTAGGAAAAAAGTAGGAGTAGTCAACGATAAAAAGTAGGAGAAAAATAGGAAAAAGTAGGAATTAATAGGGGAAAAGTAGGAAATTTTCAATCACTTTTAGCGACACTTTTCAGTAAATATGACACACAAATCACAGTAAGCAATGAATGTAGACTGGTAGTCTGGTTATGTTCATTTTTGAGGAAATCACGGAGAAAAATAAGGCTAGATTGATTTTTCATGATAAATATACAGAATGGGCGAGCGAAGCGAGCCCGAAATTTTTAAAAAACTTTGAATCGGATGTTGATGACAAGGGAAGCAAGTAATTTTTTACTTTTGAGATGAAAAAGTAGGAATAGTAGGAGGTTTTGAAGAAAAAGTAGGAAAAAATAGGATCAAAATAAAAAAGTAGGAAAAGTAGGAAATAGTAGGAAAAAGTAGGAACAGTAGAAAGCCTGTAACTATATCAAGGTATATGAATGTATTCTGCATACTCAGTAATTTAGCAACTGGGACAAAAACCTACTTTCTATGCTCTCAATCATTATAATGATCACTGATCAGTTATAGACATGCACTTGCCAGCTACCGTGAGTACTGACATTCCATTGCTGAAGCAGAAGTTGAAGTTTTTTAAAGTTGTGAGAAGATAACAAATATGTACATGTAGATGCAATTGATTTACTCATTCACTTTTCAGAATATATCATACAAAAAAGATACAATTTGAACACAAGATGCCTTGAAAAAAAACCCTAACCAAATATATATGCAGAAGGTAAATATGATCCGTGTTCGTACGCGGAGACCCAACTCTACAGATATCAGGAGCCACTGCCACTTGGGTGACAACAGCCAGTAGTGATCATTAAAAGTGGTGGGAGAATTCTTGTGGTGAGGATTCCAAAGAAGGAGAATATGTCAATGGTATACACAAACAGCTTGGGTGTGAAGTTTCTTAGAACCCTTGCATTGATTGAACAAACAAACTGGTGTCAGAGCAGTTTCTGGACAATTTAGACGGTTGTTCTCCTCCATCCTTTAATGAAAAACTTTCAAATTTCTCTCAAATAATGCTATATGCCCTTCCCACAGATACTCATGTTAAAAGAAAATATTAAATCTATCAAGAAATATGGTTTCTAGACCAATTTTATGACCCTATATTTTGGCCAGTTTTCGCAAATCACTGGAACAGTTTCCGGACACCTGATTTTAAAGCTGTCCATCTCGATCAATTTAAGCCAAAACTGGATGATTTTTGGAAATTGTTTTCTTCAATCTTTTCTACAAATGACTGTGTAAAAATAATCTAGAAAATAGGACCGAAACTTTTCAAATCACATAGATTAAAAAGGTATGATTCTCAGCGACACCTCCCCCCCCCCCCCCCCCCCTGTGCGTGATATTAAATGGGGCAGAAAGGGAAAGGAGTAAAGATAAAGCAACTTAGATGCAAAAGTTTGTTTATATGATTCATGATTTGAATGTTCAATTTTAAGTTGGGTCCCTACTTGTGAAATTATAAACAGATGAATTTTGTATTTTAAGGTTATTTTCTATACATAATAGTCAAAATGACATAATGAACACAGACATAGATAGGTAATTTTGTTTTCATTAAAGATACAGTACATTAAAGATAGGTACCCTAACACTTAACCAGACTTGTCAGAATGACAACATAGCTCGCCGGTGGCAACCATATGTAAATTGCAACAACAACAATAAAAAAGGTCTTGTCACAAGGAATGCACATGTGAAATATCAAAGCCCTATCACTTACCATTCAAAAAATATGGCCAAGGTTAAAGTTTTTCAAAAGTAGGTCAATCTCCAAGGTCAAGGTCACAAGGTCAAAAATTTTGGTATCCATGGAAAGGTCTTGTCACAAGGAATACACATGTGAAATATCAAAGCCCTATCACTTACCATTCCAAAAATATGGCCAAGGTTAAAGTTTTTCAAAAGTAGGTCAATCATCTCCAAGGTCAAGGTCACAAGGTCAAAAATTTTGGTATCCATGGAAAGGTCTTGTCACAAGGAATACACATGTGAAATATCAAAGCCCTATCACTTACCATTCCAAAACTATGGCCAAGGTTAAAGTTTTTCAAAAGTAGGTCAATCTCCAAGGTCAAGGTCACAAGGTCAAAAATTTTGGTATCCATGGAAAGGTCTTGTCACAAGGAATACACATGTGAAATATCAAAGCCCTATCACTTACCATTCCAAAACTATGGCCAAGGTTAAAGTTTTTCAAAAGTAGGTCAATCTCCAAGGTCAAGGTCACAAGGTCAAAAATTTTGGTATCCATGGAAAGGTCTTGTCACAAGGAAAGCACATGTGAAAAATGAAAGCCCAATCTGTATTGGTTTAAAAGTTATAAGCAAGGTTAAAGTTTTTGTGAACGCGCACGCAGACGCCAACGCCAACACCAACGTCAACGCCGACACCGGGGGTATGACAATAGCTCTCCGGACATTCGTCCCGGCGTGCTAAAAATTGAGAAATATCAAATATCCATCATATGCGTTTGAACCCTCCAAATTCAGTGATGATACGAATATGTTTAATTGTTTTGTTTTATTTTATGATAACAAGCCATATAGAAGAAATATAACACATAAAATGATATTGTAACATAAATCTAAGTATGTTATATCTCCAAACATTAGGGTACCCCCTTATAATTTCATAACATTTTTGACCAAGAACATGTACTAAATCCAACTTTTTGCATAAAAAAACAGATGAATTTTTTTCATTTTGTAATATTTCATAAAATTATGTATGTAGATGAAGAAAAAATCACATACATATACCAGTTTTTGAAATGATCAAGGTATGGCTCCAAACATAGGGGTACCCCCTTATAATGTTATCATATTTTCGACAAATAATATATATATATAGTATATCACATTTTTGTGCAAAAAACAACAGATGGAATTTCTTCAAATTGGATCATTTTATACGATAATGTATATAGATGGTGAAAAAATCGCATACAGGTATACAATTTTATAAATGATCAAGATATGGTTACAAACATAAGGGTACCCCCTTATAATTTCATCCCATTTTCAACTAAGAAATTATACTATATGATTGGTGTGGACATTGATAGATTGCACCATCTTTTGCTTCTTTTGGCATTTAAGATATTCTGTCTGTGTTTTTCAATGCGCTGGCTCGTCCCTCACCAGCCATTGTAAAACGTTATATGCAGACTGCTGCATATAAGAGAAAACCTATAACGGTTCGAGTAGGGAGCCACCTTAAAAATCTACAAAACTGTCACAAAATTTTGAAAATAAGTTCCTTCAAAGTACTTGAAATGGGCAAGTGTTTCGAAACTGTTGGGTGTATCCCCCCTTGATCCTCCAAAACCGGCCTAACTTTGTAGCATTTTTTGCGCTCTTTCAGATTAAAAATTGTCTCATGGAAATTTCCATTGCAAAAGTGGTGTTTTAGGGGAAAAACATATTTTTTTAGTCAAAAATCACTGAAAATAGGAAAAAAATTATAACTTTTATATGGTTGATGTTTTTAGAAATTGAAAAGTGTGAATATATAGTATTTTTATGCTCTTTCAGATGAAGTAAGTTGCAAGTTCCAATTCCTATTTTTACTGTGTGTTTTGGGGTAAAAAATTCGAATTTTTGCAAAAATTCACAGAAATTTGAGGAAATTTTGATTTATTCCTGCTTCTCAGCTTCTCAATATTGCATATGACGGTTCAATGATGATTTAAACTAGAAGTCTCTGACGAGACTGAAGCTCTCCTGGTTGTTTGAAAGTATCCATGTAAGTGGTACACCCATTTTCCAAGATCCCAAGGCTCAAGGGCTGAAAAATAGTATCAGGTGCACAGCAAAACCACAGACCCATTTTAATATTTTTAATGCAAAAAGAATGAACTTTCTATCAATTATACATTCTGAGAATTGGTGTTCACAAGATAACATTTCAGGAGGGGTCAGGGGCCAACAAAATATCAGGTGCACAACTAGATCAAAGACCTATTATAATGCAAAAAAGAATTAACTCTATCATTTTTACTTTTTGAGAATTTATGTTCACAAGATTAATACATAGAGTTCCATAGAAGAAAATGACCACACCCATTTTCCAAGACCCTTGGGGATCAGGGGCTCAAACAAAATATCAGGTGCACAACTAGACCACAAACCCATTTCATTGCAACAAGAATTAATTCCTTATCAATTATAGTTTCTGAGATCTGGTGTTCACAAGATTACAGAGAAATATAGCAGAAAATGACCACACCCATTTTCCAAGACCCTGGGGGTCAGGGGCCAAATCAAAATATCAGGTGCACAACTAGACCATAGACTAAATAAATTGCAAAAACAAATACTTCCCTATCAATCATAGTTTCTGAGAAATGGTGTTCACAAGATTATATAGAGTTATGTAGGAGAAAATGACCACATCCATGTTCCAAGACCCTGGGGGTCAAGGGGCCAAAACAAAATATCATATACACAACTACACCATAGGCTCAATAAATTGCAAAAAGAATTATTTCCCTATCAATTATAGTTTCTGAGATTTGGTGTTCACAAGATTACATAAGAGTTATATAGGAGAAAATGACCACACCCATTTTCTGAGACCCTGGGGGTCAGGGATTCAACCAAAATATCAGGTGCACAACTAGACCACAAACCCATTTCATTGCAACAAGAATTAATTCCTTATCAATTATAGTTTCTGAGATTTGGTGTTCACAAGATTACAGAGAAATATAGCAGAAAATGACCACACCCATTTTCCAAGACCCTGGGGGTCAGGGGCCAAAACAAAATATCAGGTGCACAACTAGACCATAGACTTAATAAATTGCAAAAACAAATACTTCCCTATCAATTATAGTTTCTGCGAAATGGTGTTCACAAGATTACATAGAGTTATGTAGGAGAAAATGACCACACCCATGTTCCAAGACCCTGGGGGTCAAGGGGCCAAAACAAAATATCATATACACAACTACACCATAGGCTCAATAAATTGCAAAAAGAATTATTTCCCTATCAATTATAGTTTCTGAGATTTGGTGTTCACAAGATTACATAAGAGTTATATAGGAGAAAATGACCACACCCATTTTCTGAGACCCTGGGGGTCAGGGACTCAACCAAAATATCAGGCGCACAACTAGACCACAAACCCATTTTATTGCAAAAAGAATTAAATTTCCCTATCAATTATACTTTCTGAGATTTGGTGTTCACAAGATGCACAAAGTGATATATAATAGAAAATGACCACACCCATTTTCCAAGACCCTGGGGATCAGAGGCCAAAACAAAATATCAGGTGCACAACTAAACCATAGGCTCAATAAATTGCAAAAAGAATTATTTCCCTATCAGTAATAATTTCTGAGAAATGGTGTTCACAAGATTACAGAGTTATATAGCAGAAAATGACCACACCCATTTTCCAAGACTCTGGGGACTCAAACAAAATATCATGTGCACAACTTGACCACAAACCCATTTTATTGCAAAAAGAATTAATTCCCTATCAAATTATCAATTATACTTTCTGAGATTTGGTGTTCACAAGATTACATAGTTATATAGCAGAAAATGACCACACCCATTTTCCAAGACCCTGGGGGTCAGTGGCCAAAACAAAATATCAGGTGCACAACTACACCATAGGCTCAATAAATTGCAAAAAGAATTATTTCCCTATCAAATATAGTTTCTGAGAAATGGTGTTCACAAGATCACATAGAGTTAAATAGGAGAAAATGACCACACCCATTTTCCAAGACCCCGGTGGTCAGGGGCCAAAACAAAATATCAGGTGCACAACTAGACCATAGGCCCAACATAATGCAAAAAGATTTAATTTCTTACCATTTACAGATTCAGGGGATTTGCATTCACGAGAAAGGTTTAACGGACAGACGGACGGACGGCCGGACGCCGGACACATGGTGATCGCATAAGCTCGACTGGTCTTTGACCAGTAGAGCTAAAAACATCTTTAAAGTCTCCTCTTTCAAATGAAATATATTTCATATTCTTATTTTTTTGCAAAATCCTCGAAATTAATTATTTTATACAGAAACCTGTATTTTTAATTAGAAATCTCAGATTTCTGTATATTTATTTAAAGAACCCTTATATATTATGAAAGCAATGATTGAAAGCTATTTTCTATTGTAACTTTTCACACTCTTTCATATTATATATGTTTTACTAACATTTCATTCAAAATCAAAGTGTTTTTTGGGGGAAAAAAACGTATTTTTTCATTTAAAAATAGCTGATTTCTGAAGAATATTTATTGAATCTATAGAACTTCTTGAAATGATAGCAGGAATGTATTTTGGACTGTAATTATTTAAGTTCACTCATAAATTACATGTATGAAACATAAAAGGTATATTTTCTACTTAATTTTGGGGCAAATTGCCTGTTTTTTGTCTCAAAATAACAGATTTCTGGAAAAATTCTATTAATTCATTTTCTTTGCTAAAACTATACATTTAAAGCTAATATCATAATAAAGTAATCATCTTGACAGATGACATCTTGACATCTTGACAGATGATTGTAAAATTTAATGTAATAATTCATTAAAACCATCATTTTTGGGTAAAATATGCATTTTTTATGCAAAAACCACTTATTTTGAGAAAATAAGTACTAAAGTACTAATAGGTTCTTAAGAAAACGGAAATCTACCTTTTATTTGTAAACGGCAAAAAATAATAACTAGAAAATTTAACTGGTAATGCAGAAGGGAAAGCACTATTCAAAGAACTAGCGTTTTTAACCATATAAGACATCAATTTTGGTGTACTCATAGGAAAATAGCAATATTTTACGCTCAGAAATTGTCCAAGTCGTTTTTCTAAACAAGGGTCGCGTATGTTAGATAAAACGGCAATACCTATTCAAACAAGTAGATATTCACTGATCATTCAGGCATAAATCTATGTGTACAACTATGATTATGGCTATTGCATTAATCAAACTTGACCAGTGTAGGTTTTAATGACTTTGCGCATGGAAAATGTGATTTACCGTGCTATTTTCATATGTGTAGAGGGGAAACGCAAAAATGATACCAAAATAAAATTTCATTTTCAAACAGTGCTCTATTAGTTGAATATTTCTCTCGATATTCATATGTGTCTATCTTAAAGCGTTTTCACATAAAATCGAAATTTCTGTTTTCTTAACTGGCTGTTAGTACTTTAGCTCTTTAAATTTGCCTAAATTGATAATTAGTTTTAGCTTTGATATTATGCTGTTTCTTATTATAAATGGATAGGAATGTCATTTGATAACTGAAATTTAATTCATATCTTATTTTGGGGCAAAAAACCTAATTTATGTGCAAAATTCACTTATTTCTGTGATATTTTTTTAAATTTATATTTTTATTTAATCAAAGCTGAAGAGGTTTCATATAATTGGATGGCATAAATGTGATCACGTTTAATGAGTTAGAAGAGATTTCTTTGATTATCTTGCTATTTTGGGTGGAAAATCTCAATTTTTATTTATAAAACGCTAATTTCTGGAAAATCCTTATTACTATGAAATCAGTCGTTATTATTTATATTCAAAAGTGTTCCTGGGTATATCAAAGTTTGTCCTTGTAAGTCATATGCATTTGAAATATCCTCTGTTAATTATATTGGTATTTTGGGGCAAAAAACCTAATTAATGTGCGCCTTGTAGGACCATTTCAGCTTTAGAAAGGAAAAGGAAGGCCCTTCTTCTAACATGTCTAAAGAAAACCACAAAATTTTGTTATTAGAACGAGGAATGTTCAACATTTAATTTATTTCCATGACTTTATATAAACATAGTGTAATCAAAGATTACGAAGCTCACCTCGCGGCAGCAAAATTCAATTAAAACATATCTCTAGGTACATGTATATTGGCTTTAAAAGAAAAATCGCTCAAGTGGAAAAAAGTAGGTCAAGGTCATTTTATGAAAGTTTGATCAAAGATACATCCAATATGCAAGTTTGGTACATGTAGCACTTATACTTTGCTCAATATTAGCCTTTAAAGGCAAAATCACTCCAGCGGAAAAAGTAGGTCAAGGTCATTTTATGAAAGTTTGATCAAAGATACATCCAATATGCAAGTTTGGTACATGTAGCACTTATACTTTGCTCAATATTGGACTTTAAAGGTAAAATCACTCAAGTGGAAAAAGTAGGTCAAGGTCATTTTATGAAAGTTTGATCAAAGATACATCCAATATGCAAGTTTGGTACATGTAGCACTTATACTTTGCTCAATATTGGACTTTAAAGGTAAAATCACTCAAGCGGAAAAAGTAGGTCAAGGTCATTTTATGAAAGTTTGATCAAAGATACATCCAATATGCAAGTTTGGTACATGTAGCACTTATACTTTGCTCAATATTGGACTTTAAAGGTAAAATCACTCAAGCGGAAAAAGTAGGTCAAGGTCATTTTATGAAAGTTTGATCAAAGATACATCCAATATGCAAGTTTGGTACATGTAGCACTTATACTTTGCTCAATATTGGACTTTAAAGGTAAAATCAGTCAAGCAGAAAAAGTAGGTCAAGGTCATTTTATGAAAGTTTGATCAAAGATACATCCAATATGCAAGTTTGGTACATGTAGCACTTATACTTTGCACAATATTAGCCTTTAAAGGCAAAATCACTCAAGCGGAAAAAGTAGGTCAAGGTCATTTTTTGAAAGTTTGATGAAAGATACATCTAATATGCAAGTTTGGTTTATGTAGCACTTATACTTTGCTCAATATTGGCCTTTAAAGGTAAAATCATTCAACCGGAAAATGTAGGTCAGATGCTGCATCCGATGCATGGGTTCACCTCAGCATCCCAAGATGAATCACTGGTGCAAGTTTGGTTACTGTAGCATCGGTACTTTGTCAGATACTGAGCTACCCCAAAAACTTTAACCAGACATTGACAAAGTCATTCAACCGGAAAATGTAGGTCAGATGCTGCATCCGATGCATGGGGTCACCTCAGCATCCAAAGATGAATCACTTGTGCAAGTTTGGTTACTGTAGCATCAGTACTTTGTCAGATACTGAGCTACCCCAAAAACTTAAACCAGACATTGACAAAGTCATTCAACCGGAAAATGTAGGTCAGATGCAGCATCCGATGCATGGGGTCACCTCAGCATCCAAAGATGAATCACTTGTGCAAGTTTGGTTACTGTAGCATCAGTACTTTGTCAGATACTGAGCTACCCCAAAAACTTTAACCAGACATTGACAAAGTCATTCAACCGGAAAATGTAGGTCAGATGCAGCATCTGATGCATGGGTTCACCTCAGCATCCAAAGATGAATCACTTGTGCAAGTTTGGTTACTGTAGCATCAATACTTTGTCAGATACTGAGTTACCCAAAAACTTTAACCGGACGCGGACGCGGACGGGGACGCGGACGGGGACGCGGACGGGGACGCGGACGCGGACGCGGACGCGGACACCGGGGTTATAGCATAAGCTCATCTCAACTTCGTCGAGGTGAGCTAAAAATCAGATTCTTAAATCACAAGCACTGAGTATTCTCCTTCTGAAAAGATACAAAACATACAACAATTTTGAAAAAGAAATAAGTCCGATTATTCCGATTGTGATATCGATTGTACTCCTCCAATAGTGAATAATCAATAGTAAAATTTTTCTGATTTTACAACACTACACACAGCGATAATTGCCTCCAACCTCTGTAAAGAGTGCTTAAAACTACTGTCCGCATGGCTCACGTTGGAAACTGGATAAACGCGATTTTGACTATTTCATCATGCAAACCTTTAAATAAAATTGAAACCATTCAGTAGATCTTGCTGGCCAAAAGAAAAAATACCTTTGTTTCCCATCACCCGACCGACCCTACTCAAAGCCGCCGACCCTAACGTTTTTTTCTCGATTTTTAGTTGCATTTATAGGTTTTTCGCGCCAATTTTATGATCGTCGCGCTTTATGAAATGCATGCCAGAAATGTTAAATCTACCGATTTTGGTGTAATTTTACCTGCCTTTTAACATTATCTATTGCAAAACCATTCTTTTTATTCTTCCACTGTTTTAAATTTTGTAAAAATACGAAGTAATTTATAATTTCTCTCTCGAAACGCTACTTTATATTATACGGCGCTACCAGGATGGCTTCCTTTTTTCCAATAAAAGGATTAATGCCTGACAATGTTTGTACTCTCTGATTGTTTTAAAAACATACAGTCTGAATCAGGGTTCTCATTAACTCAGCCGGCGACCTTTGATTTCTCACCTCCTACTTAGGGTAAATCGCCGCTTACTTTCATAAAACAAGAGCCCCAGGGGGCACAACGCTCACCTGATACCCATGCACGCTCTAATTGACATACTGACATTGAATACTGATAGTGCCAGTACCAGGATTTTAGCCCACAACCTTTCTAAAAAGATTTTTGCCGGATGCAGAGAAGTTATTTTTTTTCAGACAACCTTTAAAAGTACAAAAAAGAAAAAATAGTCACATTTCAAAACAATAACTATAACTTTTTTACTGATTTGAAAAGACGGATAAAGTGGTCCAACGTCATATGCCCAGCTAGTATAGTTCAATTATGCAACATCAAAAATAAAATCATATTGTAACATTCCACATTAGTGTGCAGCAGAAAAAGAATAAAACAATGAAATGATTTCATAAATTAAGTTTATTTAAAATTGAACACAAAACCTTTCATTATTGATAGCTAGCATGCCAGAAATTATAAATCCTGTGTTTGTGAAACGAGAATGCCCCCAGCGGCATCTTTGTTAGTATAAACGCCATTTTCTGTTAAGTATGTGAGAGGTCAGGGTCAGCGTAATATTGGTATCAATGGAAAGATTTTGTCACAAGGAATACACATGTACAATATGAAAGCCCTATCACTAACCATTCAAAAGTTATGCCCAATGTTAAAGTTTTTGAGAAGTACGTGAAAGGTCAAGGTTATGGTCATGAGGTCAAAAATTTTGGTATCAATGGAAAGGTATTGTCACAAGGAATACACATGTGAAATATGAAACCTCTATCACCAGCTTCCATTCAAAAGTTATGCCCAATGTTAAAGTTTTTCGGAAAACAGACAGACAAACAGACAGACGGACAGGCCAAAAACTATATGCTCCCGAATCTTTTATTCCAGGGGCATAAAAAACAAAGATTTTTCGGTTTTGCCTTTATTCACTGAAATCTATAAATTATGCTTTTGAATAGTATTGATTTCATCTCAAATACATGAAACGTACAGTTAAAATCATTTTGATCCAATATTTATCAATTCAAGTGAGTTGTGCAGAAATTGGGCCAGTTTGTTTTCCAAAAAAGCAGTGTATGTTGTATCAAACCTCATGACCCAGTGAAGCCACTTGAACAAATAATTTTCAGTAAAATATGCTGAAATGCGGCGCTTCTTGCCTATGCATATTTCAACAGGCGAGAAGGAGCGTTGTATTTCAGCATATGCTGTTCAACAACTCAAGTGGTTTCTCTAGGTTTCGCAGTTTGAAACAAATTAAAAGGCCCATGAAATTGTTAAGCTTGTCCAACTAGCAGACCTACGACATCGTTATTTACTGTTAACTAATAGTTTTACCTCATCATAGGTCTGTTACACCGACAAGTTGTTAGCGGAGAGAGTTCATGAAATGTATCAGTTGCATCGGATTTGCCGACAAAAAAATTATTTGGTCCGATAAAAACTCATAATGTATCTATTATTTGAACAGATAAAAATTCCCAAATGTCTTAACACAGGAACCTGTCGTTTTATGAGAGAAAATGTTTTATTATTCACAACCTCAGGCCTCTGTGTTCCTCTTAGAAATATTATACATACAAGATGACGAACACAGTGGCTTAAGGTTGTGAATAATAATTTATTTTCTCTAATAAAATAACAGCTTTCTGTGGTCCAACATTTCATTGGAGGATTTCAGGAAGTCTGAACTGAATTATTTATTTTCAAGAATTTCAGATATTAAATGTCCTATGCATTCTCAAAATCCAGAGGAAGAGATTACTCATTAGACGTTTCTTCAAGAAATCAGTCCGTAAATTACTTCATCTAAGAGAGTCTAAGACAGAGGAAATTCGAGCAAACTTTATATATGATAACAAGTACATGCAAGTGTTCCAAGTACATGAATGATAACCATTACGAAAGTGTTCCAAGTATAAAAATCTTTTCCGTTTGCACTGTATCTCCTGAAATGTATCGCAGTACTAAAGGTATCACATTAGTACATGGGGAATCCCCTTCGGGTGCATAGCTAGGTCATTATCTAGGTCATTGTCCAGGTCATTATCTAGGTCATTGTCCTGTCAAATAGTTCCGATTATTTTCTTATTATTTTCAACAATTGGTGGAAAATACACACAATGTTTATCTTGAATTGTCTTCCCGTGATTGTTTACTAGATAGATGAAATAAAATTTTGAATATAGTTTAAAGTGTGTGAGACATCTACATGTGTGGAAGAATACGTGTGAAAATAGGTCCTCAGATCCAGATCATAAAATTCGAATAATTCCGGTCCAGAACCAGGTGCATGGCTTTGAAAAAATATTAAAAAAGTTGTGTACTTTTAATCTTTACGGCATTTTTTTCTATGTAATTCAAATAAAATTTCTAAACATTCAAAAGTAGTGTCAATGTGTTTAAGCCGGTGCGAATTGAGAGTTTTTCTCCTATTTTTGGTAAGAAAGTACTTGAAAAATAACTGGGATCTGGATCCTACACGGCAAAAAATGGCTTGTTCCCGACTTTAAAAATAAAATTCTAAACAAGTATAAAGAATTTAAATAATTGAATCATATCACATGAAAGGTCAATCAATAAGACATTGGAGCATGTGTCACTTGTTGAATTATCAGCTGTAACCTATGGCTCAGGTGAGCTAAAAAGGGGAAAAAAATTTTGTTGGGGTCCCGCCGGGGTTTGAAGCCACTCCCCATGGGTCCATTGGGCATAGAAAACATACATTATACCTATGTACAATCTTAAAAAAATATTCCTTAAAAATCCAAAAGTGGATATCTTGACAAAATTCTTTCACTTGTAGGGTACCATGCATGAGTACCTCATACCTGCAAATTGTCATGACAATCTGAAGAGTGGTTATAGAAAAGAAGCAGAAAATGTATGAAAATCACCCCCCCCCCCCTTCCTTTTTACATAAGAAAAAAATTCATAAAAAATCAAAAAAATAAAATTTAAGCATAAAATACATATCAAAGCATTAAGTAAGTTAAATATGATAAATATGTAGTAAATGAGTGTGTAAAATCATACACTTATTGAGTTATTTAAAGAAATAGTGCAAAAATGTGCATTTCTGACTAAGTCCGAAAAGACGTCAAAAACCCGTCAAAAATTTGACTTCGAAGTGGAACCAAAAATATCAACACTTCTTAAGACATCTCTCTAGACCATCCTGATGCTTTCGGTTTGTCGATACATGCTTCGGTTCTGAAGAAGAAGTTTGTCAAAGGAGGGTACCCCCCGTGACCTACTTTTGGCTGTGGTGGCGCCACCTGTTGACAGATCCGGACGAAAAACAACAACACTTGTAGGGGACCATGAGTACTTCATACCTACCAAGTTTCATCAAAATCCCTTCAGCCATTCTGGAGAAGAAGTTTAAAATGTGAAAAGTTTACGACGACGGACGACGACGGACGACGACGACGACGGACGACGGACGACAGACGCAACACTATGACAATAGCTCACTTGAGCCTATGGCTCAGGTGAGCTAAAAAGGGGAAAAAATTTTTGTTGGGGTCCCGCCGGGGTTTGAAGCCACTCCCCATGGGTCCATTGGGCATGGAAAACATACATTATACCTATGTACAATCTTAAAAAAATATTCCTTAAAAATCCAAAAGTGGATATCTTGACAAAATTCTTTCACTTGTAGGGTACCATGCATGAGTACCTCATACCTACAAATTGTCATGACAATCTGAAGAGTGGTTATAGAAAAGAAGCAGAAAATGTATGAAAATCACCCCCCCCCCCTTCCTTTTTACATAAGAAAAAAATTCATAAAAAATCAAAAAAATAAAATTTAAGCATAAAATACATATCAAAGCATTAAGTAAGTTAAATATGATAAATATGTAGTAAATGAGTGTGTAAAATCATACACTTATTGAGTTATTTAAAGAAATAGTGCAAAAATGTGCATTTCTGACTAAGTCCGAAAAGACGTCAAAAACGCGTCAAAAATTTGACTTCGAAGTGGAACCAAAAATAACAACACTTCTTAAGACATCTCTCTAGATCATCCTGATGCTTTCGGTTTGTCGATACATGCTTCGGTTCTGAAGAAGAAGTTTGTCAAAGGAGGGTACCCCCCGTGACCTACTTTTGGCTGTGGTGGCGCCACCTGTTGACAGATCCGGACGAAAAACAACAACACTTGTAGGGGACCATGAGTACTTCATACCTACCAAGTTTCATCAAAATCCCTTCAGCCATTCTGGAGAAGAAGTTTAAAATGTGAAAAGTTTACGACGACGACGGACGACGACGACGACGACGGACGACAGACGCAACACTATGACAATAGCTCACTTGAGCCTATGGCTCAGGTGAGCTAAAAATCAGTGGCGGATCCACCGCCCCCTTTGCCGGGGGGGTCAAGGGGCGAATTTTCCGATTTTTACTGAAAATGGGCCAAAATATACCTGTTTTTGGAAATTTTTGGGTCAGTGTCGGGGGGGGGGGGGGGGGGGGGGGGGGGGGGGCGGACGCCCCCTCCGCATCCCCCTAAATCTGCCACTGAAAATATTTGTCGTATCTCAATTTTTATTGCAGGTTAATATGAAAATTGAATCTGTTCAAAAGGAAATTTAGTTGTCCTGTAAAATCTGTTTTAAAAAACTGTCCGAATATAAGGTACGTGATAAATATTTCGGTAACTATACAGTGCGTTAGTCATTTTACGGCAACGTATGTTAAAGTTGTACAATAGAACGATTACATCTTGACATTTTCACGGCTGTAAATAAAATTTTAATACAAACTATTGACCACGCGCCTCCATGTCAGTCTTAATAGGGATAACGTGCTCCTGACGTTACAATGTATGTTTGCGGCCGGTAAATGCTTATTTTATGGTCGCAAACTGAGTCTTTTTTGCAACAGGTTACTGGAACCAGAAAAAAAACGGATGTTTGTACCGTAAAATCAGCACTTATCGGCCACAAACTTAACATCAAATGCAAGTTACTGCATTCATGTTAACGGCGAGTATGTTCTAATTTTATGGCCGTACCTGAGGAGGGAACAACCTATGAAATTCGGCTCTTATTTGAGACATTGCATTAGAATATATGGTAACTCGACAATATAGGGATCAATATGGAAGTAAGCCCATCGATTTTGAGGGAAAGATCAAAGGTCAAATTTGGCGATATGCTTATAATCAGGAGAAGCCTTTTGATATTGGGTAAACAGGTCAAAGGTCATGGTCACTTTTATGAAAAAAAACATTGGATTCTGTATAGATAATAATATTGCAGATTCAAGGTCACCACGCTCGGGAGGTCAGTTTTAAAATGCTCAGTAACATTTATAAACATTTTGCTGTTTGCCACCGGTTACAGACACAAAATGAACTCCCCCTACTTTCTACGTGGTTTAACATGTCTGTGTTTACTGATGATTTCTCCATGTATTTGACAGACAACACATATTTGAAGGTCATAATTCAATGATACCTTTAAATCACATTTAATATATTCAAGGGTGTGGGAGAAGGGGGGCAGTCGGGGCACTTGCCCCCCACTTTTAAAAGTGGGGGGATTCGGTCAATTTTCAAAATTTTTCTTTGGATCGCTACTGCTCGCCAGTTCTTTATAGACTTCCTGAATAATTTAGCTATTCTGATCCATCCTTAATACATATTACTTTATCAATGAACATGAAGACATTTAACTCAAACTATATAACATATTATTACATATACTTGTTCATGATAGAGGGTATAGAAAGTGTTTTCTAATAAGTCAATAATTTGCACCAGAAATGTTAAAATTTGTGCATACAGAACATGAAACTCCCATATTTTTCTTTATTCTCTTCCTCTCCCCCCCCCCCCCTTTTTTTTTGCTTGTTAGAAATTTTGGGATGTTGTGCCCCTCCACCTTTTCAGGCAGAGCTACCCCATTGTATATTATTCTAAACAAGCCTTACAACGCTACAAAAGTAGATAAAAATCAAAGGACTGAAGGTCCTGAAAGATACTTCTAGATCTACACAAAATTTATTGTCAGCAGATATTAAAATGTTGAATAATATCATCGTATGGCAATGATGATTATATTTTTTTAACACAGGATGCATATGTGAAGCTTATAATACACAATCAATGTTTATCTAACCTCGGTGTTGATATAAGAAATCAACTCTATAACTTTAATGCAATTTTTGAGTTATCTTTCCTAACATTGTCATAAACAAAGTAGTATACATGTATTACTATGCCACCATTGAGATGTGATAACAAGAATTATAGTTGATATTGTTTGGTGCATTTATTCTATATGAAATTAAAACTGTTTTCAAGATGGAGAATATTCTTGTTCTTGCATTTTGTATGTGGTAGACAGCAAATTCCTGAACTAGACACAGAACTATATTTTGAGGTGCAAAGCGGCAGTATCTCAATTTGCATACTTTGAAGCAGTTACCATAACAGTACGATACTTCCTGAAAGGAAGTATCTCAAAAAATCAAAAAAAAAAAAAAAATTCCGACCGACCTACCCTATTTTATTTCAGCATGTTATGGGAAACACACATATTATTTTTTTAGGCCTTAGTCATAAATTTTGGTATAAGTTATATGAGAATCAGTGCACAATCAAAATTAATAGACAAAACAATTTTTTAGATGGGCTATTTCCCATGCTAATTTTTCCCGTGATGTCGTGACGCTCTCCATGGGCTCAATGTTAAACTCGGTGACGTCAGGCTGAAATTTAACATTGAAAACGTCCCATCTAAAATTTATAAATGTCTGTATTAATTTGATTGCATAAACCCTCGACCATGTAACATATACCAAAATTTACGACTAAGTGAGATCTATTCAGTGATATATGTTTTATCTTAATTTTTGCATGACAAACAGGTCCGGGATTACTCCAGAAATGGCTATGATAGCTAAATATGGCTATAATAGCTATAAATGGCTATATTGGAGTAATAATTTTAAGTACTAAAAAAATAAATTTTCGAATTTTGAGCTAGTACTCAAAATCGCAAATGTTTATGACCATCTGAAAAATGTTTACTAAAGAAGTTGACATGTAAAATGTACCATCTTTGAGATTGAATGAGTCAAATTTTGATAACTTATCCTGGTCAAAACTTGAAAATTGTAAGTTTTGCATACCAACTTCTTTTGTAAACTTTGATCAGATGGTCATAAAGATTTGCGATTTTGAGTTTGAAAGAAAAATTCAAAATTTTTATTTTTCAGTACTTAAAATTATTTCTCCAATATAGCCATTTATAGCTATTATAGCCATATTTAGCTATTATAGCCATTTCTGGAGTAATCCCGTACCTGACAAAGTACTCAAAACGCGTTTATCCACTTTCGGAAGTGAGTCGTGCGGACAGTAGGGCATTTTCCAGTACCAGTCATTAGAATTTATTGAAAAATCATGGTAATATAGGTAAAGTGTTCTAACTTCTAGTTTGTGCTGTCCAAATTTTATGTGCATGTCTTAAAAATTAAGGAAATAGAGCAAAACATGCTTTAAAAATCAGCGATAATTACTTCTCTATCAGTATTCATTTCAAATAAATCTAAATGAAAAATGTTAGGCAATATCCTGTTATTTGTGCCGCGGCACAAATAAGTTTTTATCCTTTTCTAATAACCTGATAACAATCGCCTTTTGTTGTGTTCATAAATCTGGGTCATTCAGACGCTTGAATTTCAAATCCGTACGGAATAAACCGATTTTAAGAATTTTTTTTTCATTCAATTCCCTTAATATCCTGTAGAACAAGTGTCTTAAAATGTGCGTTTTTCTAAAAAGCGGCACAAATAATTAAATTTCATTTTCCATACGATCTTTTCATTCCGTTGAAAGGGGGAAGTGTCCCCCGGGAAGAGGGTTTATTGGGGGGATTTATTCTACCATAAAACGGGGCTTGGCTTTTTTGGGGGTTAGGACAAGTGTCTTAAAATGTGCAGGTTTCTAAAAAAAGCGGCACAAATAATTAAAGGGGGGCGGCACAAATAACAGGAGTATATATATACGGACGCATTTCATTTTCCATACGATCTTTTCATTCCGTTGAAAGGGGAAAGTGTCCCCCGGGAAGAGGGTTTCTTGGGGGGTACAATTCTACCAGAAAACGGGGCTTGGCTTTTTTGGGGGTTAGGACAAGTGTCTTAAAATGTGCAGGTTTTTAAAAAAGCGGCACAAATAATTAAAGGGGGGCGGCACAAATAACAGGAGTATATATATACAGACGCATTTCATTTTCCATACGATCTTTTCATTCCGTTGAAAGGGGGAAGTGTCCCCCGGGAAGAGGGTTTATTGGGGGGATTTATTCTACCATAAAACGGGGCTTGGCTTTTTTGGGGGTTAGGACAAGTGTCTTAAAATGTGCAGGTTTCTAAAAAAGCGGCACAAATAATTAAAGGGGGCGGCACAAATAACAGGAGTATAAATATACGGACGCATTTCATTTTCCATACGATCTTTTCCTTCCGCTGAAAGGGGGAAGTGTCCCCCGGGAAGAGGGTTTCTTGGGGGGGGGGGGGGGGGGGGGTACAATTCTACCAGAAAACGGGGCTTGGCTTTTTTGGGGGTTAGGACAAGTGTCTTAAAATGTGCATGTTTCTAAAAAAGCGGCACAAATAATTAAAGGGGGGCGGCACAAATAACAGGAGTATATATATACGGACGCATTTCATTTTCCATACGATCTTTTCATTCCGTTGAAAGGGGGAAGTGTCTCCCGGGAAGAGGGTTTCTTGGGGGGTACAATTCTACCAGAAAACGGGGCTTGGCTTTTTTGGGGGTCAGGACGAGTGTCTTAAAATGTGCAGGTATAAAAAAAGCGGCACAAATAATTCAAGGGGGGCGGCACAAATAACAGGAGTATATATACTCCTGTTATTTGTGCCGCCCCCTTTAGTTATTTGTACCGCTCTTTTTTAGAAACCTGCATTTCATTTTCCATACGATCTTTTCTTTCCTTTGAAAGGGAGAAGTTGGGTTTAGGACAAGTGTCTTAAATTGTACAGGTTTCTTAAAAAAGCGGCACAAATAATGAGAAGGGGCGGCACAAATAATTTTATTGATATTTCATTCACATATTTCATATTGGAGCGTTCGAAATTGCCTGAAATGGATACGATGCTTCCTACAAGAAATGAAAAAATAAACATCTTGCATTTAATCCGTATATTAGCATATTAAGAATAATTCATAATTTAAGAATAACGGAATAAATGACATGAATCTAAACTCAATACTGTTTAATAGAACACTCTATTTCACGCACGATTAGTTATACCTTTGAATTTGCCCTTTATTCCGTCCTTTACAGTAATCAGGAATCATCTCAATGATATTATTTGGCCTTTATTCCGTATTTTACAAATGGAGAACTGACTAGAAGAGTTGTTAAATTTTAAACGTTATGTTTACGGAATAAAGCCATTAAATAATGAATTTCTATGCAGAAATAATGGCCGGGAAAACTTAATTTAGAATATAATTATTTAATGGCTTTATTCCGTAAACATAACGTTTAACATTTAACAACTCTTCTAGTCAGTTCTCCATTTGTAAAATACGGAATAAAGGCCTAATGATATAATTGAGATGATTTCTGATTACTGTGTAGGACGGAATAAAGGGCAAATTCAAAGGTATAAACTAATCGTGCGTGAAATAGAGTGTTCTATTAAACAGTATTGAGTTTAGATTCAGAACAGTATTGAGAAATTATGAAAACAAAAGTCATAAAATTGGTTTATTCCGTAAGAATTCAAATTCAAGCGTCTGGATGACCCAGATTTATGAACACAACAAAATGCGACATGAATCAAGTAATTAGAATTAGATAAAAACTTATTTGTGCCGCGGCACAAATAACAGGATATTGCCAAATGTTAATTTAAGCAAAATCATTCCATCATAAATACTGACAAAACGCAGTGTTGGATGTTGTACGTCTGCACGTCTATCTTCTGAAATTCTTTTCAGGTTTTCTACTTTCAGTTTTGAATACGAAAATTTCTGAACGGCCAAAAATAACAGTTTTTGCCTTAAACAAAGTTGTAAAACTTCTTTAGATCAAACAGAAGCCAAGTGGTTATATTAAATGTTTTGAAAGCTACTTTTCCTCTATCAATTTGACTAATCCGAAACTGTCATTCGAGAAAAACAGTGTCGAAATGGCTCGTCCCAAGGAGGATGATTGGAAGGGGAATATTCTAAAGCAACTTAGATTAAGAGATCAAAAACAAAAACAACCATTTGAAGACTTAATTAATTCACGTAAATAATGCTTAAAAAGAGACTGCACTGTGCAATCAATTCTTTATAGTTGAATTATACAAAAATGACAGCTCTTGAATTTCCTCTGATCAGAATAGCAGCTCACACACCCACAGCAAGACTCAGACGCTTATCTTTTAAGATTGTTAAACATTGAAAAAAAAAAACAACCTAAATGACCTAAATGTAGTTGCATCGATATAGATTTCTTCTCTGCTCTGCCACCTCATGTATTGTTAGACCAGGCCAAATTTTTATTCTTGAGTTGGTATTTTGGCCTGAGACAAGGGCATTTGAAAAGTGGTAGAATTTACAATTATACAATTTTTTTCAGAATTTGCTCATACCTTGAATTTTCCAGTTATTTATGTAATATGTTGCTTTTTTACATTTCCTTTATCATCATTTGATTCCTTTAAGTGCTTAGCGTACATCAGAAATCTAATTATTTTTACCAACTCAACAACACTATCCTTAAAAGAGTTCAGACAAATCTGTATTTAGGAGTCATGTTATCAGCCGACTTAAAATGGACGACACATATAAATAATATATGTAAGAAGGCCAGTGCCACACTTGACTTCATCAGGCGAAACCTCCAGTGCCACACTTGGCTTCATCAGGCGAAACAGTCCGTCATTGCCTGACATCTACTCGTAAAACAGCATATATATCGTTAGTTTGCTCCACATTAGAATATGGAGCCATCATTTGGGATCCTTTTATTCAATCGGACATCATTAAGATGGAAAAGATTCAGAGGAAAGCTGCCCGTTTTATCACAGTAGACTACAAGACCCGGTCGCCTGGTAGTGTTACCAACATGCTTAAAAACCTGGACCTCCAACTTCTCCAGGATCGTAGGAGAGAACTGCATCTGACGTTCTTGTTCAAGGTGGTTGAGGGGCTAGTGCCAGCAATACCACCCGATACTTACATTGTACCTAAAAATGTAGTACCAGTTTCAAACAAGCGCCGTATTACTAATAGGGCCAAACGATGCACTGACTTCGAAGCTAGGAACGTTGTTCATAGCTCAAACCATACTCGCTGCTTTAACATACCTACATGTAATTCCATCATCAGGAAGAATTCATTTTTCATACGTACATGTACAGTCACAGAGTGGAACGAACTGGATAACCACCAAGTGCTATCAAAGACTGTGGAAGGCTTTAGATCCAGCCTGAAGCACGATTAAGTAAGTTTATGCGCTCTCTCATTCCGTTGATCACAAGCCAGTATTGGTAATTCAACGTACCCATACAGATACAGAGATTTCTAGTCACTTTTCTGTGTGCAACTTTACTTTCACTTTCCAACTTGTTTATTATTAGTTCCAGTTGTCTCGTGTTGATGACTTTTTGCTCTGAATTCTTTCATAGTTTTTGCTCACATAATCAGAATTATGCATATCAATCTCATATTGGGATGAAAAATACCGATTCAAGTATTGAATACTTTCATAATTTAACCAAATAAATGAAAATATTGACGACAATACACGAGTTTAGAGATCCTGTTACGGACCGGAATTTTTCAAATTTTACGTGCGCCATTGACAAAAGGTGGGACACCTGTTGATGGTGCGTGATGTAATATCTAGGGAATTTCACAAATAGTGCAAAATCGTGTGATACCCACAGTAGAAATGAATTTAGATATCAGACCAACAGAATTCTACAGCATACATGTACATGTAAGAAGATCATTTTATGCTAAATAATCGCCGATATTAGGATTTTAACATGGAAAATTGATTGTAATCAAGTACTGCTCACCTCAAATCACTTGATATCAATCTAAAACTTAAAATAAATGCTTATAAAGTGTCAATCCAGACTTTTGTAACATTCAGAAAGGCAGCAAGCTTATCCTGGAAGCTCATATATTACTCTTAAATTTATTGCAATTCAAAACAGGCGGTCCATCAACTTGCCATACCTGTACTGCGAAATGTAAACAGTCCCACTTTTGTACCACATGACCAGAAATCCGTGTTTAAAAACCAAATAGTTGCGGTCCGTATTCAGGATCTCAAAACCAACGTATTGCTTGTATTTCTGTGCATGTATGGTTTTGAATTTGGACTGAAAAGACATCAGTACGAAACATGCCGAAAAGTTGAAGAAGGAGAGTACATGTATTTTGAATCACAGAAAATTGAGAGGAATCTTGCTTAATGGACTTGAAAATTGCAAAATCAAATGAACAAAGGTAAATAATGACATAGCCAATAGAAAAAATCAAAATATGGGCAGATTATGAAAAAAATTGTATAATTGTAAATTCTACCACTTTTCAAATGTTCTTGTCTCAGGTCAAAATACCAACTCAAGAATAAAATTTTGGCCTATTCTCGGTCTAATGTATTGTAAGATGACTCTGTTCCCGATATTTCTCTGAAAATATGAATTATGGCAAAGCCCATGAAGCGAAGCGAAGACGGTGCATGAAAATTCCAGAAAAAATCGCATGGGCCAACGCACGTTGCAGTGTTTATATGGAATACGAAACTAAGGATTAAAAAAATTCCGTATAGAATTCAAAACTTTTCAGTCTCCTGTTGCAGACATTTTTCGTATAATTTCGTATAATTTTCGTATAAAAACTAACTAACTAAAATGGCGGCGTCCATCTTGGTTGAAGAAAAATAAATTGGTCAGTATCACAGGCACATGTAGAAAGAGCGTCAATATCTTGTATGATACCCCTTTACAGGTAATAAGGGAATATATGTATAGAGAGACAAGGCTTCCGACGAATTTTCAGCTAGAAGTAGCATCTAAAATGTTTGCATTTGTCATGTTTGAAGGGCAAAATGGGGTATGACCATAAAGATTTATTTGTATACTTCCTAGAAACATCAATAATTCACCCAAAAAGATCTCATAACATAGCCTAATCGTCTACCTAAGTTGGACTGTTTTCTACTTTCTGTCTTGAATCTCCATTGCCAGATTGGACAAATACTGATTCATTCAGAGGCTTTACTCTGCTTACTGTAAGCAATGTAAAACACCTGGATGATTCTGATAAGCTAATCTGGCAATGGAGGTTCAAGACAGAAAGTAGAAAACAGTCCAACTTAGGTAGACAATTAGGCTATGTTATGAGGTCTTTTTGGGTGAATTATTGATGTTTTTAGGAAGTATACAAATAAATCTTTATGGTCATACCCCGTTTTGCCCTTCAAGTGCAAAAAATTACAGAAATGCTTCTTCTAGCTGAAAATTCGTCGGATGCCTTGTCTCTCTATAAGATACCAGTATTCTCTTATGACCATACGGGATATTGACGGTCTTTCTACATGTGCCTGTGGTCAGTATGTATCTTTTCTTCCTTATTTTCGTTCTTTTTTCCACTTGTTTCATAGCGAAGCAAAGCGAGCAAGCTTTAATGGTAACACATATATATGAAACAAGTGGAAAAATGAACAAAAATAAGGAAGAAAAGATACATACTGACCAATTTATTTTTCTTCAACCAAGAATTGGCAAGATGGGCGCCGCCATTTTAGTCAGTTTTTATACGAAAATATTTCTAGATTATCTCTATTTTTGTAGCTATATGGTGTAGATTTGGTTTTTACAGTGTGTAATATAAAGCTTGGATGAAAAGTAGTGAAATAGTTGAAAAGTGACTTAGCTTATGATGTCTGCAACAGGAGACTGAAAAATTTTGAATCCTTAGTTTCGTATCCTGTAAGAAAATTTTTGAATCCTTAGTTTCGTATGCAATATGGATTTTTTTATCCTTAGTTTCGTATGATCCTATATAAACACTGCAACTTGCACCGGTCCCATGCAATTTCATGCACCGTCTTCGCTTCGCTTCAAGGGCTTTGCCATAATTCATATTATATATGTGTTACCATTAAAGCTTGCTCGCTTCGCTATGAATTATGGCAAAGCCATAGTGAGGACGCATTGGGAGACAATGAAAAATAAAAATATATAATATGAATTATGGCAAAGCCCTTGAAGCGAAACGAAGACGGTGCGTGGAATTGCATGGGCCGACGCAAGTTGCAGTGTTTATAGCGAGCGGAGCTCGCTGCAAAGGCCCAAAGGGCCTTTGCGAGCGAAGCTCGCCCTTATGGTAACGCCTATACACTTACCTTAGTGAGAAAATATGCTGAATCAAAGAATGAGAATGTACTACTATGCTTTCAAAAACTTTCGTCCCCTCGCAGACAGAGTTACTGCGGAGATGCTGAATATTGCCATTTAATTATATTTTCGACTCCGAGTATACGTATATGTTATACTCAATTTTTGTTTACAAGTTAAATTTATTGACATAATTTTTCGTAAAGCAGATTACGAAATAGCATCGACAACTCGGCGTAACCGCGGAATCTTTTTAAGAAAGCCGACATCTTCGTTTGAGTATTTTGTTTACTGTGCTTCTATGACGTCATTGTCGTCATCGCGCCAAATTCTTAATGTCACTTTGACGTTGTAAGATTTTCCTTTAATGGACGTATTTTTAAACGCTTCTAAAAAGGTCAATAAACCGGCCAAAGTATTCCCATGGGCGATTTTGTGTTCAATCCGGATGGCTTCACGTTATTAAGTTTCTCAATCCAGAACACTTCTCGGATGTTACGATAATATTTGGAGGCATCCGAACATTTCTCCAAAATTATAATTTTGATGTCCGATATTAAGGTACCCGTTGTACAAATAGATATCAAGAGTATTATATAGTTATAATCATGGAATATTTTTACCTAAATATACATAATACAACATAAAAAAATATTTCTATCATCGAAGGTCAACATGCCGACCGTCGCTCAAGCCACGGAAACTATCGAGACACCGCCGAAGATTACCGAGATAATTTTAACACTGTTTAAATGGACGAGACATCCACGAGATCTCCATTTGTACACTGGATACGTTAAGCGGTTTTCTTTATTGAAATGTTATGAAACAGGCTTTGGACGATTGTATCTGACATCGGCGAGATGGATTTTTTTCTTTTGGGCGATATGCAATGAGTTATTTATTTTCATTAACCGTTTTATAACAAAATTAAAATGGCTTGAAATAAAAAAAATCACATGTAGAAAATATAACCAGGTCTGTTTATAAATCCTTGGTCTGACCAGTTCTAGCTGAGCTCTTTAAACTAGATCGTTGATATCATAGTTTCAAAATCATACACCTTTTGTGTTTGCTAGTTGCTCGTATTTTTCTGTAAATTTGACTGGAATCCCCCCCCCCCCCCCCTCAACCTAATCTAATATTTGCTGGTCAAGGCCAAAACAGGAACGTACAAAGAACCATATTTTAAGCCCCACACCCCCCTTAAAATGTTCATCTGCTGGTCTAGACCAATTTTACAAATGCCTCTGTGTTTCCACTCGCCTTATACTGCCTTTTTTTTTTTTTTTTGGCAATCACCAAACAGAAAGTTTTGTAAGATAGGATAAACCGTCATAGTCTAAAATCATATTTATTTTCTCTCCGCTCGCACAAAAAGGCTTTGCCTTGATTCATATTAAAGGATTATATGAAACTAAGGTTTAAAAAAAATCCATATACCGGTAGCATACGAAACTAAGGATTCAAAAGTTTTCTTACAGGATACGAAACTAAGGATTCAAAATTTTTCAGTCTCCTGTTGCAGACATCATAAGCTAACACTTTTCAACTATTTCACTACTTTTCATCCTAGCTTTTTATTACACACAGTAAAAACCGAATCTACACCATCTTTTCATAATTGATTTTTTCATAATTTCTCTTTGGGAATTTCAGGGTGATTTTTTGGGAAAAATAGAGGAAATTTGGCATTGGGAAGGGGCCGAAATTCGGCCCCAAATCAAGAAAAAAAAACCCCTGCAAACCATTAGTTATTTTGGTCCGAATGTCTGATATGGGTTTGAACTTCATACTCCCTGGATCGAAATCTGGCATCCCATAAACGCAAAAAATTAAGAAAATAATGGATTGAAAATTGGAATTTAATTATGTATTTGAATTTTTGGAAACTGTTCAAACATCAAATGCCTGACTTAATGTGGGCAAATTTAAATATGTGGAGGGAGGGATCGCTGGAAAACCATTGAAACGCAAAATATCTTACATTAGCAAGATGAGAGAAAAGGATGGTACAAAAAAAAAAAACAGACCTGACAGAAAGTTTTCTGCATCGTGGAAATTTGGTCGTCTGTTGTTGGAGTATAACTCTTATAAGAACATTATGACTTGCAGCCGGTTTATGCACCACATACTCAAAATCACATGAAATCAATAGAGCCCCAAAACTCAAAGAGATGATGACTTGATTGAAGGATGTACTGTATGTCTGAAGAAATAACTGGAAAATGGTGGGGGTGTTTTACAGCGACTTGAAATATACTGTTACTGAATCGTGTTTTTTTTTTTTTTCTTGGTCAGATGCATTTGCTTCTGGTCCTATGTGACGACAAAAACTGTCTGACTGAATGTCCTATGCATGAAAAAAAAGTGTCGTGTAGACTGCTGTCATAATCTCAATCCAGAGTTAAATTTGGAATTTCTAATAAGCAAGCTAAATACATGTACATGATAAACCATCATCACGAATGTCTTATGATGTTATGGTGTACAGTGCGATAGATACAGCTGCATCAGAGAAGTGATATAATTTTGCTGTATGAGTGTATCTTCTCAAAATAATATGAATTATGGCAAAGCCGTTGTGCAACAAAAAATCATCAGAGCTTTTGTCCGACTCAGAGCTAGAAACTGTCGAACATTTGAAATATCCACCAGAGATTGGCTGTAATCTAGCACTTTTAGTAAACTCTGCTTACAAATCGTAAATGACATCATGTGTTTATTTCATTCTTCAAACTTGCTGTACCAGATATTTCTTGTATGTTTCGTACTAATTTATGATATCAAGTTAGATTTATTTTGTTTTTCGTTTTTCCTTACAGAAAGCAAGCTCTTTGAAAATGCAGTTTCCTTGAAAACAAAAAATGTACAGTTGACATTAGAAGCTGAAAAATTAAAGGAAGAAAATCTAAATTTACAGATACAGGGGTAAACATTTTATTTTATTTATTTATTTATTTATTTTTTTAGCTCTTGTTAAATCACATGAGAGTAGATAATGCCAAATTTGAAATTTCATAATTTTATGCCAGGTATAGATGGGTATTGTCTTTGTACAAGTTCAATTTCAGTTCAATCTGCCTTTGATTGATCTAATTTTATTCATCTACGAAGGGCACAGAATTACCATTTATACATTATCTGATGCTGGAATTTTCCAAATTCGAAAAATAAATTCCTTAAAAACTGACAAAAGATAATCTTACATGTAACAAATTCATTCACCTAAAAGTGTTTTAGCTCATCAGAGCAAAGTTCAAGTGAGTTACAAAATTTATTATAAAAGCTGTCCATCTGTTGTCCATCTGCTGTGTCAACTCTCCTCTTGGAGTAAACTGCTGCACAGAATTTCATGAAACCTAACAGGAAGCAAGTACCCTGGTCCCAAGGTAGTCTACCAAAATATTTTTTTATTGAATCCATCAAAGATGATTGTTACCAATGGATCCAAATGTTTTATGCATTTTTTACTTAATCCCATTAACTATGTTGCACATAATTCAATGAAACCTTACCAGAAGCAATTATAAATTTTTGTTTTTTTTACTCTATTTTTTAAACAAACTGAGCCCTAAGTGATCTCATTGGCTCGTGCACTTTTTGACTCCTCACCCTTATCCCCTGCATAGTATTTTGTGTAATCTAAATAACAGAAGCAAGTACTCAAAGTCTTCAGCCAAAATTTGGTTTTTCAACCCTGATCCAAGAAATACATGTAAGATTATAAATGAGTCTTTGTTTTATAGTATTTTGACTCCTCTTTGTGCTACAGTATTTTGACTCCTCATTGTGTTATTATAGTATTTTGACTCCTCATCGTGTTATTATAGTATTTTGACTCCTCATTGTGTTATTACAGTATTTTGACTCCTCATTGTGTTATTATAGTATTTTGACTCCTCTTTGTGTTATAACAGTATTTTGACTCATCATTGTGTTATTATAGTATTTTGACTCCTCTTTGTGTTCTTATAGTATTTTGACTCCTCATCGTGTTATAGTATTTTGACTCCTAATTGTGTTCTTATTGTATTTTGACTCCTCATTGTGTTCTTATAGTATTTTGACTTCTCATTTTGTTATTATAGTATTTTAACTCCTCATTGCGTTCTTATAGTATTTTGACTCCTCTTTGTGTTTGAATGGTATTTTGACTCCTCTTTGTGTTACAGTGGAGGAGGGGGAGGAGGTAACAACCAGGTTTTAGAGCAGAAGCTGTATAAACTACAAGAGGAGCTGACAGATGTACTCAAAAAGAGAGGAGAGGTAAGATGATAATGGTATCAGAGTTTATTCGTAGTAGGAATGGGGCTGGGTCTCCAGGAATTTTACCGTGTGTTTCATTATTAGGCAGCTTTGTGTAAAATCAATTTTCTCCCTGAGATTGATGTTTTTAAATCTATCAGTCAGCTTCATTGAATTAAAAATCTGCATTTTACTATCAAAACTTTGCATAATTATAAGGTTTCACAGGAAATTTTGTATTTGAATTTTCTGTTCCAAATTAGGGAAAAAAACTATTTCACATTGTGAAGGGCCCTTATAACGGACCCAAATTGGCTAGTAAATATATGATGGAAAAGGAGTCTACAGTGGAAAGTAATCATAGATATTTACTCAGTTAATCATTGACAGTTAAACAATTAACATTTTGAAGTATGAGGTTAAGATATTATTAATATTATTAAGTCAGAAGAATGCAAGTGATTATTCAGACTGTTTCTCATTTATCAATCAATGTTTTGGTTTAAGATTGGTAAAACCATATGTTAAATATATAAAATATGTTTGTATTTTTTAGAATACACAGCAAATTATAGACCTAAATAATCTGTTACAAGAAAAAGAGAGGGAAATCCAGATCAAAGACTCAAAGTAAGTTTATATCGCCCGGCATAGGCGTCCGCACTATAGGTTAAGCTAAACGGGACAGGTCCATTCCCACCAAGCTATAAGTCCTACATCAACCAAACTTGCATGGATGATGCATCTGAGGATGCTTACAACAATGCATGATACGGAGGCTGCATCTGACCTACATTTCATGCTTGAGTGGGCAGGTTAGGTAAAATGGGACAGGTCCATTCCCGCCTTACTATAAGTCCTGCACCAACCATACTTGCATAGATGATGCATCTGAGGATGCTTACAACAAGGCATGGTACGGAGGCTGCATCTGACCTACATTTTACACTTGAGTGAGCAGGTTAAGTAAAATGGGACAGGAACATTCCCGCCTTACTATAAGTCCTACATGAACCAAACTTGCATGGATGATGCATCTGAGGATGCTTATTGCAATGCATGGTATAGAGGCTGCATCTGACCCACATTTTACACTTGAGTGAGCAGGTTAAGTAAAATCGGACAGGTCCATCAACCAAACTTGTATGGATGATGCATCTGAGGATGCTTACTACAATGCATGGTATAGAGGCTGCATCTTACCCACATTTCATGCTTGAGCGAGCATTTTAGGTAAATGGGACAGGTCCATTCCTACATTACTATAAGTTGTAGGTCATCCAAAGTTGTGGTTGATTCATCTTAGGATGCTTACAACAATGCATGGTATGGAGGCTGCATCTGACCTACATTTCATGCTTTAGAGACCAGCTTTAGTAGAATGGGATATGTCCATTCCTGCCTTACTATAAGTCCTACATCAACCAAACTTGTGTGGATGATGCATCTAAGGATGCTTAATGCAATGCATGGTACAGATGCTGCATCTGACCCACATTCCATGCTTGAGCAATCAGGTTAAATAAGATGGGACAGGTCCATTTCCGGCCTATTTGAAGTCCTAGATCAATAAAAAAAACTTGTGTGGGTGATGTATCTGAGGATGCTTACTGCAATGCTCTGTAAAGATGCTGCATCTGACCTATATTTCATGCTTGATTGACCAGGTATGGTAAAATTATAATCTTCATTTCTAGCCTTTGAATTTTTTATCAACCAAACTTATGTGGATGGTGCATCTGGAAATACTTTGTGCAATGTAGGTACAGATGCTGGTCATGGGACAATGATGCCGTCGAGGTGAGGGCTGTCATCTCTGATGACTCTATGTTTGATAATAATGTTAAAACCTGATAGCAAGTTTTCCCTTCCCATTGCAGATAATTCTTTGTAAATCATTTCTGATTACAGATGATTTTCATATTACCACTTTAACTATGCACATCAAGAAACCGAGGTGCACATCACAGCTTTTGATGTTATTTCTCACTGTGACGTCGTAAGAGATCTATGGCTTCTCAGCAACGTCAGAAGTTGTGATGTCGGATCTATTATGCAAGTCTAGTTGTAATTTGAAAATTGTTTATTGAAAGACGTTATGGCACAATATATGATTTCATAAAAACTTTATCATGTTCAAAGTACATAAACATATTAATCAAATTTTTGTTTAACCTGAGATTAAAGTAGATGTGTTATCTTTATTTTCAGGCTTAGTGATACATTAGCAGAAAAAATAGCTCTTAAAGGAGAGATAAAAAATTTAGAATCTACAATAATGGAATTAGAAGCAACAAATCAGGTATTTTATACATGAAAAATATCCAGCAAGAACATATAATTTTAATGTACAGTGAAACCTGTCTAATCTGATAACTGTCTATTCAGATAGAACTTTTGGTCCCAAAGAATTTTCTATCTTTTCCTGTATAAAATAACCTTTGTTAACTGAACGCTGCCTGCTTCGAATACTGATATACATTTTAGTCCCAGTGACATATTATACATGTATTTTACACTGTCTAAACAGATATGTTGAAACAACACCTACCCTGACCAACCCATGTTTTGATTATTTATCACCCCTAGGAGTAGCTGATGAATTAAAACTATAGCTAAATGGACTCCATTCTCTTATTAGTAACCTGCCTAAGCCTTGGCCAGTATCTCAATTGTTTGTATTATAATGAGTTCAATTTGAATGTAAACTTTTCACCAAGTACAAATATGAAAATTTCTTAGCCAATTTCATCTGACTTTTTCATGGAGTATATATTTCAAAATTTAACTGATTATCATAAAGATGATAATTTTTATGAGAATTAAGAGTTTAAACAGTTCATGGTAAACAAGAAAGCATTACTGTTTCACAGTTTTATGATGAATTTTTCCCTAGGAATATAAAGATAGCTTGAAGAAATTATCAGGATGCCTTAATTCTATTAAACCTGTGTAATGTGATAACCTGTCTTTACCGGTATTTTTTCTTGCTCTGAGTCAATATTGGTTTAGACAGGTTTCACTGTATTTGTGTTGTTATTTTCCTGTATTTCAAGATTTAAATTCTACATTTCATTTGCTAAAGAAAACATTATGATTTGATAGACTGATTCATGTTGTTTACATGTTATTCATATACAGAGATTAGGGTATGATCCATCAGTGTTAAAATTCATCCATAAGTTATAAAAGTAATCAGAGATGTAAAGTGAGCACATTTCTCATCAAAACATATCAAGCTCACTTGCGCTCATCTCCTTCTTGACTTACTTTGGACATCTTTATAAATTTCCTATCAATAAGTCCTATCTTAAATTTCGAAACATCCTGTCAAATGATGAATTTCATGCTGCTTTAGATGACAATTTCTTACAAGAGTAGAGACAGAAATGAGATCATCACTTTCGAATTCTTGCACATAAACAAATGTGCTAATTCAGATGTTTGCCCTTAACAATTTTAATGTAAATTGAAATGTAAGCAAAATATGAGAGAAACTCACCAGGTCAGAGAGGACGGGTGCAAGTGGACCGCTACTGATTACATATTTATATAAAACAGTTCATACTAGTTCATATTACCGTATTTCATGTATTTATGGTTGAAAAGGGCACAGGTATACAACATATGAATTAATTGCTTTGCTATGCACTTTTGTAAATGTTGTAAAGACCACATTTTGACTAAAAATAAATATCCTTGATAATTTTTTTTCTTTGTCAGATGTTAAAAGATGAGCACCAAGCCTTACAGCTTGCTTTTACGGCATTAGAAGAAAAATATCGCAAGGTTCAAACAGACAATCAAGAATTGGTCAATAGAGTTATAGAACAGAAGGCTGCGATTGCCAAAGATCTAAATGCTGAAAATGATAGATTTATGCAGTAAGTGAATATGATAGATTTTATTTATTCAGAAAGAAAAAAATTATAGGTGTATACAGTAAGTCAAAATAATAGATTTATGCTGTGAGTTATCATGAATGGAGTTCAGTGACCTATTGTTATAGATTTGAATGGAAATTCTTAGTTGCTATTTAAACTTACATTATGCAAAGAAAGTTTGTGTGCTCGCAAAGTAGATAATAGGAGCATATTGTCCAAATTTTAGTGTATGAATAGGAAATACATGTATGTTAACTTCCAAATTACATGTATATCATTATGGTGCTTGTACATGTAAATCAGCTTGATTCCAGTACACCTTATTATATATGTATGTATCTTAATAGACAGAGAAAGGTGTTTGCTGTATGTGTAAACCTTTGATATACCGGTACATGTATTTACAATATGTTGACATATGTTTTCAACTTTTTTCCTTTCAAGAAAAAGGCAAGCACAGTTGCGGAGGCAGTTAGAGGATGCAGCAAAAGAAAATATTCCAATTAAGTTAGTAATCTCCAAGGCAACCTCAGATAACCTGCAAAGTTATTAATAAACTCCTCAAGTAACCTCCCAGAATAGATTATTCATACAAGTCACGATGAAATAAATAATTAATTTCATAGAGAAGTTGGTCTTTAAGTCAGATAAGTGAGTTACATGCAGAGGAAGAAGCTCATACTGTCTGTGTGTCAAACTTGGGAAATTGGAGAAGGGCAATTTTGCCTAACTTAAAAAACTAAACATTAGATTGATACCAACTTGCTTACTCTTAACTTTTTGTATAGCATGGGCAGATCCAGGAATTTTTTTTCATGGGGGTCCTAAAGTCCGAATTTTTTGAAGAGCAAAAATTAAAAAAAAAACGCAAGATAATAAAGTTTTTAGCTCACCTCGACGAAGTTGAGATGAGCTTATGCTATAACCCCGGTGTCCGCGTCCACATCTGGTTAAAGTTTTTAGGGTAACTCAGTATCTGACAAAGTACTGATGCTACAGTAACCAAACTTGCATAAGTGATTCATCTTTGGATGCTGAGGTGAACCCGTGCATCGGATGCTGCATCTGACCTAAATTTTCCGGTTGAATGACTTTGTCAATGTCTGGTTAAAGTTTTTGGGGTAGCTCAGTATCTGAAAAAGTACTGATGCTACAGTAACCAAACTTGCACCAGTGATACATCTTTGGATGATGAGGTGAACCCATGCATCCAATGCAGCATCTGACTTCCTTTTTTCGCTTGAGTGATTTTGCCTTTAAAGGCCAATATTGAGCTAAGTATAAGTGCTACATGTACCAAACTTGCATATTGGATGTATCTTTGATCAAATTTTCAAAAAATGACCTTGACCTACTTATCTGCTTGATTGATTTTGCCTTTAGAGGCCAATATTGAGCAAAGTATAAGTGCTATATGTACCAAACTTGCATATTGGATGTATCTTTGATCAACCTTTCATAAAATGACCTTGACCTACTTTTTCCGCTTGAGTGATTTTGCCTTTAGAGGCCAATATTGAGCAAAGTATAAGTGCTACATGTACCAAACTTGCATATTGGATGTATCTTTGATCAAATTTTCATAAAATGACCTTGACCTACTTTTTCCGCTTAAGTGATTTTGCCTTAAAAGGCAATATTGAGCAAAGTATAAGTGCTACATCTACCAAACTTTCATATTGGATGTATCTTTGATCAACCTTTCATAAAATGACCTTGACCTACTTTTTCTGCTTGAATGATTTTGCTTTTAGAGGCCAATATTGAGCAAAGTATAAGTGCTACATGTACCAAACTTGCATATTGGATATATCTTTGATCAAATTTTCATAAAATGACCTTGACCTACTTTTTCTGCTTGTGTGATTTTGCCTTTAGAGGCCAATATTGAGCAAAGTATAAGTGCTACATGTACCAAACTTGCATATTGGATGTATCTTTGATCAACCTTTCATAAAATGACCTTGACCTACTTTTTTCCACTTGAGTGATTTTTCTTTTTGAAGCCAATATACATCTACTGAGAGAAAAGTTCAAATTGAACTTTGCTGCCGCGAGGTGAGCTTCGTAATCTTTGATTACACTATGTTTGATCAGTCCTTGAATTTTCACGTCATAGTACTTGATTATTGATTGTCAGTTCTAATAATATTATGTAAATACAACAAATGGCGAGCGATAGCAAGCCAGCGAAATTTTTTCCTGAGCATTGGAATAAAATTCACTAATCGTGTCTTTTTCAGTTTCTTTTCGTTTTCTTAGTGCCCTTGTTTATTGACCTAGGTATAATGTATATGTGTTGTATATAGGAAAGCGCAGAATCATTTGAAAATAACGTACATGTATGTAATAAATTCTGGCGAGCAGAAGCGAGCCAGACAAAATTTTTGAAATGCTGACAGCAAAATATTATCAAATCGAAAGATTTCTAATACAAATTCATGATATATTTTTTAAATATTATGACAACAAAAAGGGAATTGGGACTTAATCTTATGAAATATGTATATTAATAAAAAAAAAAAAGCTATGCTTTGAAAATTCCGGGGGGGGGGGGATGTCTGAAATTGGGTTTGATGTCTTTACAGTATTCAAAAGTCTAAAATAATTTAGATTTCTTCCATGTGTGATAGCTTATTCCTGCATGCATTTCATCTTTTAAGACTATGAATTTGGATAAATTATTAAGTGATGAAACATGCCTGTCTTTATTAAAGCCTTGGAAGTTTGTGTCTTAACTTAAGTAAAATTTAGAAAATGATGAAGATTTTTTTATAGTAAATTGTGTATTTATTAGCTTTAAATAATTTCTATTTACAGTATGACTGGGGTATTTGTCCCAGGCAAAGTACCAATATGTCTTAGTGCTTCTATACCAAACAAGGCTCAACACAAATTTGTAAGTTCCATTTCTTTATACTTGCCAGATGTCTCAGTAAGACAAAATTGTCTCTTAAAGATCTGTCCCTTAGGGACACAAAAGATTCCTGTAGAATTCAAATTTGTCCAAAAATGTTCCGTGTTTTGGTGCATATGCATTTTCTTAGTTGTGTTTTTTTTTCCTTTATCGTTCAACGAGAGTCATGTAATTTTTGGCTGAACAGCTGATAGATAATTGGATCTAACTTGCAATACACCTAAGATTATCTGTAGATGTAAAAACATGTTTTGATAGTGACTACTGTTAATTGGCTCAGAGACTTCTAGTATTTCTTTTATTCTTTTATTTACATATAACACCAGGACGCCCACGATGGTGAGGTCAATGCAGTGAGGTGGAGTCCCTCTGGAGCCAAGTTTGCTACAGGGGGAGGGGCTGACAGAAAAATCAAACTTTGGGAGGTCATAAACGGTAATCACTTGAATTTAATTCATGAAACAGTCTTTATTTACAGGTTATTTGTGTTTGTCTGATACATACTTGCCATAATTTTTCGGAGTTTCGTCATTTCAAAGAGGGACAAATCATCAAAATGCGGGACAAGTATAACGTCAATGAGGGACATAAAGAGGGACACTTTTAGGAGGTTGAACTTCAGATATTGCAATCCAAAATTGCACTAGATTATTGCCCTCTGCAAACGAAAGAACGTCAGAGTAAAAAATAAATCTTATTAACGCGCGCCGTATACGTAGATAGACGTATTTCTAAAAGTGCATGGCGCTTCAGTGAACTTGTCTACCCTATTTAAGTTTTCTCTGTGGAAATTTTAAAAGTCTTTTACTCCATTGTTCACGTTTTATATTCACAACTTTCTGAATATAAGTATTAAAGATCTGCGCTGTTGCCTGCGTTGACGTTGGCGATTTAAATGAAATACACAATCGATAACTTAACGACTCGGGTATTAAAAACGGCACTAAGCAAACGTTCTTTGATTGAAACTGAGAGTTTTTTGACGTGATAATAATAAAGAGCATATTATAGTTACTTTAGAGCGTTCCGTGGTTGCCGTATTTTCTTTTTTCTTTTTTTTTTTTGAATCTTGTTCACATGTTTTACATCACGTTGTTTCTTCTCATAAAAATAAATTCATATCTTGGCTTACATAAATGGCTATTGCTTTATTTATTTCATTGATCGAATTCTTTTGTGAGCTAAAAAAATACCAACAAGAGAAAGGCTGCATGAATGTATTTAGCGACGTTTGTGGGACAGCCGACCTTTAATCAACCTATTACTATCAAAACATAGGTCGATTATCGGCTGATTACTGTATATGGGTATATAGCGTAGATAATTGGAAACGTTTAAATAAACAATGAAAGTTTAAGGAAAGACGTAACGACTGAAATCGACAAAGAATAATCAATATTACCATGATTACGCCGATTTTTTTTTTTTTTTTATGAAATGTCCAAAAATCGGGATTTTCCGTGTCCCGGCCGGGACAGATATTTTCGGTCGAAAATGCGGGACATTTTTTGTCCCGGCCGGGACAATGGCAAGTATGCTGATAGATCTATTTAAATATACATGATATATGAATAATTGCTTCATTGTCACATTTGAAAAAAGGCAGTCTTTTCTGTTCTCCCATTCATTCAAGATCAAGATAATTACTAACAATTTGGTCAAAGCTTTTGTTTGCATTACTTGGAAACTTAGATCTTGAAAATGGCTTGTTTTTCAGTCAATGAGAGTAACCATTAGTTTGGAGAAATTGGACAGAAACTGAAGCAAATCACAATTTTCATGTAGACATGGCTAAATCATCTTTAAATGATCAAATTATTAGTGTAAAATACAATAAAAAGATTCATCAAATTTAAAATAGATGTGGTGAATTCTGTTACATTTATATGAGGAATCCCGTCACATTTTCAGGTAAATGTGAGTGTACAGGTACCTTAACAGGCAGTAATGCTGGTATTATGTGTATAGACTTTGACTTGGAGGAATCTGTGATATTAGGAGCTTCCTATGACTTTGCCAGTAGGGTGTGGTCACTTGGTGACCAGAGACTCAGGGTAAGGCTAAATTAGGCATATGTGAGATTTTATTTTACGCAGTGAGTGATGGATGTTTGAATATTTATTGTAAAGAGGACTTCATTTGTGTGTATTGTATATATGTAATAAACATATTAAGAAAACACAAAAAATCAGGTAAGATAATCTACATCTAATTTCATTTTTATGTTTAAATGAATTACCAATCATTTAAAATGGCACTTGTAAAGTTGTATACAGTAGTTGCACAGAAGTTGTATTCAGTAGTTGCAGACTGTATGTGTACTTAATTTAGCAGGATTCAGATTTTAGCATAGTAAGCTCTGTTAAGATGGCACTAATTCAAGACTACTCTTAATCATATAATTGTTATAGATGAAAAAGGTAAATAAGGACAAGCAAAAAAAAAATTGGTTCTCAGGCCACTTTTTTTCAAATCAGATGAGGCAGGCGGTTTTTTTTTTTTTTTTTTTTTTTTTTTTTCAATCTTACATTCGTCACAAGACAAACTGCAAAGTTTTGCACAATGCAACTTTAGTTTTTCCTGGATTTTTTGTTTTTTTCTTTGAACAAATTGTGCTCTGCAATACTAACACATGATAAGCAAGTATGACAAATCATTACGGCTTTTTTGTCAGTTGTCAGTAGGTCAAAGGTCAAATACAATTTCTAATCAATGTTCTGGTTGCTATAACATGCATCATTATTTGTGCTAGCTAACTACCCACCATAGATAAGTACTGTAAATCGTCTTTTGTTCGTGGCGTCTTTTATTCCATGAATTCAATAATACTGACCTATTCGCGGTGGTTATGGTCGCGAGTATTGAGTTTATGAAATAATGAAGCTTAATTCAAACATGTTCGAGGTGTTTAATTCTAGCGATACAAGTTGACTCACAAATATCGCAAAAATAGAATGCACATGAATGAAAATGATTATTGTTGCCCCAACAGATATCTGACACGACAAAAGAGAGGACATTGTCTGTTTTTCCCTCCTTTCTGTCACCTTCTGTCATACAATTTCTTTGTCAATGTTATATGAATGCTGAATGCTCACCTGTCACTGAGATGCATATCAATATACACAAACGCTTTGAAGATGTACATAATAAAGCTCAGAATTGAAACGGACAAGAAAATCCAGATTTACATGAAACTGCTTCAATTTTTTTTTTACATTTTGTGGTTTAAAAAATCGAATGCGGGGGGTAAAAAACACATGCGGCGGGGCCTGAGAACCAATTCTTTTTTTTTGCCTGAGTCAAGTGCGCTTATAACTACACTAATATGTCAATTTGTTCATTTTTGCCTCATTTCCGCTAAAACTTGGTTACGTTAAAATAAGCACACATACAGTATATGAAATCCTTTTATTCATTATAAGCCTTGGAAAGGTTATATGGTATCATACAGAAATATGTACTTATATTTGACATGGAGAATGTCCTTTTTCCAGCATACATTAACAGGGCATAGTGGTAAAGTAATGGCAGCCAAATTTCTAGGTGACGCTAATAGAGTGGTGTCAGGGAGCCATGATCGAACCCTCAAAATCTGGGACCTTCATAGCAGGGCGTGTAAGTATTACCATATGGCATCCATTACTTTAAGAGTATGTTTCATGTTAATTTCAGTTGGCCTTAACAGGACATACTGGTACAGTATTAACGTCAAAATTTCTCCGAGATGCAAATAAAGTTGTCTCTGGAAGTACTGATAAAACAGTGAAAGTTTGGGATGTACAGAGAGGGGCATGTGAGTATAGGGATATCTCTGTCTGTCAGAGTAACTGCTTGCCTTTAAAACTCTATACCAGCTACACGAGTCGTTCTTTGCACACGTGGTTTTCAACTCTGTGCCAGCCACTCCATCTGTCTTTCATCTTGTATATATGGCACGTAGCAATGAAAACATGACTTCATACTATGAGAAATACATCCAAGAAAGGGGAATCAATTTATTGGAATGCTAGTAGCCATATTTGATAAGTTCTACTTACCTTGGATGAACACAGATGATGGAAACATCAACGCTACATCTTTAACATTGATATTTTACATGTAAATATGTGTACGTGCACATGTTCATGCCATAGTTTGCAAACTGCTTCTTTTAATTAGCAAGACAGTGATTATTAGGATTTAAAACACTTTCCCCTCTCATCAATTTCTGGATGAGTACAGCGAAAATAATCAACTTTTCAATTAATTGCACAGCTCTTTTTTACCTAAATACTTATGGAATGATTCAGATTTACGATAATACGCCTGTCATTTGACGAAATGTATTATGGTATTATGTCTGTCTGTCCGTCCACTTATGGAGTGCAGTAACTTAAAGATGCGTTAAAAGATTTTCATGATCTTTATACACTTTGATCAGAATGAGGAGATGATAAGAATAAGGGGATGGAGCTGCCCTTAAACTTTCAGGTTCATCCAATTTGTCATTATAGAGTTATGGGATTTAGATTTTTGATATTTTGAAAGTATATAAAAATGGTTGAAAATTATTTGAAAATTTATTTTTGGTCATAACGTTTTAGAAACTTGTATACTTAAAGGAGGAAAGATATTCTTTCATATCTATACATGTTGTATTAGGTTTTTAATTATCTTGTCGCATAATTGAGACATTGTGTCAAATGGGAGGGAGGGTTATACAAGTATGAACATACATGTACCATTCGGATCAGCCTCGACCTTTTCCTTCGAAAAAAGACTCGGACGTCACACGGCGCCATTTTAAAAATAGTTCCCCGTTGATCTATTAGTTTTGTTATAATCTATTATGAAATACAAGTTCCAACATTGGATCGTAACTGACAAATATATTGCTCACAACATTACAGACTCAAGTCGAAGAATTTTGAATGTTGAAAAAGTGCCTTTTTACTTTTACATCGATTTGATGTAAAACCTTCCACCATTGGCATCCAAGTCTTTTTATGCCGTTACAAATAAAGGGCGAGGGGGTCCGAATGATACATGTACATGTTAAACTACGGGCAAAGTACATGTATAGGCACATGGAACACAATAACTTGAATTTGTGTCAATAGATTTTCATGATATTTATACTTAGTCTTCAGAATGTGGAGATGAAGATACCCCCTGATTTTCAGATTCACTCAATTTGTTGTTAGAGAGTTATTGGACTTAGATTTTAAGCTCACCTCACAAAGTGAGAGGGAGTTTATGCTATCACCATGTCGTCGGCGTACGCACTAGTATGTTTAGAAGTTTTATTTCTCTATTATAAGTGCTAGGAAGTCCAAACTTGCACAGAGGATGTGTCTTTATGAGTAGATTACAAATCTTTGTTCAAATGCAGGTCATGACCTATATTTTCTTCTTGAGTGCACATGTTAAGAAGATTTGGGTATCAATGTGAAGAAGTTTTATTTCTCTATTATAAGTGCTAGGAAGTGCAAACTTGCACAGATGATGCGTCTTTAAGAGTAGATCACAAATCTATATCAAATGTTGGTCATGACCTATATTTTCCGCTTGAGTGCACATGTTAGAAAGATTTGGGTATCAATATTAGGAAGTTTTATTTCTCTATTATAAGTGCTAGGTAGTCCAAACTTGCACAGATGGTGTGTCTTTATGAGTAGATCACAAATCTACATTCAAATGTAGGTCATGACCTTTATTTTCCACTTGAGTGCACATGTTAGGAAGATTTAGGTATCAATGTTAAGAAGTTTTATTTCTCTGTTATAAGTGTTAGGAAGGCCAAACTTGCACATAAGAAGCGTCTTTAAGAGACGATCACAAATCTTCATTCAGATGTAGGTCATGACCTACATTTTCGGCTTGAGTGCACATGTAAGAAAGATTTAGGTATCAATGTTAAGAAATTTTATTTCTTTATTATAAGTGCTAGGAAGGCCAAACTTGCATATACATGTGTAAGATGCGTCTTTAAGAGTAGATCACAAATCTACATTCAGATGTTGGTCATGATCTATATTTTCCGCTTGAGTGCATATGTTAGGGAGATTTGGGTATCAATGGAGTACACCCATTCATGCAAAATTTTGGTCAATAAATGAAATACTCTACTTCCCTTTTCTATTTTGTTTTTGTGTGGTATCATTTTTGTTTGTTCTCAGTAGGACAGATTTTCAAATTAAAAACTGTAATCTTTGACTCCTTTCTGTTTGCTGCCATGATAGAATGCTGCCATGAGCTGAGCTTTGTAATCTTTGATTACACTTTGTTTTATTATTGTGAACATCAATCTGAGGGGCATATCTTGCTGCATTACTGTTTGCTTTATCTGATATATTTACATGCATGAATTTAATAAGGTGCCATTGAGCGAGTTTGCGGCAAACTTTAGCTTCACTAATTGAACTGAGAATAACTTACCAGAAGTAGAGTAAAAATTGAACGCTTCTTAGCTACACCGATACAGTGCTAGATTATAGTTCAACGTAGCGACTAATTAAGGCTTGGTCTCCGAGACGCTTATATTCACTAGTTTTTGAATGAGGAGAAAATCATGATTTCATGAGAATTTCTTTTGAAATGTTGGAAAGTAATTGACTTTTAATTGCTTAGATAAGTCAGTCTTAGAGAAATAATGCATGCAAGTTTTAGTATTTTTAACTGATCTTTAAGTAGATGGCATCCTACTGCATCTTTTGTAGATCATGCACACTTCTATTTCCTAAGAGATATATAGTTGGGGCTCATGCATTTGCAAAATATGATTTTGGAAAGCAGTATGCTTTCAGAAGACTTAAAGAAATTTATGATAATTTACAATAATTTATAGTATGTAATATGAAGTAAAAGTTTCTTTTGAAATAAATGTAAAAGTTTGTGATCCCTCACTCCATATAAATGTACATGTATTTTGTGATCATAGTATAACTCAAGTTTAAGTACTTGGACATCAATTGAATGTAATTTTGTTACATCATTGACAATGCGTGCTATCATAGAAATAGAAAGACATTAATTGACTGACTTACATGTACGTATATTCTAAGTGTTATAAATACACACTATATTTTGCTTGAATATTCCATATTATGAGCTCTTTAAATATGAAATGTCCAGTGAAAAAAAATTGTTAGAAGCAAATAAAAAATATTCAAAAATACACATAGTTTCATTTTGTCAGTGAATTGTAAAGGGTTTCATTCTTTTTTTTTTTTGGCAGGAATGCAAAGCAGTTCTGGTCTATTGATTGATGATGTCTGTCGGTCTGTCTCTCGTCAACATTTTGGTTAGCGTATTTCGTTGAAGCAAAATTTAAGGAACTGTATTCAGTAAACCTTGACCATGGACTTCGAACTACTTTAAAAAAAAACTTTTTGAGCTGTTTTTTCGTCTTAAGAGTATGAGGCTGTATTATTGTATAAGTAGATTCTTTATGACACAAGTTGACCTTTGAAGTTGTCACCTTTACCTTAAACTTTTGACTTTTTTCCTTGAAAAATCAACTTTGGCTATACTTATAAGAGAGGGCTTTGATATTTTACATGTACATGTATATTACTTGTAATATGGGCTTTCACTTGATATATGAGAATGACCTTCAACCCAGTTAATGACCTTGTGACCCTCAACAATTTATGTTTTTGTTCCATCTCTGTTATACCCAAATCCACAAACACCAATAAGTTTAGTCATAAATTGACAATTCACATCGTAGGGGATTACATTGTCTGAAAACGTCAAATAGCGAACGAAAATACATGTATACAAAAAATGCATTTTTTACATAAATTTTAAGTGTTTTATGTTTTTATCTCCTCTTATTTTAAAAATGACAAAGAAAAAATATCTCGGTAGCCAGTATGTCAATGTCTCTGTAAAATATGCAATCCGGGAACTGAAAACTATTTTATTTTGTACTAAACAGCCACATTGTAAACTTTCAGGGGCGAAATACACACTGTGTAGAAATAGACATCCTTATATCATTTATTTCATTCATGTATGTTGTATATTTCATCGGAATCTACTCAGAATAGATTGTTCCATTGTATAACTAGAAGAAACGAGCAACTTTTATTTATCTAACTGCTTGTAAGTCAGATTCTGAAAAAAATAGCAAATTCCCCCCCTCCCCCCTTTTTTTGTGTTTTTCATCTTTGGGACATTGTTCCACCCCGAGTTACAGAACCCCACTTGGTCAGAAAATTGGTTTTAATAATGATATACACTTTTTGTAAAAATGGCATTCTTTACCTCGGTTTTCAACAATGATGTAGAAAACTTTTCTGTTTTCCATTGATTTCTATAGAAAAAACACATATTTTAAACCAAATATCGGTATTATGTCTCCCCCCCAAACGGGGAGGAGACATATTGGTTTTGCCTTCGTCGTCCGTCTGTCTGTCTGTCTGTCCGTCTGTCACACATCGTGTCCAGGCTATATCTCCTGAACCGTTAGCCCGATCACTTTCATATTTTAGTATGTTGTTGCTTATGACCCGAAGGTTTCACATCACCTTGACCCAAGGTCATGTGACCAAGGTCAAGGTCACTTAGTGCAGTTTTAAAGAAATTATTAATACATTCCTGTCCGGGCTATATCTCTTGAACCGTTTGCCGGATCACTTTCATATTTTAGTATGTTGTTGCTTCCGACCCAAAGATTTCACATCACCTTGAGCAAAGGTCATGTGACCAAGGTCAAGGTCACTTAGTGCATTTTTAAAGAAATTATGAATACATTCCTGTCCTGGCTAGATCTCTTGAACCATTTGCTGGATCACTTTCATATTTTAGTATGTTGTTGCTTATGACCCGAAGGTTTCACATCACCTTGACCCAAGGTCATTTTAGTATGTTGTTGCTTATGACCCGAAGGTTTCACATCACCTTGACCCAAGGTCATGTGACCAAGGTCAAGGTCACTTAGTTCCTTTTTATATGAAATTATGCATACATTCATGTCCAGGCTAGATCTCTTGAACCGTTTGCCGGATCACTTTCATATTTCAGTATGTTGTTGCTTATGACCCGAAGGTTTTGCATCACCTTGACCCAAGGTCATGTGACCAAGGTCAAGGTTATGTAGTACAATTTTAATGAAATTGTACATGCATTCCTGTCCGGGCTATATCTCTTGAACCGTTTGCACGATCGCTTTATATTTTAGTATGTTTTTTTTTTTTTTTTATTTAAAATTTTTATTTTCATTCCATTGGTATACATATTCCATCAACATTTTAAAACAGGTGATAGACTTAAATATGATATTTTGTAACAATTTCATAATAAACATTTCATTGTAAAATTTTTGAGACACTACTCCATCTTTCCTGGATTTTATTTGCTGCAGATGGGTGATACAAGTACAGGGAATATGTATCTACTTTCATATAATTGTATAGGTAAGATTTACATAAGTTCCACATGGGTATTCTATTTGTCTGTCTACATAAGGTGATAAATTTTTTTACAAGAATGATAATGAGATTTAAGCCAGATGGATATGTTGAGTCTAAAATTCCTAGTAGAAATAAATCAGGGTTCCTTTCTAGTTTGATATTATAATTTTGTTGAAGGGAATTAATCAAACATGTCCATAGAGTTTGGCTATGCACACAGTCCCAGAAAAGATAGAGCAGTGTTTCTCGAGGCCCGTTGCAAAAGGTGCAAGATTCATGTTCAAGCAAACCTATTTTAAACAATTTAGAGTTTGTGAAGTATACATGATGAATAATACGAAACTGAAGTGTTTGTAATTTGGTATCTTTTGATATAAGGAATGGCAAAGAATGGATGTGTTTCCACTGATCTGTGTTGATAGATTTTAATAAGTATTTTTCCCATTTTTCATGACTTGTAAAGATTTGGCAATTCTTTATTATAATTTTCTTGTAAAAGTAAGGAGTTGGCTTTTCTGTATTTTTTAGATAATTAAAAGATTCATGATGTGTTTTATTCAGTTTTTTCCCATATATTTTTACAATTCTCTTCCATTCTCTTGGTATTGAACTTATCAAACTATTATAAGTTAAGATATCAATTTCTAAACTATAGGAACTTTTTATTAAATCACAATTCATAATATTTCCCACACTATCAATGATATCATTGATGTAGAAGATACCACTGTCAGATAATTTCTTGAGAAAAATAGGAGCCTTATCTATTTTTATGTTTTCATTATACCAAAGAGGTTGGGAGAGAATATTTTCTAATTTATAATTTATATTTTAGTATGTTGTTGCTTATGACCTGAAGGTTTGACATCACGTTGACTCAAGATCATGTGACCAAGGTCAAGGTCAATTAGTATACATGTATTTTAAATGAAATTGTATTTGTTATGTGTATTATGTCCAGGCTTAATCTTTTGAACTGTAATCGGATCATTTGATATTTTAGTATGATGGTGCTGATGACCCAAAGGTTTCTCACCACCTTGATCCAAGGTCATATTACTAAGGTCAAGGTCAAATATAACATTTTTTAATGAAATTGTAAATACTATTGAGTCTGGACTATATCTGTGGAATGGTATACTGGATCGCTCTGATACTTTAGAATGCTGTTGCTCAGGATTGGAAGGTTTCTTATCATCTGGACCCAAGGTCATGTGCCCAAGGTCAAGATCATTTAGTTCTTTTTAATGAAATTGTACGTACTAATCTTGTCTGGGCTATATCTGCTGAACCCTTCTTACAATTGTTTTCATATTTTAATACGTTGTTTCTCAGGACTAAATGTTTCTTATCACATTGTCCCAAGGTCACATGATTAAGGTCACTTCTTACTTTGGTAATGAAATTGTATATGCTAATCATGTCCAGGCTGAAATTGTTATGCTTATCATGTTTAGGCTTTATATTTTGAAATGTGTATCCATTCACTAATTCAGTTTTTTGTTGCGCATGATCCATAAATGTATTTTTCAGATCACCTATATCCAAGGTCATGTGACCAAAGTCAATTTCACTAAATATGAAATTGTATATGCTAATCATGTTTGGGCTTTACCTCAAACAATACAATGAATCACTTTCATGTTTTAGTATGTTGCCCATGACTCAAAGGTTTCACATCATCTTGGCCCAAGGTCAAAGTAACTTAGAGGGAGGGGGGAGACATCTGTTTTTTTCTGAAAAACATTTGATTCAATTGTTATTGATAATTTATTCAACCGGACATTACATTCAGATATGCATCAAGTTAGGTGATATTTCTACTTAAGAATTTCTTCAAATTTCCAATTTTGAAATTTCGACTTTTTCAGGGCAGATTTTACGTCTTATTCTTACAGCTCCTTTGAGCAATTTAGGTTCAAACATATGGGCATTCTTTTTACTAACAAAAACTTTGCAGTCCGGCCATACTGTCTTTAATGGTGTTCCATTTTTTTTCATTTCTTGAGAAATGACACTTTATTTCTCTAATTATTCTTCTTTCATGTGATGAAAATATGTTTTATTTCAGGTACAAAAACAATCTTTGCTGGTTCAAGCTGTAATGATTTAGTTACTCTCCATGGGACTAACATTATTAGTGGTCACTTTGATCGACGGGTCAGATTCTGGGACACGAGGTCCGATAGCAGCAGTAATGAAATACTACTCCAGGGTCGACTCACGTCTCTAGATCTTTCTCCAGGTATGTATGGACCCTCTTTGAAAAAAATCCTTAATGACTTACAGGATGGAATAGTTAATATCAATTCTCCGTAAAGACCAAACTAAGTTGAAAATAGCATGTCACAGATTTTGATTATATGACATGTTTATGATAAACTAAGAATAAAAATGCACCTCTTTGCTGAAAAAGACTTTCCGTTGCCATGGTAACATGGTCCAAGTTTCAATCTAAAACAAGAGGTTTTCAGGCACATCACCTGGTTGCCATGGAAATGAGTATCAAATCAGATTTCCCAACACTAATAACATTAATTCATTACTTCAATTATGATAAATTTATTTGCACTTTTTACAGTAAATCAACAAAATTGAGACAAAATATGCCAATATTTTGCTTGAAAATACACCGGAAATAAGGTCTGTTTTGGTCAATTTTGACATTTTTAACAATGGATAAGTAAAACATCTGTTAACTGAGCTATAAACTTTGATCTAAGGCTTGAAGGGAAAATCTAATTGGGGAACTGAAAAGATTGATTAGTTTTTAGCTCAAAATATGATCGCTATCGCAACATTTGATAGTAGATGGTACATAAGGTATATATTGATTTTCTTTTCAGATATATAAACTGAGTAGGCTATGGCAAAGGTATATATTTAAGATAACTGTGATGAGTACCGTATCAATTGTTGTGGGATCTTGATTTTATTCCAAGGTCATTCAAATATAGATCAAGTTCCTTTTAAACATTGGCCAAATTTTTTTCAAAAATATGATTTTATCTTATTTTCAACATCATTTTTTATTTATTTACTGTACTTCTTATGTAGGTGTTCCAATAAAGGAAGAAAAACATCTAGCACTTTGGTACATATATATATACATGTATAAAATTAGCCTGGTCTTAAAATAGAAAAAAAAACAATGATAAATTTTGAATTTTGTCACATGTTGACGATGAAAAATGAGCTATTTAAAAATTGCTAATGTCTATGAAATAAAGGAAGTAGACACACTCTTTAGTGCATATTTAATATCATATGATGTATTGTCCACATTTTCAAAAGATTTTAAATTGACATCATATCTTTTCCCTTGAAAATTCAAGAAAATTTCAGAAATTCACTTTCTTAGTTTCAGTGACCTTGAAATTAAACCAAATGACCTTGAAATGTTTTCAGGGTTATTTTTGCATTTGTATTCTTTTTGTGATTGGTTGTGAAGTTTGACAAAAAAAAACAGAATAAAGCCTCCAGAATAACTCATTAATCTTTGTGATTTAACATAATTATGTGTCAAATGTTTCCATGGTAACCTATTTCAGAGTCAAATTCAATGAAAATCAATAAGTTCCCCACTCAAAATTGTCTCAATTTAGACCCCAAAGAGATATTTAAACAAGTACAATAAACTTCGTTCATAATGAAGCCCATGGGACCATTGGTCAAAATTCGTTATAGCCATATTTCGTTCCATGAATTTTGATGCATAGTATGTGTACAGAGTTTATGTACATATCAAAACCGATAATATACAGGTGTACAAAAATCAATTGAAGGTATTGGGACTTATGCAGTAACTTTCATTTTACTTCCTTACAAGCAGAATTTCACTATAAACCTATTCCTTATATGTGAAGTTTACTGCATAGGCTTTATTACTTGAAAACCATTGCATTTATAACAGTAGTTTCATTGTAAAAACTTGCAAAACGGGGCTAAAAAAGGGTTTAAAGTTGTTGTCCTTACAAAATTAATGCTTGAATTTTCCTGAAGTTTGATCCCAAGTAACAGTAAAACAAGAAGAATTGGATTAAATTTTTGATTTCAATATTGTTATGGAAGATTAAAAGAATAGTCTCGCTTCAATTCTCCACAAATCTATTTTCATGGAAACACGGACCATAAATATGCCTCATTTATCAAGTTTTCCAGACCCCCGAAATTTTAGACATGGTTACCATAGCAACTGATACTCAAATTATATAATGCTTTCTCAATTCTGACTTTACACACCATATATGATTCATGACTGTACCAAAATTTTTTCTTATCTGTGACATGCTATTTTTCAATTTTGATGAAATTGTTCGGTCCTTACAGAGAATTGGTATTAAGGTACTAAACTTTGTGACTGTAATCATTTATGTACATGGACATTTCATTTCCAACATACATATACATGTATCTCATAGATATTGTGGTATTGAGTATGTTTTATATGTATCTTCGGATGAAGTTTCACCAAAATATTATAATTTTTTCTCAGATAGGAGCTGTCTTTTATGTTGTACAAGAGATGACACATTGAAAATTCTCGATTTAAGGATGAACCAAGTGTCCTCAACGTTAAGGTAAGAAACGGTATATTTGAAACATGTAAGAAGTAGGGCTGGGACGATACTCTGATTCATCGGTGCATCGCGATATTTTTTTTCGCGATCCAAGTATCGATACACCCCGACGATACCTAAGTTAAGATTTACAAAGAAATTGTGCTTAAACTTTCCGTATTTTCAAGTACTCAAGTTTAAATCCAACTTTCTTCAGTTTACATATAGATAAATACTTGCCATTGTCCGCATTTTCGACCGAAAAAATCTGTTCCGACCGGGAAATCCCGATTTTTGGACGTTCCATTAAAAAAAAAACTAACCTAATATTGATTATTAGTCACTCCGTCTTTTCATAAACTTAAACTGTTTCGTGATATTTATCTAACGCACGCCATATACCCATGTACAGTAATCAGCCGGTAATCTGTCGGCTGTACCACAAACAATAGTCAATTAACGTCGCTAAATAAATGCAAGTAAGCCTTCTCTTGTTGTTGTTGTTGTTTTTTTTATTTTTGCTAGAAAAATAATTCGATCATTGAAAGTAATAGTTATAAGATGTTCGAGTGATACCATTTGTGTAAGCCAAGATACAAAATTTTTATGAGAAGAAACAATGTGAAGTAAAAATGTAGACAAGATAAAAAAAAAAAGGAAAATACGGCAACCACGGAACGCTCTTAAGTTATTATAATACTCTCTTTATTATTATCACGTAAAAAAACCCTCAATACTTAGTAATCAACGTAAGTCAGCTTACTGTCTTTTTCAATACCCGAGACGTTAAGGTATCGATTGTGTATTTGATTTACATATAAACTCCCTTGTTATTGTTCGCCAACGTCAACTCAGGTAACGGCACAGGTGTTTAATACTTGTGAAAAAAAAGGGTGGACAAGTTCGCTGAAGCGCCACTTTTTAGACTAGGAGCCGACGCCCGTGTACGTATACGGCGCGCGTTAATAAGATTTATTTATTCTCTGACGTTCTTGTGTTTGCAGAGAGCTATGATCTAGTGCTATTTTGGATTGCAATATCTGAAGTTCAACCTCCTAATGGAAAGTTACCTTAAACATAATTATGAAAATTAGCTCAGGATGTATTGTGTGCGACACACTCAGATGCTGATACTTAGTGAGATAAATTTCAGTATTTTCAGAAAAAAAATCAGACAAATTGAAGAGGAAATATGTGAAACAAATTAATACCACATGGTCTTTTGTTTTGAAAATTTTACACTTCTCATTGATTTCATGACAAAATTATGGCAAGTATGTAGATATAAAATAACAAAATGATAAGAACCATTGATTTTTAATACGAAATTTCCATGACTTCTTATTGTTGTTTGAAATGATTTTTTGTTTTTCAATTCTTCTGGTCAAATAACAAACCATTTATTAATTGTTTTCATCTTTATTCTAGACAGAAATCTAGTATTGGATAAATATGACGTGGAATAAAAAAAAGCTACTAATATGATGAAAATAAATACTATCAAATAGCTTTTTGAGAAGGTTTTATTACTTAACTTAGAATCGCGATATGTATCGTATCGGATATCAGGTATCGTGATACGTATCGGATCGGCTGGGTGCAGTATCGTCCCAGCCCTAGTAAGAAGTAAGGACATACAGGCAATATTTGTCAGAGTCCATTTGTCTGTCAAGATGATATCTTTTAACATTTCGTCTGAATTTGGTCATACTGTACCTCATACTACATTTTACTCGGGATGCAGGCATTTGACAAAGGTTACTCAGGGTCATGGATACAAAGAAAAACAGATTAAAAACCCTTAATGTGTTTAATTTCACTTTTGTTTTCAAAACGCTTCATCTTCACCTAAATATGATGCTGAATAAAACAATTCGGATTTAAACCAACAAAAGATCTTTCATGAGAGTTTAAAAGGAATTCAAACATAGATATTTTGACTTCTGTAAACGTGGTTATTTTGGCTAGGGGAATTTTTCGTGTTTATAACATCGAGACATTACGCGTGGGGGAAATATTCACAATAAAAATGTCTCTGCTTTTGTGAGAATTTAGCAGGGTTATTTTCGCGCGGGGGGAAATTTTTCGCGAAGTCCATTGATTTGTGAATTATGTGAAAATTATACCCATGCAAAAATTTCCACGTTACAGTATTTTGAGCATGTTGTGATAAAAAAAAAATGACACTTTGAATAACCTTGAACTTTCCAAAATAGTTTCAGTGGTGTGTTGTTATTAGATTAAAAGCACAGAGAGAAAGCAAGAATTATAATCCAAAGGTCAAGTTTATTCCAAAAGCACTATGAACTGCTCTATTAATGGTATATTTAGATCTAAGCTTGAAGATGTAAACAAATCAAAAGGATTAGCATCAGTATTTTCAACATCTTCATTGTTTTTCATTTCTCATGGCATTTGCATACTTTCAAATTTGTAAAATCAGAATAATATTACATATGTATTTTGTCTCCTTTACAGTTCAGAGGAATTCAAAGTAGGCTGTGATTGGTCAAGGGCAGTGTTTAGGTGAGTTTTTAAATTTTATTTATGTAAGTGAAATATTTAGCTCACATATATGTAGTGGTCAAAATGTGGAAAATTTTATGATTTCTTGTAATTCATTTTGTTTTGAAAATAATGATATTTTTTCTGTTACCTAATTAATCAAAATATACTGATTGAGAAGAAAAAGGTCATGTATTGTTGTCGTTTGTTACAGTAAGCCTGTTACTAGATATGACTATCATATTTGAAAACAAAGTTTGTGTGGTATGTTTTAGGCTTTGATAAATGGCCTATAACATACTGCGATAATTGTTGTTGTTTTTTTCATCATTCTATTTATCTGTAGCCCTGACGGTAGTTATGCATTAGCTGGGTCACATGATGGTGCAATATTGATATGGAATATCTCAAAATGTAAAGTGGAGAGAGTCCTCAAAGAACATAGGTATTGTATCAAGTACCTTGTCTTGTCATATGTATTTATTGTTCATGTATAAATCACATGTGTATATGGTTTAATGCTAAATTTGTATCTCACATCTTAAAAGGTTTCCATTTTATCTTGAATGATCAATGATATGATAAAATCAAACAAATTTATATTCCTACACTTGACAAATATCTTTTGAAAGAGATAATGCCGTGTGTCTTGAGTATTTCATAAAATAGATCTAGTTTGATTATTATGATAAGCATTCAATTCAAAATGAGCTACAATGAGTCCATGGTTAGGATAATTCAATGTTTTCTTGAATAAAATATGTTTAATTTAGCATTCAATTATAATACAGCAAAACAATGTAATTGGAAACACTGCATCTGATTTTAATTTCAATTTTTAGCTCTACTGGTCATAGACCAGTTGAGCTTATGCGATACCCCATCGTCCGGCGTCTGTCCATCCGTCTGTAAACAATTCTTGTGCTCCTCTGAAACTATAAGAGACTTAGAGATAGAAATGTAGCTCTTTTTGCATTACACTTGGTCTGTGGTCTAGTTGTGCACCTGACATTTTGTTTGAGCCCCTGACCCCCAGGGTTCTAGAAAATGGGTGTGGTCAGTTTCTCCTATATAACTATATGTAATCTTGTGCTCGCAACTCCTCTGACACTATAAATGATGGAGAATTAATTCTTTTTGCAATATGATGGGTCAGTGGTCTTGTTGTGACCTGATATTTTGTTTGAGCCCCTGACCCCCAGGGTCTTAGAAAAAGGGTGTGGTCATTTTCTCATATATAGTTGTGCTCTTAACTCTTCCAAAGCTATTATTAATGGAAACTTAGTTGTTTATGCAATATAATGGATCTGTAGTCTTATTGTGTCATTGATAGTTCATTTGAGCTAGCAGCCCCTGACCCATAGGATCTTGGAAAATGGGTATGGCATTATTTTTTGAAATCCTTTATCTCGGATATTAAACATTATATGATTGATACTCTAGTTGCAGTCTAATGGATTTGTTATTTCGTTGTGCTACTTAAAATTTGTTAGAGCACCTGCTCGCTATGGTCTTTGGTTTAAAATAAAATGGAAATTGTAATTTATGTATATGTATCTTATTCACTTGTCAATGAGTGAATAAAACAAAACAACAAGTAGAGCTACAGTCTGGTCAGAGACTTTTGGTTATATAAGATAGACTTGACTTACTGTACTGTTCTTGTTGAAGAAAATATGAAATAATTTACAATTCCTCTACTGGCAAAGCTTAAGGGGACTTTTAATTTCCACTCTGTATGTCTGTCCACTTGTCCTTCTATCATCTGTCCTTATATCCATCCATTTGTATCTCATACTTAAGTTTTCAAGACTTTTTATTGCCATTTGATGAGATATTAGGCTGAAACTTGGTATGCAAGTACACATTCATAAGCTACAAATCTGTTTAGAATTTTAATGCATTCTAGGCCATGTTAGGGGACTTTAATACCGGTATTTGCCAGTAGTGAACTTAAATTGCTAATCAATCAAATAGTGAATTTTATTTACTTTTCACCTTTATTTTTTTCAGTCATTCTGTGATAGCCTGTTCATGGCATCCTGTGGGATCGTACATACTGAGCTGTGAGAAACAAAAGAAAACCATCTTATGGTCGGACATATAGCATAGTGTATAACAATGTAGTACTTTCTTTTAATTTATCATTTCACATCACAACATTGTTTTTGACTGCATTTAATGAATCATAGTTCACAATCATTTTCAATGGAAATGCGTATGCTTGGAAACCAGCATTATATTTTTCTACATGAACGAAAGTCACTGCTGTCTTCATGATTTACTGAATCAATAAGTATAAAATAGTATCATTAACATTAATTGTTCTTTTCTACCAAAATACATTGTATTCTTAAACATGATTATCCTTTATTGTCGATATATGTTGCATAATGTTCTCTCTTATGAAATCCAACTTGAGTCCTTTCTTCTTGTAATGGATCAGATATCATTGACTCAATCATAAATCTGGAAAAAAACTGTCTTGTGAATTTGCAGGAAAGTGCTTAATTCAATATACATGTACATATGAAAACCATGTTTGAGAAAGTAGCTATCTAGTGCTTTGATTTTTATCAGTATTTTTCATATTAAGTGAACTTCATATAAGTTGATCTTTTTTTTTTTAAGTTTTGTTCTTTATTTGCTGAAATTTTAAAACAGCTTGCAGATCAGTCCGACTATTTTGTCGTGAGAATGTTTGGTATCCTATATCTTACTCACTGTCATACTGTAGGAATGATATTGATTGCATTTATTCTTTACATGGTATATTGGGTTGATGCAAGACTTAATTCTATTTGTAATATTATGAAGGGAACATAGAGTATTAATCTGAGTGACTATGATTCTAGCAGAACAGTTACAGTACAAGTGATTTTAGGCTTTTTTAGTATAATGTATAAAAGAGCAAATGTTGCCTTGTTAAACTGTGCCCAACTTTTCTTTTATTTTATTGAAGTTCTCCTTTTCACTTTAGAATCCATCCTTTATTGAAAATTAGTCCCTTGATTAGGTACCTTGTTACAGTGTTAATGTAACAGTATTAGTCTACATTGTAAACAAAATGAAATGAATATAGTAGAGAAAATACTTGTTAAGTAAACAACACCCTTATGATACTCTAGAAGAAGTTAAAGTCAAATAAGTGTTAAATTTTTATCTTTCATTGTTTTCAGAAAGAGTTTCTAGATAGTACATAGTATTAGAAAAAAGTTGATATTCTCTGTAGCTGTCCGTTATGCACACATTATTTCCCCTCATTACCTGTTTTGGATGAGACCAAATTTAGTCTGTAAGTCTTATTTATAGCAGTGTTTTGTTAACCTCTTGTGAAATGCAGAAATATGCACTGGTATCTGCAAGATATGTATTTTCATGAAAATTTTAGTTTATACATACTTGTTTCATAATTTAATCAATATATACATGTTACAGACAACAGAAATGTACAAGGATTGGCAAAAAAAGCATTAAGCTTAATTCCTTTTTTAGAAATTTTGGAACTCTCTTAAAAACTCTTTATGTAGAAACTGAAGAAATATTGATGCTATGTTTATGACTTTATAAAAACGTCCAGAGGGGAATGCTTGATATAAGATGATTGGAAAAAAACAATACCTGCAGAGACAAACTCTGACTTGATGAGGATGTGAAAAACACTCCTAGGCTTGGTCTATCACCGTGTGTAACTTGAAACTCTTATTTATTATTAATCTCGTATAAGGCTGTTGTATATGACAGATATATGATGCTTTAATATGTGATATGCTAAATAAGATAGTGCTTTATTAACATTGAAGTAACACTTGTCTAGACATATATTTGTATACTTCCTCCTGTTTGTCTGTTTTGTAGATTTTTTTCGCAAAAATCAATATATACATGTAGTTTATATATTACCAAGGTAACACTAAAAATGACCAAGATCAGGTTTAGTATACTGTGGTTGACAAGAATTTCACCAGATTTTTAATTTCATAAGTTTCAGTGTTCAATGTTTTATAACAGGTTAAATTGTATGCCACCAATGGTTGGCATTGAGTAAGATCATCTGTACTTGAACAGGTAAAAAATCTGATTTTCACATTATACAAATGTATAGTGATTGAAGACTTATGTTGCATTTGAACTGTAATTTGCAACTAGTAAAAGATCAGTGAAGATTCAGTAAAACAAAAAAGAATCCTGCACACTTCATTCCAAGAGAGATTTAATCATATCCTATTGTGTGAAGTAATTGTTTAGTAGGTCACCAACCTTCAGTGTTGGTGTGTGGGGTTTCTTTTCTTTTTGTTTTCTGATATACAAAAATGTATTTGTATCTGAGAAGCATATTTACTGTTCAGTAGAAATTCAAAACTTTTGGACACCACTAACCAGGCTTATCATTCAGGAATAATAACAATATAATACTGAACATTTTCTCGAAGACTCCTCTCCCTCTCTGTTTTACTGATGCCATTTGATTTACTTTTCTTTTCCATGGGATCATAATTCATAAGGACAATTTTAATGTAATTTCCATCATATCTTGTCATGAAGGAATGAAATTACTGAAGCCATAAAGTGGTGAACAGCAAGGTTCACAAAATTACAGATTTGTTCAAGGTCACAAGATCATAGTGAATGTAATTTTGTTAAAATAACTACTTGTTTTTGTCTTTGTTATGTTGTTAGGGGAGGGGGGGTATTATTAAGCATTTTGTGTGTATGGAGTTGTTAGATTCTTTTCTCACAATCATGAACATGTTACAAGTTTTCACCTTAATTAGTAGGGTGTTTGATGTGAATATGAGATGGATGTGTGTACAGGATACCTTGTTGTAACCAGTATGTGGGAGTACATGTTGAAAGTCAGAGTATATGTTAGAAAGGTATCAATTGATTATGTCTCCTTGTACACAACATATGTGAAATAAAGAAATATTGAAAATCCAGATATGTTATAATGCGCCTCTTAAAAAAGGCAAGTGTGTGGTATGGCTCTGTTAGTCTGGCTGCCCTAGTGTCCTTGTGCTCAGGATGTCAAAGTTATCCTTATACTTGCTAAAACACCTGATTTAAATAGGTTTTGGTTTAATATTTCTGAACATCACATCAACAACAACAAAATCTTGGAAAGATCATACTTGCCATAAATCACAACCAAAACAATTAAAGGTTCATTGTCGATGTCTGAGGATGAAGTATTTACTCAAGCAAGAATACATTGTGGACAATGTAGGGACTGAGCCATTGCCATCTTCTCACACTCTGTTCTTTTAGGGAAATGTAGTGGAGTACATGGACTGGTTTGGGAGGATAAAGCATTGCATGACCCCCATGATCATCAAATCAACAAGGCGTCAATTGATTTGCAAGGTCACTTCCCCTTACATTGCTGTTTGTTGTACTATTTCTTCTGTGTTTGAATGTGTTCAATATGTAATTCTATCTTGATATGGAAATTGTCATAGAGGGTCGTCATAATCAAGGTGATTTACATCTAGGTTTGGTCACTGCCGTGAGGGTAGGTCGTAAGTGCTATTAATGCTTTTATGACTTTTTGGAATTATTTTGTGAAGGTTTGTTTTGTTTTGCTTTTGTTTATTTGGTGTTTGTGTCTCTTGCAATAGTTATTGTCATCAAACTGGGTTCAAGGGATGAAGAGTCCTGATACTGTGCCTAATAAGATATCTACTAATGAATCTGATTGATTGATGCATCTTTTATCTTTGTATGCGCAACTAGTCGGGTTACGGCAGCGGCTGCGTGTCCGTTTTTCTCACCTCTTCTACAGGATAGGTTTTCTCTGAGTACTTCAGCTTTTATATGCTTTAACGCGAGATGCATGATTTATACACTGAACAAGTCAAACGTTAAAAATACAGAAACACCATTTCTGGACCTAAATATCAAAATTACAAACGAAGAAATTCATACCAGTATTTATGACAAAAGAGATGATTTTGGATTCAACATAGTAAATTTCCTCGGCTTGACGGTGACGTTCCCAGACTACCGTCATATGGCATTTACATATGACAGCTCATCCGGTACGCTACAGCGTGCACTAATGTTTTGGATTTTCAGAGTAGAAAGGAGCTGTTAAGATAAGACGTAAAATCAGCCCTGAAAAGTTGGATTTTGAAAATGGAAGTTTAAAAAAAAATCTTCGTAAAATGTATACTGTAGTACCTACATGGCACCCCATCAGAATCTGAAGTGATTTTTATCTGTTTTGTATAATTTTGCCAATATTTGGGTCAGAACTTGTATTATTCCTTTAGAAATCAATAGAAAACGGAAAAGTTTTTTTAACATTGCCCCCCCCCCCCCCCCCCCCCGGATATACAGAATGCCACTTTTACTGGAGGTGTATATATTATCCATGATACAAATTTTCTGGAAAAATGGGGTTCTTTATCTCCGGGGGGGGGGCACTACCCCAGAGACGAAAAACCAAAAAAGGAAGGGGTGCATTTTTGTAAAGATCGATCTTTTAGACCATAAAATATGACAAATTTGACCATTTTTCCTCTTTAATCCAGCCAATAATGTATTCTTAATGTGATCGAATGAAATATACAAGAATTGGGAACGAAATAAGCAAGAGCTCGTCAGTGTGTATTTCGCACAAAAAAAGGCTTACATTGTAGCCGTTGAATACAAGGCGAGACCGTATTGGAGTTCCGGATTTCATTATTTGCCAATTAAAGTAGATATATAACGTTCGAAATCTATTTTTGATATACAATGTAGATATATTTGATGTCTTTTAGTAAATACTTATCCATTTTATGTGAAATATTATTATGTTTATACGTTTTTGGTCGATTTTATTAGTTTTACTATCCGAGTACCCCTACTTCTTCTGACCTTAATTTCTTTAAGAATCTTAAGAGTAATTCACCAAAATGTAAAACATAAAAAAAGTCTTCAAATACATCATATTTCAATTATGATTAATTTTTTCACCATGTGAATCGTCATGCGGAAGAAATACGGTACGAGATTCAGGGCTAAATAGGGCCCTTATCTTCACAGCTCCTTTACATATAACCAAGAAACTTTTAGGTCAAGGTATCCGCTTTCATAAACTAGTAATGACTTTTTGGAAATTTTACAAAAATTACAGTCAGCTTATTTAAGTTCGGACCTAAGCAACAGAGTATATTACTTTGGGTATTTCACAGCCTGCAGTTTATGGTGACATTATAAACAAAATTAGAAGGATCAAAGGCAGAGAGCATAGCCATCGAAAATGCGTCAGAATAATCAAACGCCTTTTATACCGTGGATATGATCCTAGTGTCACCAGACGGACACTCGGCATGGTACTGGACCAATCTACAGCCTTGTACCAGCGCATCCTTAAGACGTGCACTCTGACCGACTGTGACGACGGGACTCCATGCTGGGCCCTGTCCAAACCTCTTTAGAGAAGACAGGACCCCGAGCACCTGTCCTCTCTGAATGTAGGTCGGTCTCGTCGGGTGATAACATGCATGAACTCGCTACAGCCGGCAGAGCACGGACTGCATTTCGTACGCCCCTACCCTATTTTTGTGTCGCCTGCGAAGCATAGCGACACTTAGGGATCACTTTGTCCGTTGTCCGTCTGTCTGTCAAACTTTGGGTGTCACAGCCCATAACTTTGATTGGTAAGTGATAGGGCTTTCATATTTCACATGTGTATTCCTTGTGACAAGACCTTCCTACACATACCACAATTTTTTACCTAGTGACCTTGACCTACATATTTGACCTACTTTAAAAAAATTAAGAAAGGATATATCTTTTGATTGTTAAGTGTTAGGACTTTGATATTTCACACGTTCAATCCTTGTGGCAAGACCTTTCTACACATACCATTATTTTTTACCTTTGTGACCTTGACCTAGATAATTGACCTACTTTTGAAAAAAAAGATAAGATTCGCTATATCTTTTGATTGGTAAGCGATAGGGCTTTGATATTTCACATGTGTATTCCTCGTAACAACGCCTTTCTACACATACCATAATCTTTTACCTATTGACCTTGACCTACATATTTGACTTACTTTTCAAAAAAATTAAGATTGTATATATCTTTTGATTGGTAAGTGATAGGGCTTTGGTATTTCACATGTGTATTCCTTGTGACAAGACCTTTCTACACAGACCATAATATTTGACCTTGTGACCTTGACCTAGATATTTGACCTACTTTTCAAGAAAAGTAAAATTTGTTATATCTTTTGATTGGTAGGTGATAGGGCTTTGATATTTCTCATGTATTTTCCTTGTAACAATGTCTTTCTACACATACCATATTTTTTTTACCTTTTGACCTTGACCTAACTATTTGACAGTCTTTCTAAGAAATTAAGGTTGTATATATCTTTTAATTGGTAGCTGATAGGTCTAATATTTCTTATGATGAAACCTTTTTGTTACCAATTTTTACGCAGTGACCTTGACCTAGATGATTGACACTCTTTTCTAAAAATTTGAGAATGACCATATCTTTTAATTTGTAATTAAGAGGTCTGATATTTCAAATGAATTTCATTTGACAAGACTTTTCTACTGATACCAATAATTTTGATCCACTTTCTAGAATAATAATCAAACCGCTTCGCAGGCGACACAAGCATTCCTTGGATTGCTATTTTTATATATATTTACATATTCATCTGTCCCCTTGGGTCCCTGCGTTGTGCTGTCTTGTTTGTATTGTCATCTTACAGTGAGGAGGTTATTTTACACAAGTGTGCGTTCTTCGAGACCTTTGGGTAACCGGAAACGTGGGAGGGTTGTGCGCACGTAATCCAGGACCACACCATCTGTTACTAACGTGGCTGATGGCCGTCCTAAGTCAGCACCGATTGCCCATTGGTCTCGTTGGTTTATGTGTTGTCTTTTATGTTCGATGTTTGATGTCTCGTTTGCTGTTCCTTGTTTCTTGCTGTGTGTGTTTTCTCTGAGTTTTCATTTCGGATGTTTGGTGTGTTGCTATCGGTGCTGCAACCGAGTCTTGTTGGAGATCCCCTCCTTTCTTATAAAAAGCGATACATTTCATGGAACCTTGTTGTGCTCCAACAACTAAGTTTATGAATCAAAAAACACTAGTATGGGACTCGAGTGAGTGTTGAGACTAACCTTGACATTTATCACAAACAAATAACCAGGGTCCTCCGATAAGCGATATGAAAAAAATAGGGAATAAGTGTCTTAATTTGTGTTTTGTTACGGGTATACAATACACAGCAAGTGCACTTATCGTACATGTAATGCTCGTTAGCGCATTTCATGCGATAAATGCACTTGCTGTGTGTTGTATACCCGTAACAAAACACAAATTATGACATTTATTCTATATATATGCACCATAGTTGTCTATTTCATTCTTGTTTTCTGAAATCGCGTTTTCTAGGTAAAAGGGTGACGTTAAAATTCAGGTCACCGTGGGCTCAATTTGCAGGTTAGAACAGCCGTCGCGGCATGCTTCTTTAGATCTTATGCATTGTGACGTCACAAGTGTTAATACACGAATTGCAGCACGTTTCTTTCAATAGAATTACATTTGTTGTGCATATATAAATGAAAATCGCAGAACCAGTATTTTCGTACATAGTAGTTCAGTGCATCACATGATAAATCCTTGTAATCCCATTGGTTGAGCACGCGGGGACTATGAAGGGTTGCTTTTTGCTTTACAGAGTTACGTCGCTTGGAGAGAAGTGCGTTGTAGATGTCGCCACTTCCTTTTAAAACGGCTTCAGTGTGAAATCTGAACTTTTTAAAATTGCTATCGAGGTCATGTGATGCACTAAACATATTAATGCCCGTTTGTATGGCTACTTTTCTCTCATAGAGTTGCTTTTGGGAGGTAAATAGTGCCCTCGCTGATGCTCGGGCACTATCCCTTCCAATAGCAATAGTGCTCACACAAACGGGCATGAATAGGTAATTCTTTACGGATCTTTTAGGTGATTTTGTTTTAAAAATGAATTATAGAGCGCGTATACGTCAGTAACGTCACATATAAGGATGTTTCCTTGTTTTTCATAAATTTGTGCAAGATCGTCTCTTTTCGTCTTCCTGTTCAACTTATCTTGTTTGTATATCCCTTGTTCAACATGATATGCTTTCAAACTATCATGAAAGGAATATAGGTTTTGAAACGTAGTTTTCCATTTTGAAAAACTAAAATGTTAATTTCCTCCACAAAAGCTCAAAATGTATGTACTGTGGACAAAAGTTGGATTAAGAATAAGGTTACTCATAAGCTGAAAGAATTAAGTCAACAATACACAGTACTGTGTCGGTGTCGTTAGAGTGTGTGTTTATTTAATATTAATGTTTGAACGAATAAATCTATCATAAACAGTGACTTATGCCACCCGTATACCCCAGGTAAGCTTGTGTGTAATTTTATCAACATTTTATTAGGAGTTTATATAATTTTCTTCATTTGAGATTATGATTTTAAAGCAAGTTCGGCGATCCCCTGAGTATTAAAGAGATTATTGTAAAAACGCTAGATCAGTTTGATTTTGATAGAATGTTAGAAAGGGTGACGATGGAATCCCCCATGAAAGGTAACATAAGCAGGAAATGTAACAACTACATCTGAGTTTTGTGTAGTCTAACTTATCCTTAAAGAAGTGTGTGTATGAATTAATTTACTAGTAATCGAAATCTAGAAGAAAAAAAAACCAGTAAAATAATATTTTCTGTTTGTCTTTCCGTATATACTGCGTAAGGGTTTTTCATGGAAACGATCGATGTACTCATATATAGTCATTTTAGGCTTATATAAATATCGGATTCACACCGTTGACGTCATCGGTGGTTGAACGTCAGATATACAGCTTCCAACAAGATCAAAAATGGAAATAGGTTTCGTTTTACAGGAATCGGGCACGTATATAGCTAAAATAACTATATAATTACGAAAGGAAAACACGTGAAAAATGAAGCTCTATACAATCACTCGCATTGAATTCATACAAGTTTATAAATTGCTTACAAACAGATACAGGGGGACCCCAAAATCTGGATCAGAGTTGATCATGACACTTGACATATGCATCTGATAAAGCATGCCTCTTCCTACGCCGACTCATATTGTGTTTCAATTTCGAAAATCATGTTTTGGTGCACCCTGGATCTGCACCTCCAAGGACAAATGATTTTCTTTGCTTCTCCCTTAAAATAGAACTTTAGTGAAATCAAGGACTTATTTATATAAACCGTTTTCAAGATAGCGATCAAGGAGAATAGAAATGACATGTAAACAAGACGAATAAGAATGCAAGTAATATATTTCTTAGAAAGTAATATATTACAAAAATCGGGAGTATTTAATCGGATTGATTAAAAGATATTACTGGAATAGATCATCAGTATTTAAACCTGTTCAATTGTTGAGTGTTCATAATATCAAACTTTTATGTAATGTAGAGAAATTTATAAAATCTGCATTTGACTTGTATTGAAAGCAAACCTCATATCACAAAGATATATTGTAATATCACAATTGTATACTGTAACATGTGTTTGCCAGGCGAACTCGGATACTTTGTTTATTTGCCACACCTATATTTATATTTGCATGTGTTTATAAAATGTCATATCAATGTAACATATTGTTACAAAAAATAATTAAAGAATTGAATATAAATGAAACAGTAATTTAACAGGATACATAAACATGGGCGGATCCAGGAATTTTCTTCAAGGGTGGTCCTAAAATTCTTTTTTTTTTCTTTCTTTTTTTGAAGAGGACGAATGGAGCCCTTTCCATATGAATGAACCTTTTGGATTTCTCAGTTTCGAGTTCAATACAAGCTTGCCCGTCAATAGAAATCTATTTATAGAATGGAAATCACCTTGAAAATGGGGCCTCGGGGAATTCCAAAAATGACGTCTAGGGAAGGTCACGTGACAGCCTCACTGACCGACATCGTTTGTCAATAAATAGATCTACGTGACGTTGATTTTATGGATTTCAGCTTCATTATGATACTTTACCATAATCAGGGGGTATAATTTAAAGCTTGTACATACAAATCGGTGGAGTAGACGTTGAGTAAACTACTTAGAATATTACCTTGCATACATCGCTGTTATCGATTTATCCGCCATGATTTTTATTTCATTTGGTCGACCGAGGCCTAAGTAAATCCGATGATTAGTGCATGACCACTGTAAGGGAAGTCGTATTTATCTTGAATCGAAATCTCAATGTTTTCGCTGTGTGTAAGTGATTTATGATACCATATTGACAGTTTGACTAACATTGACAAACGTTGTGTGGTAAAAAACACAGCATCATTTGTGATTGGTGCTGATGCAGCCATCATCATTCAGACAGTGATTTGGTGACACTTAGTGTAGACAATCTTCAATATCCATGGCTAGTGCAGGGCAAAATGGACCTATTGATGAGTCCAATACAGATGATCCTAAACAGAAACAAGGCACTAGGTAAGACTCATTGTAAAACTGTAAAATGTTTATAGATCAAGGCTGGCCCTCTGTCAGGACTTGGATGCTAGCAGCCAGGGTGCAAACAGATTTAGCACTGGGTACTACTAACATGACTAATATAGTTTAAAAAAAATACAGCATTTAGATATGACATAAAGGTATGTTAATATACAAATATTGTAATCAAATTCAAGACAAATTGCACTGTATAACTTGTTGCAGGCATTCCCCCTCCCCTTTTTAACTCTAAATAGCGGGAGTGGGGGTCATTTACAGTAGTGTCTGCAAACTTTGTGGTCTGTTTCTAAGACAAGACAAGACAAGACAATGTTTATTTACTAACTCAGGCACACAAACTGACAAAGTGCTACAAGAGCAATAATTAATACAACTGCAGCAAACATTAGGGCAAACAAAAAGTAAATATTACAACATAATAATATAGAATAGAATAGAAAAAAAAAAAAAAAAACCCCATCACAAAGACATCTTTATATAAACTTAATACTATACATATAACTCCTGAAACAACTTATCTATCTTCCTCAAAAAAGCACATACATTTTCAATAATTCTCTTATTGCATATACTGATATAGATAAAAGTCCTCTAAGTTTTGATTCAGTTGGGTTATTTGAATAATATTTAGGAATATATTTGTCCCTTAGGCTCTTAATTACTTCATTATTGCAGACAAATAAATAATGAAACTCGTTTCCTATTTCATGAGATTCACACAATGGGCACATGTATAAAACACAGAAAAGGTTGCAGGTATAATATTACCAGGAGTGGGGGTCATTTACAGTTAGTTTTCTATTTCTTGTGTACATGTATAAACCCTAGAAAAGGTTGCGGGTACATTTATAATTTAACGTGCACATGATGCATTTGTAAATTTCATCTTATTCTGAGGCACCAGGCAATTTTATTATTGACTGTATCCCTTCACCAGAGAGGTAAGGCCATAAGGGGCAACATTCAACGGCAGCATAATATAAAACTGCCTGTTCCATGCACGTACTGTACCAGCTTTTATACAGGTAGACTTGGATCTTGTGGATAGTGTACTTCACTTTGATTATTAAGGTACAAGACTTTAAATTTTTAAAAATGCATGAAAAGAGCATGCATAGCCATGCATTGTTGTGATGCCTGTTTTTATTAAAGGTAAATTCACAGTGTACATTAGAGTATTTGAAAATGATACTGATAGCCTGTATTGTATTTTTGAGCCACTTTCTCTGCTTCAATGTCAATGATAAGAATAATGGTAAGATTATCTTGATTGATGTCCAAATAGTGACAGGAGACTGTAGCTTAAACCAAGGCTGAGACCCAGATAATAGGGTGCCATATAGTTACTACAACTTTGGCAGCTTTAATTTTACCTAGTGATTTCTGAAAAGTTTGAGTTTGAACATGTTGAGGCAGTCAGGATTTATAAATTCAGTCATCATGAAGCTTTTCTCTATACAAATGTAGATCATATGTGAACCTACATCAGATATTGAGTATGTAAATCGAACCAGTCTTAGATTTTCTGAACAGGTCTGATGGTACGATATGTTTTGCATTCATTGTTAGTTATACTATTAATAAACTTTGAGCAATTACCGTAGAAGAAGAAAGAAGTACCTTTTCAGTAATTTGGATTAAGAGGCATATAATGGTCAATAAGTGACCGTTTGTTTAAGTTTAACCTGGAAAGAAGAAGAAGAGGTACCAATGTTCAAATGTATTTTAGAGTTGTTTTTAGTCCCCTACTGGCAATGCTGAAGGGGACTCTTAGTTTTTTTTTAAATATTAAAAAGTTCCCGAGTTATTGCATTTTATAAATGTATCATGTATCTATGTATTTTAGTTAAATAGGTATATTATTACATTATCATTCACACAGAATTAGAGAATAGAAGGTGTTACTGTTACAGTATAAAATGGATGAAAGAAGTGTATGTTGCTCACAGTACTTTGATAATTTTGATTACACACAAACAGTTGGATGGATCTATTTTCTGTACAGCAAGAGTAGCTTTATCATATTTCTGTAATCATTGATGTATTCACTAAATACCTGGTAACCTTACTCAGTTATCCAACATTTGTTAATTTGCATTCACACAGCCAACACATTTGTAGATCTAGAAAGTTTGTCCGACATAACAAGTCCAGATGGGAGTCGAGCTATAGATTCTGAGAAAATTACATGAAAAAGTTGGGTTAACTTTAATTTTGTGTACGCGAGTGTGTGTGTGTGTGGGGGGGGGGGGGGGGGGGGCTAGAACGTGCAGTTATTCCACTCTGACACCCTTTTCCAACTCCCCTTGGCCTCAGATAGGATGCATGTAACATCTGCATTTATTCTTGTGGAGATTGTAGTGACCTTTTGAAGGATGAATTTAACTTAGTCACAGACAGTATGTGTTAAAGAAGAATTTGTAAAAAGTACTGTGCATCAGGTTCAAGAAGTAAAGAAGTATGTATATCAAATTTGACACAAGATATGATGGGATTTTACTTCCTCTTAGAATAATGAATATTTGAAATCACGTATAATATGTGACCTTTCACTCTCAACAGACAACAAGTGTGAGCGGTGGTAGTAACTGTATTGAATTTCCGAGTGTGGAGAGGAGGGATGGTGCTTTCATTTGTTGATATCTTTAATTTGTTTTCCTTGAAATGTTTCCAATCCTTTATAAATTCTTAACTGGTAACTGAACCAAACATGCGCTAAAGGAGGGTCACTAAATACATTAGTGGTCCAGAAAAAATCGTTAGTTATTTCGTTTGACGCAAAGTTAAGGAGATGCTTCTGGTCTTGATTTTGTCAACGTCATTGAAATAAGGATCGTTCTTTGTTTATGTGATATACCCCCATGATGGTGTATAACATGGTTAATATGATTATATATTACTTCCTTCAGCTCCACACTTCTTACATCTTCCTTGATCTAACGTCAATGCATATTTTATAATACCGGTACATATGCACGATAAAACTTAACAGCGTATACTATATATACTAGTTACATGTACATAATGGATAGCATAGCATAAAGTAATATAATTTCCTTTATGAAATGGACGAAGCAAAAATATCAGGGAGAGGGGGGTGGGGGGGGGGTTGTACACGCTAACATACTTCATGATTCGGATATTTCACATGGCAACAACTTAGCAATGCAAAAAAGATCATGACTAGCATACTTTCACAGGACAGTCCCACAAATCGTGATCGAAAATAAAAGCAGTCTAATTTCACAAACATAATTAACGTGCCTTTCAGTGGCGAAGCTTGGTCTAAATGAAGTGGATTTTTTCGCTATGTAAGGTATCTGGGTACCAAGAGACCCTAAGTAGGTCCATGTCAAATTGTCAGTCTAACAAGAGTTTGACCATGGACGATAGACAGTCACTCTAGAGCAATGTGCCAAATTGAGAGAAAAATGATTGACAAGTGCTTTCGAAATTTTCGAAAAATGTGTATACTTTAGCATACAAGCTTACATGACAGCTACTCCTCTACTTGGTGAGTTTTGTCTGTCATTGTGAAATAGCTACTTCTGTTGACCGTGGAGACATTCCTTTAACAATTCGTCGATAATTATTTTTTTCCAATATGTATATCGACTGTATTTATTCTTAGTATCATAATGACCATATGAATTCGACAATGTAATCTACTTTGTATATTTGACTATTTAATCGATCATGCAGTATCAAAGAACATCTGTTTATTATGTCGAAGCTGTCAGTATAATATTGGAATTTTCGACCATACCGTCACATTTTTTATGCACAAATATATAATTTGTTACCAAGGTTGGAACACTGGTTAGTCCTGCTTGCAAGTCGCCGTTTCTTTTTTTAAGTGGTTGTTGAAACGTTTTAACTAGGACATCGGTTAGATGGTCAAATGGAGACAACGAGCATATGCCCTCTTTTATATCCTTATTTTTTTCAAAGATTATGCATACACGATTTACACATCACTTTATATATGGCTGCTTTACACGGGTAGGAGGAGTACCGGTTTGTAATCGTTAAGGCGTTTACCGTATGTATTTTTTTCACTAGAGATTCAAGGGCATACAATTTCTGGGTTCTTTATTTGTCTTCATCTCATAGTCTGTCTGCAAAATTTTAAACTTTGGCCTTTTTCTTCAACTATGGGACTCTAAAACTTGATACAAATTCTAGAATATTTCAAGGTTGATCAGATAATGCTTTGTCCTTGATTGAGAACAAGAGGCTGAGGCCACTACACAAAATACAGTCACCATTTTCAAGTCCATTTAGACTCATTAAGATTGCACTATTTCTTATGGAGAAAGCTAATTTTACACATCCATCGTCATATATTTGTGACAATTTTGTGTCAAGTGGACATTAACCACTGAATAATGCACAATGAGCCTTGATCGTAAACTGTATGTCTCCCTGACCGAGGAAATGATCCGACCTGTGTTATATGAGTGGGGAATGATCATCATACTAGTGGATATTGTACCATAAAACACAAGGACTGTGTGTGAAGTGCGTGGGATGTAGCATTAATTGTTTGGCGGCGGCTGTCAAAGCCATACTATGTATACATTCTAGGAAAGTACAAACATTATCTCCTGAATCTTTCATTGATCTTAGCGATGTAACTAGCACGTTTATATATTCGTTTTTAACCACATCTTTAGATCAAAAGTACTTGTATATGCATACGCAATACCGGTATATAGAACAGAATGTTCCTTGGTTGTTTTCTCCCAAACAAGATCCCTTTCATTAGCTTTGCAACCCCCCAACCTACAGTACCCTGTATATAATACTAACTTTGTACCCCCCACCCTACAGTACCCTGTATAGAATACTAACTTTGTAACCCCACCCTACAGTACCCTGTATAGAATACTAACTTTGTAACCCCACCCTACAGTACCCTGTATAGAATACTAACTTTGTAACCCCCCACCCTACAGTACCCTGTATAGAATACTAACTTTGTAACCCCCCCACCCTACAGTACCCTGTATAGAATACTAACTTTGTAACCCCACCCTACAGTACCCTGTATAGAATACTAACTTTGTAACCCCACCATACAGTACCCTGTATAGAATACTAACTTTGTAACCCCACCCTACAGTACCCTGTATAGAATACTAACTTTGTAACCCCACCCTACAGTACCCTGTATAGAATACTAACTTTGTAACCCCACCCTACAGTACCCTGTATAGAATACTAACTTTGTAACCCCCCCCCCCCCCCACCCTACAGTACCCTGTATAGAATACTAACTTTGTAACCCCCCCCACCCTACAGTACCCTGTATAGAATACTAACTTTGTAACCCCACCCTACAGTACCCTGTATAGAATACTAACTTTGTAACCCCACCCTACAGTACCCTGTATAGAATACTAACTTTGTAACCCCACCCTACAGTACCCTGTATAGAATACTAACTTTGTAACCCCACCCTACAGTACCCTGTATAGAATACTAACTTTGTAACCCCACCCTACAGTACTCTATATAGAATACTAACTTTGTAACCCCCACCCTACAGTACCCTGTATAGAATACTAACTTTGTAACCCCACCCTACAGTACCCTGTATAGAATACTAACTTTGTAACCCCACCCTACAGTACCCTATATAGAATACTAACTTTGTAACCCCACCCTACAGTACCCTGTATAGAATACTAACTATGTAACCCCACCCTACAGTACCCTGTATAGAATACTAACTTTGTAACCCCACCCTACAGTACCCTGTATAGAATACTAACTTTGTAACCCCCCACCCTACAGTACCCTGTATAGAATACTAACTTTGTAACCCCACCCTACAGTACCCTGTATAGAATACTAACTTTGTAACCCCCCACCCTACAGTACCCTGTATAGAATACTAACGATGAGACACCATTCTACACAGTGTAAGTTTCATTCTATGTAGCATAATCTACAGAATTCTGATCTGTTCCGCTTTTACATAAAAACCGTAAGAAGCTTACTCCCTGCTTCAGAGTCTAAAAACGTGGCGTTACATCTTGCTTAATACCCTGTGTTTATGGCAACTACCTTAATATGGACAACACGTAGGATGCTATTTGTGTGCTAGGTCTGATTAGAGAGATACCATTACTACGTGAATTATGTATCGAGTTATTCTGGCTTGTAAGGAAATACGTAATATACATTGTGTCATCTTCTTGGTGTATATAACCATATATGTATAGAGATAGCAAAAAAGGAAGTTTTTTTTTACTCTGTACAGATCGTGAGAGACTTGGAGGGGCGTGGACTTCAAAATCGTGAAATTCAGTTTTAATATAAGCCTGTCACGATTTGACGAATTATATGTCCGTCTGTCTATCCGTCAATAACACTTCAGTTCGGACCTTTAATCTGACTACTCCTTTAATCTGACTACTCACCCTTATAGGAAGCCAGTCTGTCATGACGTTGAGTCAAGGTCACACGTTTTATGTCAAGGTCAATGTAATTTTCGATTTATTGCATGTAAAACTTTGTACTGTTGATAACTTTTATATTGTATACATGTATGACAGAATGATAGGCTAATTCTTTTTATACACACCCTATTTCTAATGAGAGGCATATGTGACCTCGAGTCAAAACCATACCCCCGAGGTTAATGTCGAAGATGACTTCGATTGCTTTTGCATGTAATACCTTGTTGTGACCACATGCTTGAACAAACCATGAACAAGTTACTGTGTACAGGTGTAATTTCAATTATTCCTGATAAGATGTATATGTATCTGGCCTAGGTCGATTGTAAAGCTCAAGGTAACAGCGAACTTTATGGGTAAAACTTTGACCTACCCATAACTTTTCACTGTCCAAAATGGACATGGTGTGTTGACCAGAACCAAAGAGTTTATCATAAGCTTGATTTTGTTTAGGTTCATTACTTTTCGTCGTCTTCATGGATTTAAATGGTATACCAAAGAAATGTAATTGGAATAAATTCAAGGGTCAAGTGATAAGGTCACAGCGCACACGTGTGTGAAAAAAATCTATTTCCTTTATAGACCCAAATAATATTTTAATAGAGTCGTTGCTTTTGACCAAAGGAAGTGACATGACCTTGAGTCAATGTCATACTAGTACCTGTAAGACCAATGTCACAGTGTTTTTATGGGTAATATTATATGTGGCCATTGCATGGGTTACAGTTATGTGTTTCTATACATGTATTTTGATGGTGAAGGTCACCGTATAAATCTTGTCCGTGAATACCTTTCCGTTCAGATGTTGCCAAAAGTCGTGTCATGACCTTGATCCCAAGTCAAGATCTCAGTGCAGATGGTCGATGAAACCTTGTCCGAGTCAAACTTTTTAATGCCTGCATGGATTTCGATATAATTTCAAAGAATCGTTGTTTTATGCCCAGGTAGTTATACTCCTAGGCTTGAGTGATAGACCCACTGATGTAGAGATCCCCCTTCTAGAAGTCCGCAAAGTATCTCATTCCAAATAATATTGGCGGCTGTACAATGATGGAACTTTGGAGTATGGTTTGTTGCAAATATTTGCATATTTTATGGACTTACTGAAACAATAGTCATTGTTTTAACATTTGAAATATGTCATAGTACATTTCCGTGAATGTTTAACTTTTTCTAAATTCCTGCAACCCGCTGTATATGTTTATGAAACCTCACAAGAAGCAACAACTTAAAGCCCTCTACCAAATACTGGTACTTGTTTTCATGCCGATAAATCAGCAAATATGACCAAATATGGCCACCGAGTGTTCTCCTTGGTTGACACATTTTCGACTTCCCCGCAACCGTTGAATATCATTTCATGAAACCAATTGTTTCGAGTTGATCGGGTCAACAAACATGGCCACTGAGGGTTTTGCTTTGTCGACTTATTTTCGACCTCTCCACAGAATTCCACGAAATCTTATGGGAAGCATGTACTCACTGTACTTTACAAATACCAAGTTTGTGTTTTAGGAGCTGATCGACAAGCAGTAATATGACCATCAGGGGCTCCGATTGGCCGATGAATTTAACTTGTCCCAGACAACTGTTACTCTGAATTTCACCAACAATTTTAGGAGCAAGTGTCAGTGCTCTCTCTCTCTCTCTCTCTCTCTCTCTCTCTCTCTCTCTCTCTCTCTCTCTCTCTCTCTCTCTCTCTTGTATATCTGATTGAATTTTTAACTATGGAACGGTTTTCTTCTGGAGTCCATTCCCTTTTCTCCTGAACGAGACTTTGACCGAGTGATGAAGAGGATCGCGCACTGCCAAGGTCATCGACATGTACACGCCGACCTTTGACCTAGAGGTCTTAGGTATGTTTTTTGTGTATATAATACGGTACTCACTCAAATTCTTCTACTGCTGCTAAGCTACATCGACTGTCACTCTATGAAGTGAGAGGAACCAAGCAGAACTCTGTGTGGGTGTATAGGAGGATAGATTGATGCTCTATATACCTCTAAATTTGAGAAATTCTGTGCGGATAAATTCCATATCATGATGATGCTCTCTGTCTGGTGATATTTTGTCTACAACAGTTTAATTGGTTCTCTTTGGAAGTCACTTGGACTGACTTATGACTGATAATAAAGAAGTTGCAAGCGAACATCATTTCTGCGGACGTAGTCACGTGGCATGTGAACAAAGGTATGTCATGGCAGTGTAATTCTGTTTACTTCATGGAAACTAGAAGGGTATGGTTCTCGATACCTGGCATATCAATTCTTAATCATGTCAATGGAACTCTGCAGATTTCTGTTAACGAGTTAAGATTTTTGTTCTGTTAACGATTTGAGATTTCTGTTGAGATGTACAGTGTCCTTGCATATTTTAAGTAAGATTTGTGAATCAATATGATTAAAGTCTGCATTTATCACCGCTTTCACATGTATTTGTGCACGTGATTCGAACAGATTAGCAATAGCATGTGTTCGAATATCCTTGTTTCTCTCCTATCGACCTCATGTCTTTTTATTAGTGTGTCGGTTCGTAAAAGTCTGAGTCCCAATGTACCTAAAGGATGAAACATACAAGAAAATTCCGTTCATGCATATAGCAAACTTTGTTATCGTGAGAAGGATGAATACGAATTTTTGCAATGTTTAATGTTGTTTATGTAACTGTATGTGTGTGTGTCATTATGTACGGAGATAGTATCGCCTATGCCATTGAACTTGAGATTTGACTGATCTTTTAAAATGTACATGGAGTTTATTGTACCAGTGTTATAAGAAATACTAGTAAATCATTCTAATTTAGTATTTAGAAAATTGACCTGATAGCATAACCAGTTTACCTTGTTTCAGATATTTACCTTGAAGACATTTCAGACCTATTTCAGACATTCTCATGGATTAACTGTTTTAAAATTCTTAATTGAAATTCGATGAGGTGATTGTATACTCTAATTAAGTTCTTCCCAGTATGATGCTTTTTTTTCAAATACAATAAAATAAGATTTTTTTTGCAATGTGATGGTTTTGTATAATGGTACTTCAGTGCATGTAATGGATTGTGAGATGCTAGATCGTTGCCTGGTTAACATCTCAAGTGAGTGCATATTTAATCCAAGTCTGGCATACTTAGAAGTGTATTGATTGGAAACATTCTTAGAATGATCTAGTTCTGCTGAAATTTTCTTGAGGATATTGACTTGTCTTTAAGATTTATAATTACACAAGATAATCGATACCAATGGCTACCATACTCCAAAGTTCCTTCAGATCACACTGTATCATTTGTATGGATGATGATACAGGTCACTTGTTATAGCGCATATTCGCACAATATATCTTGTCATTGATTCGGTTGATAACTAATTAGAATTACGCACAAAATTATAAAACATGTGTAAAGTCCATGAAATTTCGTATCTCCCCATGTAAATAAGAAAAAAATCGAAGAAATAGTATCACAGCACGAGATATGTATTATGGGAATTTTTGAGATAAGCTAGTCGGATTGGGTGGAGTTTCTCACTGATATTTTTCCAGCATTGCTTTTCCCTTCGATCATGACCTACTTATAGCATCAAGATGTTAAAAGTATAGGTTTGAAACATTTAATGTTATTTAACAAAAGTTACATTTTGCTTTCCTTTTAAGAAAAACTGAGCTATATCTATAATGACAGCACATCGATCGTGGTATCTGTCGTCAAATTTGATTAAGATACAGAATCCACTAAGCTGTGTGCACGTATTTACCTACATTACATACTGTATATGTCAAAAAAGAAATCGTCAAATAGGTCGTGATGAAAGCGATAAGACCTCCTTTCATTCTTTCTTCATGTTTAATTGGACCAGTGTATTTATAGAAGAAACAAAAATAGGGATTTTTAATTATAATTGCGCTTTTTTCAACTGTGTATATGCATTGTGCCGAAAATTAATTATCAAAGTGCCAGTAGTTTCATAATACCTTTTTTTTCTAATTTGCAAATTTGTTTAATGAACAAATCCAATCTTGGTAAAATGGCTATACAGTTCGAAAACTCACTTGCTAGATGAATGTTGTATAACTGAATGGCAGTTCTTCTGATTCAAAAACGGGATGTGGATGGTGTAGCATTAGATAAAGATAACAAAAGATTCATACCTACCCGTGGATTTTCGCATACCGCAAGGATTATAATTTTAAATAATACATATAAGCAAACAAAAATGCTTTATCCCCAGAGAAAGAGGATGTTTTGGGGTTTTTCCCTCATTGTAACGTGAATTATTTTCTTTAGAAATGAACATTAAGTGCTATCCCCGTCCTCTTTTCTTTGACAGAACAAAACATCCCCATTTAAGATGTTCATACACGGATATAATTTTCTCCAAGATTAGAGAGTGGTTTGGTTAGTTCTAATTTGTACATAGATTTGAACGTCTCCAGTTTTTGTGCGAATAGCACATAGCGATTGCCTGATTTCTTCACTCATGGGTGCCCCGTCTACTGAGTATGTATAAACGATGTTACTCTGTTTACATGTACCTTGGGACTACTTCAGCGTCATGATCGGTATATTTTAAGTCTGATCACTGTCTGAATCAATGAATTATCTGTAATCTGTCGTGTTATGTACATGCATGGCCTAATGAAAAGTTGCATCTGTATGTACTGAGATGAACACAGGCTGTGTGTTGGAACCCCTTTCCATTACCTGTTTTAGTGGACAATATGTAAATGAAAAGGTGCTATCGATAAAGATATTAAGTTGAATCATTGAAACGTAAAACTAACTTCAAGTAGGCTTATTTTGTCCCGCTTCACAAAATGAAATCTATATACGACGGAAAAATTAGGATCTTCCATCATGAATATGATGTTAAAATTATGAAAAATAAAAGATCAAAACATTCCCGTTTAGGATGTATCATGTTTTTATATACTAAAAAAGAAGTGAATTTTCCTTCAAATTCTTAGCACACACCTAACATTGAACATGAAACGTTAAAGAGAGAGTGGGGATCAAATTAGAAAATAAGATTCTTCTTCTTTCCTTGTATTTGGTATCATCAATCGATAGTCATATTGGATTCTTGTATTTTAGGGGGGGGGGGTTAGATTTAATGTGATGTTATTTAATTTTCATGTTCATTGTCAGACATCATCTTTCAATTCATTACGACAACATTATGGATTTGCACTTCAGTTCTGTCTTTATTCGTCCATAAACTGGCCTACAAACTTACGAAGGTGTTCAGGAACAAATATAACTCTGAAAACGCAATATTTTGTCATACATTATAAGTGATATTTTCTGGCTATTCGCACTCAGTACCTTCAGTGCTTTGATTTGTTTTTTGTTTTTTTGTATATTGATTGTTATCAATATTGGTATAAACTCTCTCATAATTGTTTCCAAGCATTGGTATATATTAGTACAGACATGGGTACCCAGGTTTATGCATACTTTATGGACCCGAATGTATACGGACTTATTGGTATTCTTTTGCAATTAAGTTTTACTGTATCCAAATATGTATTTGTACCCGTTTATTTTTACCCAATTTGGTGTATCTGTGTCCACTTTTGTGTATTTTACCCACATTTGTGTATTTTAATCCTTATTTGTGCATTTGTTCCCACAATTTTGGTGTTTACTGATCTTTACCAACATTGATGGTTACTGACTCGTTATACATAACTTATATACTGACTCTGCACCCAACATCTGGAGCAGGACTTATGTGACTTGACTACATAACTTATATACTGACTCTGTACCCAACATCTGGACCAGGACTTATATGGCTTGGCTACGTAACTTTTATACTGACTCTGTACCCAACATCTGGACCAGGACTTATGTGACTTGGCTACATAACTTATATACTGACTCTGTACCCAACATCTGGACCAGGACTTATGTGACTTGGCTACGTAACTTATATACTGACTCTGCACCCAACATCAGGACCAGGATTTATGTGATTTGGCTACATAACTTATATACTGACTCTGCACCCAACATCTGGAGCAGGACTTATGTGACTTGACTACATAACTTTATATACTGACTCTGCACCCAACATCTGGAGCAGGACTTATGTGACTTGACTACATAACTTATATACTGACTCTGTACCCAACATCTGGACCAGGACTTATATGGCTTGGCTACGTAACTTTTATACTGACTCTGTACCCAACATCTGGACCAGGACTTATGTGACTTGGCTACATAACTTATATACTGACTCTGTACCCAACATCTGGACCAGGACTTATGTGACTTGGCTACGTAACTTATATACTGACTCTGCACCCAACATCAGGACCAGGATTTATGTGATTTGGCTACATAACTTATATACTGACTCTGCACCCAACATCTGGACCAGGACTTATGTGACTTGACTACATAACTTATATACTGACTCTGTACCCAACATCTGGACCAGGACTTATGTGACTTGACTACATAACTTATATATACTGACTCTGTACCCAACATCTGGACCAGGACTTATGTGACTTGGCTACATAACTTATATACTGACTCTGCACCAAACATCTGGACCAGGACTTATGTGACTTCGCTACGTAACTTATATACTGACTCTGCACCCAACATCTGGAGCAGGACTTATGTGACTTGACTACGTAACTTATATACTGACTCTTCACCAAACATCTGGACCAGGATTTATGTGACTTGGCTACATAACTTATATACTGACTCTGCACCTAACATCTGGGCCAGGACTTATGTGACTTGGCTACATAACTTATATACTGACTCTGCACCTAACATCTGGACCAGGACTTATGTGACTTGGCTACATAACTTATATACTGACTCTGCACCCAACATCTGGAGCAGGACTTATGTGACTTGGCTACATAACTTATATACTGACTCTGCACCCAACATCTGGAGCAGGACTTATGTGACTTGGCTACATAACTTATATACTGACTCTGCACCCAACATCTGGAGCAGGACTTATGTGACTTGACTACATAACTTATATACTGACTCTTCACCAAACATCTGGACCAGGACTTATGTGACTTGGCTACATAACTTATATACTGACTCTGCACCTAACATCTGAACAAGGACATATGTGACTTGGCTACATAACTTATATACTGACTCTGCACCCAACATCTGGACCAGGACTTCTGTGACTTGGCTACATAACTTATATACTGACTCTGCACCCAACATCTGAAGCAGGACTTATGTGACTTGGCTACATAACTTATATACTGACTCTGCACCCAACATCTGGACCAGGACTTATGTGACTTGGCTACATAATTTATATACTGACTCTGCACCTAACATCTGGACGAGGACTTATGTGACTTGGCTACATAACTTATATACTGACTCTGCACCTAACATCAGGACCAGGACTTATGTGACTTGGCTACATAACTTATATACTGACTCTGCGCCAAACATCTGGACCAGGACTTATGTGACTTGGCTACTTAACTTATATATACTGACTCTGCACCTAACATCAGGACCAGGACTTATGTGACTTGGCTACCAAAGTTATATACTGACTCTGCACCCAACATCTGGACCAGGACTTATGTGACTTGGCTACATAACTTATATATACTGACTCTGCACCTAACATCTGGACCAGGACTTATGTGACTTGGCTACTTAACTTATATATACTGACTCTGCACCTAACATCAGGACCAGGACTTATGTGACTTGGCTACCAAAGTTATATACTGACTCTGCACCCAACATCTGGACCAGGACTTATGTGATAACCTTTTGCGTGACCATGTGACCTTTCCAGAGCTTATACAATTCCTGCAATATGGTTGTCATGCCAAAGCCAGATACCCAGCGATTTCGTGACGACTCATTTGGAATGGTTGTTGATTAATTTTCTGTCCGTACATTATTTCTACGAGGATTAAGCTCAGATCGGCTTTCTTCAACACGTTGTTGACGCAGGTGACATACGTAGGTAGTGCGGTGGTCCGGAAGCTCAAGCTTTTGCTTCTAATTTCGTCTTCGGACAGCTACTTTATTTTCATATTTTTGACGTATATTTTTACACTATCTTGCTCTAGAAGTTATTCATTGTTGGAGGAATATAAGGCATCATAATTCGTATAAATTCAAGTGTCTCATATTTTCAATCGGTTTAAGGTTTCGATTTCTATTTTCAGAAAGCAATTGAAATATATTCGCACTCTCGATTTTCAATGACGATTCTGTTTGAGGTGTAAATCTTTCTGTAATTTTTAACGTAATTTCATAGTATTTTATCCGCGAATGATCTATTATTGAAACGCACTTGTTGTCAAGGTAACGTGTTGATATATAGGAGGAAAGTGACCATTACTGACTGATTATACAGGAAAGGAACATTATATATAGATATTTTGTAAAATGCCGACCAAAGACGTACAGCCAATGTTATCTACCAAGAGCAGGTAAGCTATAGAGATGAAAATATGTGAATTGTATGATGATTCCCAGGAGTGTTTTTTTTTCGAGTCAGACACTGATGTATTAATCTAGCTATTGTCATATAATGGCTTCACTTTGCGATCATTTTTCCACCCACTTGTCTCGGCAGGAGTTAACACATTCGTCTAGATATCGTTTTTCTATATTTTTTTCTTTTTCTTTTTCTTTTTTTTTCCTTTTTTTTTTTACAAATTCCTATTGAACGTTTACTAGTAGTGCTTATGTTATCCATTTTTCTTTAATAATTGCAATAAAATAGAATAGGGTTTGTTTGCAGCTTTACTTCAGTTGAGACGCGATGGCCGAGCAATGCTTTTATTCGTAATGCCGGCCGATCATTATGGGATTCTGGCCTATGAATGTTTGTAGTTATTGTCCTATGACATATTAACTTGCGGCTGGCCGATAATCGCTTGATGACTGAGGTATATCTCGACTATTTTATGGGGTCATGGCGTGTTTTAACCCTGTAAATCGATTTCTACAGGAAAAATATGACATGGATTAAGTCTTCTTTTAGCGGTTTTCTCGTCCGATTTGTAGCTTAACCCATTGTTAACTGGCGTCATCTCTGACACTACAGATAATTGTTTTCATCTTCTTTAGTCATTTTTAATCTAATCTTCTTTTTTTCGCAGCTTTTGGCTTTTTTCGCAGATCGTCACTGATTTAAGTGGAATGTACAAGATGATTGTTATTGTTAGCTATTGAATTGAGAACTCCTTGAACATCTATAACTCAAATTCAGATTCACCAATATAAATATATATAAACCGTGTTTCGTACTGTTTACAGATGATGAAATAAAAACCTATCCAAATCAATTTGTTTATTATGGATACTTATCAGTATCTACTAATATTCTAGTATTTGAGTTTGGACTTTTTACTTTTTATATGGTTTTGTGTAGATTTAATTCTCAATTATAGACTTCAACCTATCTAAACCAAATCTGGATACATGTACATTTATTGATTTCATAAGGGTCCAAAATGTGATATTGGTATTTTATACCTTACATTTTATAATTCTTCTATTTTATCTATTAACACCTATTGTGACAGGTATAAATAAGTTTGATACGTCAAACCAGTCTAAGACAGTTTGACTTCGACCTTGACCTGCTTGTAACTTGTTTGGAGTAATACGGAGACGCACATTCATTCATACTCATCAATTTTTAAGACAAATTTTATCAGTCGTATGTCATAGAGCTATATGTAGGAAAAAAAACCCGTATGTGGTTCCATCTCTGAGGTTGTATGTCATTTTCTCACTCACTTACGTCGTGAGACAAAAGAAAAAGCGTAGACGTAGCAGTTTGAGATTTCCTTGTCTCACACTCAACGTGACTCCTATTATGACGTCATAGAAAGTAACGTCACGCCATCGTTAGATTTGTGTAGGTTTTGGTATCGATTCTAGTTTTAAAAAAACATTAAAGTGATGATAAAATGAGGTGAGTGAGAAAAATAATCAATCACGACGTTACGACTGAGACAGGGGAATCTCATCCTCGTGCAAAAGCTTTGCTACATCCACGACTCGGCAAGCCTCGTCGTGGATTGCAAATCTTTTACACTCGGATGAGATTCCCCTGTCTCAGTCTCAACGTCGTGATAGATTCTATTAGTCTCATGAGAATTAGACATCTTCACCGTGTTTCACAAAAATTCTTAAGAACTTTTTTTCAAGAATTTTCGTAACTTTTGATCTCTTAGTTCTTTTGATCAACTTAAATTCGCAAACTCTTGTTTCTTAATTTCCTTTTCATATATAGAAATGATATTAGAAATACATCTAATTTGTTTTTTTTTAAACTATTCAATGACGAAAGTTGCGAAATTTTCGTAAGATTTTTGTTGTTGTTGTGAAATTGGGCCCTATATTTGTATCTATGCACATTCAGGGCAAAAGCATGGAGTCCCAGTGACTGAGTCTACCTGCCTCAATGTTAATACCTAATGGAAACTTTGACATTCACGACATTTCCTTTTATCATTTCAGAGTCTTCAAGAAAAGCAGTCCTAATGGAAAGGTTAGTGGTAATATTTTTATAGTTTAGAATAGACAGAGTTTTCGTAATGAGTCGGAGTTGCCGAAGCTAATTCTCAGACTTTCTCCATGAAGGCCATATAATTGATTACGGTTCTAATTGATCATTATACTAATGTGACGATGACGCACTCAATAATGACAAAACAAAATTTAAAGGCTGATATAGATTTCCAAGAAATTTCCAATTTACTTGGAGTAAGTATCGTACTTGTATCTAGTTGAAGTACTGTAAGTTCAGTACAATGTACTTTCACCATTACACCTGTTGATTTTGCCGACTTGTTCGTCTATTTCTGATATTTTTTTTTTACATGAATGCGCCTCTCTTATTTCCCTTTTGTATTATAAATAGTGTTATCATAGGGAAGATGCAAAGTTCAAAGTAAATTCAATACCAAGATGACAGAGATCGAAGCATAATACATAACGTGTATTCTTCAATTTCCCTTGAGTATCCAAAGGCAATTTTCCATGTCGTTGAGTTTACGACCTTATGAGGTATTATGCTTTCCATCATCTCATTGGCTGTCGCTAGTTACTTTGATCGTCATATTGTAAATAGCCTACGTATAACTTGAACTTTGTCCAGCCCCTGTCACACTGTCCTTTTCTCTTCATTACCATACTGATTACATTGGACAGCTGGTCTGATTGTACGTAATACGGAGTATTGACCTTTGCATGGAGGCTTTTATTTAAATTAGCTCTGCAACCCATATGGTCATTTCTGTTCCCCATAAGCCAATCTAATTTGCCATTTCATGCGATTTAGTCGGACGTATTATGGTATGGCTTGATTCGTACTGTCGGTACATCTGTATTGTTGTCAGTCTGTTCTAGCCCTCAAGATCACAATGACTAGAAGAATAACCTTAGTACCAAAGGCACTAGTGTAGGCTGGATACTAAAGCTTTATGCTTTGGATCTTCAAACTCACCACAAATAACCACAATGGTATGTGGAAGAACCATGTTTCTTTTGCAAAAACAAAGGTCAAGGTCATTACTTACTGTACCCTCCCCGGGACACACATCTCAACATACTGTTTGCCCCCTAGTCATAACTTTTGAATGGAGTGATAGGGCTTTCTCATTTCTTATATATAGTACTACCTTTGTATTTTACCCCCCCCCCCCCCCCCCCAAAAAAAAAAAGACCTTGCATATCGAGTCGAGACATTAGAGTTTGACCTACTTTTGAAATACATTAACTTTGATCATAATTTTAATTTGGAAGCGATCATAATTGATATTTGGAAACCATTTGACAAGATCTTTGCATCGATACAATTTTTTTTAATCTTGTGACTTTGACCTTTTAATGTTGAACTGCTACATGTACAGATGTCAACTGGGGGATTTGTGTTTTTTAAATTCAACTTTTCCATCACCAACACAGGACATTGTTTTATGAGTTTGTTTAGTCTGTTTACTTTAAGAAGGAAGGAATTTATCTTATCAGATGGTACTTTGTCAGCCTCTAGAGCACGATCAGAGAGCAATCGAACAAATCCATTGGTAATCAAATCTGATTGGCAATTTCCTTTACTATGCACCTCGGCTTCATCTACATTTAAACACATAAAAGGGGACTCCATCTTTGTGGTCGGATTCCTGTAGCTAAAGAATGTAAAGTAATGTATCAGACTTGCATGTTTCGGATCCTCTGCTACTACTTATTAAGAGTAAACCACTTTGGCACGGTCCATTTGATATTCTGGGGGGGGGGGGGGGGGGCTTGGGTTTTTTGTCGGAGCAAGATTTCTTTTTTTTTTTTTTGCCTCGGACCGGGGCAAAATTATTTTTTTCTTGCAAAGTCGGAGCAAGGAAAATATTTTTTAACAAAATGATGTGCATATATATTAAGAATGTTTGTGTTTTATCAATAGATATTATTTATATTTTTACTTAAAATCTAAATATTAATATATACTTTATTTTTATGCAAGTATTCAATTCAATTCTAAATAGAGAGATAAAAGATTTCTACAATACAATTCTAAATAAACAAAATTTATATAAAGGTACATGAATATAAGAGGGTCTTTGGGGAAGGTTATCTAGACAAATTTTAAAATGTAGAATTGTAAAATGGTGAATAACTGAAGTTCTCCTTCCAAGCTTACAAGAACATAAAATTGAGACTCTATGGGATACATGCAAAATGTATTAATAGTTATACATAAGTATTGTTAACACTTTTGATATCTTCAAATATATGAACTTTGTCATAAGCAAGTAATGATTGATAGAAAACTATGGCGAGCAAAGCGAGCCAAAAATTTTTTGATAGATTGAAAACTGCGGCGAGCGAAGCGAGCCGGAAAATTTTCAAGAATTTTTGCAAATTTTATGGTAATTCTTCAAATTAAGATTATTTGTAAGAGCAAGATTATTTTTTTCTGTCACACAATAAGCAAATTTATTTTTTTCATCAAAATTCAGAGCAAAATTATTTTTTTCGAAAAAAAACCCAAGCCCCCCCCCCCCCCCCCCAGAATATCAAATGGACCGTGCCTTACAAACTTACAAACGCACCAAGAAGTACAAATTAATCTTTAAATTCCGCATTAAGAACAACAGCTGTCTCATTGTCAGTATTGTGACAAGTAAGCTCAACAGTTAACAAAATTCCTCCCGAAAGGACAATTTATGCTTATCATTACTAAGTACATGGTCTACAGACCAATGTCATGTTTATGCTATGTGTAGAGTGTGCCATTTGTGTTCCTGTACAAATAAAAATATATGAAATTTAACTTACAAACTACAACTGCGATACATCTATAAAAGCTCAAACTCGACCTAGGTAGTAGGTACTCGTGAATCAGAGATCACAGAGCTGCCTTTTAAATTTTTGTGTCGCCTGCGAAGCATAGCGCCACTTAGGGATATCTTTGTCCGTTGTTCGTCCGTATGTCTGTCTGTCTGTCACACTTTGGGTGTCACAGCCCATTACTTTTGATTGGTAAGTGAAAGGGCTCTGATATTTCACATGTGTATTCCTTGTGACAATACCTTTCTACGCATACTACAATTTTTTGACCTTGTGACCTTGACGTAGATATTTGACCTACTTTAAAAAAATAAGATTTGATATATCTTTTGATTCAGATTGGTAAGTGATTTGGCTTTGATATTTTACACGTGTATTCTTTGTGACAAGGTCTTTCTACACATACCGGAATTTTTGACTTAATGACCTTGACCTAAATATTTGACCTACTTAAAAAAATTGGCTTTATCCTTTGATTGGTAAGTAATAGGGCTCTGAAATTTCACATGTGTATTCCTTGTGATCAGACCTTCCTAAACATACCATCATTTTGTACCTTGTGACCTTGACCTAGATATTTGACCTACTTTTAAAAAAATTAGATTAGCTATATATATTTTGATTGGTAATGGCTTTGATATTTCACATGTGCATTCCTTGTAACACGACCTTGCTAAACAAACCATAATTTTTGACCAAATGACCTTGACCTAGATATTTGATCTACTTTTTAAAGAAATTAAGACAGGCTTAATCTTTTGATTGGTAATGGATACGGCTTCACACGTGTATTTCTGATACCTTTTAGTTGTTACCAAAATTATTTAACGCAGTGACCTTGACCTCTATGATTGACCATCTTTCCTGAAGATTATAGATCGACGGTATCTTTTAATCAGTAAGTAATAGGTAGTGAATTTCATTTGACAAGACTTTCCTACTGATAACAATCATTTTGAACCAGTGACCTTTTATGTCCTTTACCTACATATCTGATCCACTTTTTAAGAAGAAACTTCTTTGCAGGCGACACAAGCATTCCTTTGATTGCTATTTTTCATCTACGATTGTTATGTGGGAGGATTGTGTAAGATGTATTAATTAATGAGCAAATGTACGGATTGAAATTGCTCGGGGCATTTGCATAGCAGCTATTCAATTTTGAGAAAATCCGAAAAGCCGGATCAGATCTTGGTCGCTTCCTCTTTACTGGCATTTTCAAATTCTAAGAATATGTATGCATTTAATCATGGAAATACCAATTTCGATGCATGCTGATTTTCTTAGAATATTTGACATGCAAATGCACCTGGTTAATTATCTGGGAAATCAAAATTGAGGAATGTAAAACAGCATCATGCAGGTGCATTAACTTAATGGTTATCATGGCTATTGATTAGTAATCCAGACTGAAAGTACACTAGAATTTGATAATTTCAATAGAAATAAGAATATTTGCATAATATGTTTCTAACGTGAAGTCAAATAATCAATGGCTTTTTATGCCCTCGGAATCAAAGATTTGGGGTCATTTAGTTTTTGGACAGTCCGTCTGTTTGTCTATTTGTCCGAAAAACTTTAAAATTGGGTATAACTTTTGAATGGAAGGTGATAGAGCTTTCATATTTCACAGGTGTATTTCTTGTGACAAGACCTTTATATTGATACCAAATTTTAGACCTCGTGACCTTGACCTTTGACATATTTTTCAAAAACTTTAACATTGGGCTTAATGTTTGAATGGTAAGTGATGGGGCTTTCATATTTCACATGTGTATTCCTTTTGACCTGACCTTTCCATTGATACCAAATTTTTTTACCTCGTGACCTTGACCTTTGACCTACTTTTCATAAACTTTAACAGTGTATTCCTTGTGACAAGATTTTTCCATTGATACCAACATTTTTTAACACAGTGACCCTGAACTTGACCTTTTACATACTTAATAGAAAATGGTGTTTATACTAACAAAGATGCCACCGGGGGCATTCGTGTGTCTCAGACACAGGCTTTTTCAAGTCTGTTTTATCTACTGAAAGCAAAGATTCGGGACATATAGTATTTAGCCCGTCCGTTTGTCGGTCTGGTTGTTTGTTCGCAAAGGGTTATAACTTTGCCGCAGCTTCGTGTCTCACTTTATGACAAAGGCTTTCTGATTATCTCAAGAAAATTATCTTGTGACTTTGACCTTGGAGTTTTGCTTACTTTTGCATTTTCACATGAGTTTGTCTACGTATTGCGCTCAATAATTTTACATAAAGGCTTTGATATTGATGTTCGGCCTACTTTTCATACCTACTAAGATTCCAACGGAAACATACAAATTTAACAAATGTATCGTGTTTATTCCTTGAAATTAAAGATTCTGAGGTATATTATAAAGTTTAAGTTATGTCCGTTTGTCTAATAACACAAAATTGATGTATTCATACTAAGGTGTCATTTCTTGTTGGGTCTTTCTGTTGGTACCAGAATTTGGACATTGAGACATTGGCCATGACGTTTGATGTAACCCCCCTCCCATTTTCCCAAAACCCTATATTTTGGCCTATCTTCAATTAAGAATCTGCAAAGTTCGCCCCATGACCCCTGTGAAAGGAGCCACCACTGGAAAATACTTTGGTTCTCTTTCCTCTTGTGTGTGCAGATTTTTTTCTTCCACCATATGACAACCTAAAAGTTTGTCTTATTGATAATTCTAAATATAAGATACGTATGTATTTACTAACATTCCAGCTGTTGCGTTAATGATTTATAACATCTTTATATTTACAGATAACAGCCTACCTCGGAAAAAGAGACTTTATTGACCACTTGACCCATATTGATCCAATAGGTAAGGTATTCTCCAGCTCCTACATGGAACTTACAATAAATATAAGTAGGTTGAGGTAGTTACCAAGGTAAAATAGAGATCTCTCCCTCTTGTACCATTGTAGATAACGCAGTGCCGGAGGCTGCAGCTTATCTTGTATTAAATATCGCTTATTATCATTCCATGTTTTGTATGCAATCTCTGGCGTTTATCTCTTTTTCGCAAGTTCTAAAAAGTTTGGTAGAATATCGGGCAGTAGTTTGTGATGTGGTGTAAACACGGGGAGTTAGATATTTATCTTGTAGTGAATATTGGCAGCAGACTCATGCATACAGAGCTACTATTGTCGATGCACTGTGAAAACCATTCCCTCAGCAAGAACACCAGTTTATGTGAAAACTTGTCTGGTTAAATCAGATGTAAATGTTTGGGACTTGTGAAGTATTCGAAATATATTGATAGTTTTTTGGAAAGAAAATGTTAAATGAAAAAAAAATACTACATGGCAATATCGCGAATCTAAACCTTTTAATCATAGGAAATACCGTATATCAATTGCAAGAAACAAATCAGTGCATGTTGATAAGTCCATACTCTGATCCAAAATTATTGATTAGGTCATTTTGAAAAAAATATAAGATCTTGTACGGACTGTAAATTGTTAACCCCATCATGGAATTGAATAATATTTCACAGTATTGTCCAGATCATGACTTTGTCATACGTCAATAAAGCATTCCAAAGACAGCTTTATGAAATAAATGGATGGTACAGTTTTCTCTGGGCCGTGACTGTATGGCTTTAATTTATTTTATAAAATTAATGTTAAGGATCTAGGACTGTGTTCATGGGTTTTCACCATCTGTTGCCTGCGACCTAGGGACATGCATCATGTGTTTACCTATATTTATTTCAACCATATTGTTTTTGGAAAAAAAACCATTTCGTTTGACTGTGCCCTTTTCAGTTACTTTATCCTAGCCTCCTTTTATTATTTGTTAATTGTAAGTTGGTCGTTCTGGTAACGATATTGGATTAATGCTTTGCTTTGTTTATGACGATACATCACTGTTTATAGTGTTTGTAAATTGTATGTCTATTCAATAGAGAAAATAGCCGAAAACATTGTTGTTCGGAATAGTCTCGTTAGAAAGTTATCCGTTAGGCTTCTGTGTTAAGCAAATTTGCCGTGAAAATGATGAAGATTTGATTATAGGTTATTGCCATGGTTTGATAGCTGGTAATAATTCCAGTGTAAGCCTGGGGCATTGTCTGACAGAGTTAATATGACAGGGAGCGTGAACACTGGCTTTGTAATACCCACACATACTTATATCAAATCAACTATTTGGCACGGCAGAAATTGCAGGTGCCCGTAGATTTGATGCGGATTTGGTAATTTTAGTCACGAATCGTGACTTGAGATGCTCTGCCCTCAACTATTAAAGTTTTGCATCTGCTTAAAAACGAATTCTTAGAATTTCTTGACTTGTTAAGCTTTCATGTTAAAAACGAGTTCTTAGAATTTCTTGACTTGTTAGGCTTCCAAGTTAACGAGTTCACTGTCCTTTTTAGATGGCGTAGTGCTGGTTGACCCAGACTACCTTAAGGAGAGGAAGGTATTCGCCCATGTCTTGGCAGCTTTCCGGTATGGACGGGAGGACTTGGACGTACTGGGTCTCACATTCAGGAAGGACCTGTTCCTGGCATCCATGCAGGTGTATCCTCCAATCAAGGATGACCAAAAACCACAAACTCGCCTACAAGAAAGACTCATCAAAAAGCTGGGACCAAATGCATACCCCTTTTTCTTTGAGGTATTTCTAATGTTGGAATTCATTGATAACACTTCATGAAAGATACCTGATATGGTAAATGAGTGTTTGTAAGATGCTATAAAGGAAATTTTTAACTTGTGTTGATTTTACATCTATCAGCAATTTTATCATAATACTTCCTTATGTATATTTACAGTTGCCTCCCAATGCCCCAGCCTCTGTCACATTACAGCCAGCCCCCGGGGATACGGGAAAGGTAAGATATACCCCCTCCCTCATCCACCAATGCACAATATTTTTTCAACGACAAACTTAGCTGATCAGATTTATTTCTATGTCACATTGCCAGCAATATTACTTTACACTCAAACCCATTGTATCCTCATATGATGTACTTTTGGACAATGAATAGACACACAAGACCTGGAGTTATGACCTCTTTTATTTTTGCCAACATACAATAATCACTTTATTGGGTCTCTGTCTGTCTGTCTGAGTGTCTGTCTGTCTGTCCATCCATCTGTCATGAATGGCTTTAAATAACTTGATTTACTTGATACGTCTATCAAACTTGAGGGGATGACCAAACAAAGTAAGACTTGATACCAATTAATGATTAAGATCACCTTCAAAGTCAAGGTCACATATTAAGGATGATACCAAAAATGCAATATCATTTAGCGTTTATGATTATACTATGGAGAGGTGACATTATGAATAGTTATAATAGTTTAGATTGATCTTGATGAACAATTAATCCAATTTGCAAGGTCATAAGGTCACCAATGTGCAAACTACATGTACAAGTTTATAGATTACAAATTTAAATTAGCATAATAGTGTACAGTATATCCTCCTTTCAGAGTATTTTCCTAAAATTTTATTCCATATTGTGTACACTATAAGAAAGTGCCCTCAAACATCAAAGTCACCAAAGTCACAGATGTAAATGGTATAAAAGATGAATGCTTTTAAAATATTTTTGAAAACATTTCATATGTTCTAAGTATGTAGGTAATGTATTTATCATATTTTGTTAAACCAGCATACATGATTGCTTTTTGGCTTTCAAAGATACTTCTATATGATGCATTAATGCATGCATTGTGATGGTACTCAATATTTAGATCATCAGATGACTCGAGTACCAAATAATGGTAGTTATGAATTTTATGGTAGCAGTTCATGTATTCTCCTTCGATGCTTTCTTTACTCCTCTCCGTTCCTTTTATAGCCTTGTGGAGTTGACTACGAACTTAAAACCTATGTAGCAGACAGTATGGATGAAAAACCACATAAAAGGTAAAACATGATATATATATTGTAAATAGATACTGTACGGCTGGTAAATGAGAGACGAGAGTTATTTATAGCTTCAAATGACTGAAAATGGTGTCTTTTAGTAAGGAGTCTGATACCAAAATAAAATGACATTTCCATACTGTGTAATTTGTATATATTTATATAGCGTGCAAATCAAATGACAATAGATAATCCCCTATATAGTCAGTATTATATGATAGAATGTGTTGATTTGATATCACAAACTGTTATGTAATTTAAAGATTTCTATAGGTTCTATCTTTTGGATCAAATTAAGACAGATATAAGTATTTCGAGTACATTGTCTCCCCAGCATATTGTTGTATTTTAGGATCATTATATACAGATGCATCTTCTATTTGCTTTATGCAATAATAAGACACCCTCATATATGAATGTAACATTAATGTAATTTGTTGCGATAGATGTTCATTGTTGTTGATGTTTGATAGGCAGGTATCGGTAATAAACCGTATTTAGAAAGCATTGAAATTCATTGAAACAATCTGTCATGCTGTGTGGATATGTACGTATGTAGACAGTTATTGTATATTCATGGATATGAAATGAGTTGTTACACTACATAATACTTGCTAGGAACAGCTGCATTGATAAAATAATACATGATATAGAAATAAAAAAATGTCCTACCAGTTAATTTCCTAAGTCTGTAAAGTACATCTATTTGAAACTCCATATGACTGTAAATAGCTCTGAATTTACCCTGTCTTATATTGACCCTTTGGAGATGAGACTGCATTGCCCTTGTATTGTACATGCATTGAATTCAGCTACTTACTAATTCTATAATTTCATCATTTTATTCACTTAGTTTTGAATTCTCCCTCTGGTCATTGAGTGAAAAGGGAAAAGATAAATGAGGCAATCATATAGTTCACTTGGAGAATGATGCAATCTTTCTCAGTTTTGAAACATTCTATATCCTTTAATGGCAATACCTTAGTTTCCTCTATTTCTTAAAAGATTTAGAAACATTCATATTATATATGGTTAATTTTATCATTTAGGGACAAAGGGGGTTAAAACAGCAATTGATAAGAAAGAGCAGTAAACAGAGATTTAATTATACAATGTGTCTAAATTTTTTATTTGATTTTCTGTTTTAGGAATTCCGTCCGATTGGCAATACGAAAGTTAACATATGCCCCGGAGGAACCTGCCCCTCAACCAAGTGCTGAGGCAACTAAAGAATTTATGATGAGTCCAGGGAATATTAAATTAGAAGCTTCACTAGACAAAGAAGTAAGTTTAAACTTTTATAAAAAAAAACTCAACTATGCATTTATTTGTTCACTACTGACTCACCGGAGGAGACTTATAGTTTTCATCATTTTATCTGTCTGTCTGGCTGTCGGTCACACTTATTGGCCATGGATGACGGCAACATATGGTTTGTAGGACCTTATGACAGAATCTTGTTACACCCTTATTGGTATCTCTATGATAAATCTCTGTAGTAAAAAAGTAAAAAAAAAAAAGAAGTGTTGGACTGAGCAGTCGACATCTTCATTGATATTGGACCAACCATCAATATTATAAAAATGATGACACTTTAATTTTATAGAATTTTATAAATTTTGTCCATGCTAGGAGGGGACCATGATAAGAATTCAGTTGTTTGCTATTTTAAATTCATTGCCCAGTTCAGAGAGATACATGCAGATGTGTTTATTCCAGATACAATTCTTAGTGTCTCCCTCCCAACTAACATTAAATTTTTTATTATGCCAAAAGCTTTAGAAATACCAAGGCCATACCTGCCTCTTTAACCTGCACAAATCTAGGCACAGCCATCTTTGTTTAATTATCATCTGAAGCCTCTCGGTCAATCTTGGCATTCATCGTTACAAGACAGGCAATATGCTTTCTCATGGTAGAAAAGGGGTTTTGAAGATGGGGAGACATACCTTAAGACATGACATCTAGAGGGAGACATGAAGATTCGTCTCCTGCACACATGACTTCTCTGGACCAATCATATTTCTTTATTCATCGTAACAATTGTACGAGTTATAGTGAAACATTTTGTTTCTTTACAGAAATATTACCATGGTGAAAACATTGCAATAAATGTCTTAGTTGACAATAATACTAACAAGACAGTGAAGAAAATCAAAATATCAGGTAAGAACACACCTAGATTGATGTTAGGTAAGAACAAACCAAACTAAGGTCAGAACATACCCATCCAACTTAATGTCAGATAAGAACACACCTAGATTGATGTTAGGTAAGAACAAACCAAAATAAGGTCAGAACATAACCATCCAACTTAATGTCAGATAAGAACATACCTAAGTTTATGTCAGGTTAGGACATACCCAAGTTTATATCAGGTTAGGACATACCAGCATTTATATCAGGTTAGAACATACCAAAGTTTATGTCGGAAAATTTTGATTATCATCTATACTGCGACATTTTGCCTTTATTTGATAAACTTTTAACACACCTAGATTGATGTTAGGTAAGAACAAACCAAAATAAGGTCAGAACATAACCATCCAACTTAATGTCAGATGAGAACATACCTAAGTTTATGTCAGGTTAGGACATACCCAAGTTTATATCAGGTTAGGACATACCAGCATTTATATCAGGTTAGAACATACCAAAGTTTATGTCGGAAAATTTTGATTATCATCTATACTGCGACATTTTGCCTTTATTTGATAAACTTTTAAGACAAGTCATAGCTAGGGATTTCATATTTGCTATGTATGTATCCTATTACAATGATGATTAATTATCAATTATGCTGTGACATTTGGCCTTTTATTTAATGGACTTTAAGATGGTTTGATGCTTGGTATTTTATATTTGGCATTCATATGTGTTTGTGTGGTAAATCTGCCCAGAGTTGTTGCACAATACATCCAAAGGGAAAAGTAACCAGCAGGACCTTCTATAGCTATCCCTTTATAGTCTCTTCTCTTATCTTTGATACGTATCCAGGTTATCAGGTTTATGTATATTTTCTATTGTTGGTAATAATATCATGCAAAAATTGAGGTTTAACATGCCTTGTTCTGTAAAAAGTTTCTTCTACTTAACAAAGTGCATCAGGATATAAATATAAAGTTGCACACGGAAAATAAAGAGGAGCATGATGTGGGCATAGTGGATACTGAATCAGAGTAAGTCAGAGCCCCCCGCCCACTCTCCTCCCCCATCTGACCCTGTTATATTAGGATTATATAGACTTTCTCAATATCAATCTATAAAGCATGCCCATTATCACACTTTTTTTCATACACAAGTACATATATACACATGTATTTATAAGTCCTATGCACAATGATTTATTTATTTATTTTTTGCAAACATCACAAAGTTAATCGACTCTGATGCACATTGTATAATTGAATATCTTCTACACAGAACTACACAAACAGGGGATGGTAATTTTGTTAGCTGTTGTTAAGTTAGATAAGAGCTGTCGGGAAGTGATGGAAATGTCCGAGTGTCTGCAAAAATAAATGAAAGGATAATCCCTAGCTGTGTCTGAAAAACAGCATTGACTTAATCCGGAAGAGATTTGAAGAAGTCTGCAGTATGCAGTCTGGTTTTGAAGACAGGAGTAATTATCATATATATTGAAACACTATATTAGATAGAAAGGATGGATTTTATTTTATGTGGATTTAGAATTAGACATAACTAGATTTTTTGGGGAAAATACATGTTACATCTGCCAATTATTTTACCATATAGCAGTTGAAGCCATGAAATATATTGACCACTTATTTGTCACATATTAGTTGTTACCAATCCCTACAAATGTTGAAAGTGTATCTCCCAATGTTCAATGATCTGCTTAATGGAGACTGGGAGACTTGTGTAGAGTACACATACATTGAAGGTTGTATTTTCGGATATTAAGAAAAGATATCTCTTCAAGCACCATATATCTTTATATATTACTTTATTGACTATATTCCCATATGCTATATCATTTTCCTCTAACTTCAAATCAGCATTTGATTTTGAAAAAAAAGCCCAAAAACAATTCAGATTAGATATACACTACATTCAGTTATATTTTCCACATTGTGCCACTTGTACAAGACCATCTGGTCTTATTTCATAAATCGAAAGCTGATTTGACATTTTCAGTGTTGTTTTGTGTTTCCATGTTTGCAATGAATATATACTATTTTGCACCCTACAGTTCGACAGTTTGCCGATATCTGTTTATTCTCCACTGCTCAATACAAGTGTTCTGTGGCAGAGCTAGAAAGCGAGTAAGTACATTCACAATCTTAATAAATTTACAAGCTTATTACATTCATAATGTTAGTACATTCATAATCTTAGTACATTCGTACATTCACAATCTTGATGAATTTACAATCTTGGTATATTCACAATCAAAGTACATTCACAATCAAAGTACATTCACAAAGTACATTCACAATCAAAGTACATTCACAAAGCACATTCACAATCAAAATACATTCACAATGTACATTCACAAAGTACATTCACAATCAAAGTACATTCACAAAGCACATTCACAATCAAAGTACATTCACAATTAAAGTACATTCACAATCAAAGTTCATTCACAATCTTGGTAAATTTACAATATTAGTACATTCAAAATCTAAATACAATCACAATCTTAGTAAATTCACAATCTTGGTGCATTCACAATTCTAGTGCACTCACAATTAAGTATAGTAGTCCATTCACAATCTAATTACAAAAAGCAAGTAAGTTGTTCATTTACATCTCAGTACATTTAATGTCTTAATTAGAGTAACTACCTAGTCTTGAGTATATTCACAATATTAGTACATTTATTATCTAATTATGTCGGCAATAATGTCAGTAAAAACATAATTCGAATCTTTTTTTCCGTTTGGAAGTATCATTTGATATTATGAAATACATTTTAATTTCACAATCATCGTAGATATCTTGAGGCATTAGGGGTATAATAACAATATCGTGGAAAAGCTAGAAATCATGTATTTCCATATCTTACATATTTTCTTGATATTTGATATTTCACTAATGTTTCATTCAACTCGCCGTGAAAATGTATGGTCCAGAACATTGCTAATTATACAAGTCCTTTAATGAAGTTGTTTACCAATACATGTGTACTACAGACTCAAATTATCAATTATGACCAAAAACTTTATCCATTTTCATAGACTAGTTTGCATATACGTAAGGAGGGATCCCTACTTACTTAATTTAATGATATGACAAATGAAAAGCAAACTATACATTTTGAATCATTATCCTTTCCAACATTGCTAATGGTAAGATACCTTGTGTAATAAAGATAGGCCATCTTGTTTACCAGTATTAGGATCAGTGACACAGAATAATGAGGAGACGAATTTGGCAAGAAATCCCAGTAATCAAATCTTCTGACTTGTTTTCCTTAATTTCTGATAAATCATTGCATGATCAGAGGAGAGTCATGCCAGCATGTACGTGATGATAATGGAGTAAACATAGCTTAATTAGACTCTACCGGCAGTAGTCTCCGATCATCTCGTACAAAGCTGCTATACCATGTCACTCATTAAACGATTAATCCAAAATCAATAGACTGTCCTTAGAGTAATGTGTTGTCACAGAACTCAAGTGATAATCACTTTTTGTTTACGTAAAAAAAGGGCAGATGGGAAAAGCAGATATTGCCCTTTTCAATTGCCGAGGCAGTCTGAATGGTGTTATTTTGTAATTCTGTCAATGTTACAGAATAGAGAAAAAATCAATATCTTTCCATCTTGTAGAACCATGGGTTTATTTACATCATGATGACTTGTGCTAATGTTGAGAAAGATAAAGGAGAAAATTAAGGAGGGAAACAGTTTCCCTTGATTATTATGTAAAAGATTATCCAGCAAATGTTATATTTTACCTACTTATATCCACCTAATCAGAAAATTTTATCAATTCCTTATCATGTATAGATCATACAATTTTTCGAGCTTATGCGATCACCCTTTATCCGGCGTGCGTGCGTCCGTCTGCTGTCCGTCTGCTGTCCGCTGAAAAACTTTTCTCGTGAATGTGAATCCTCTGAATCTGTGAATGGTAAGAAACTAATTCTTTTTGCATTATAATGGGCCTATGGTCTAGTTGTGCACCTGATATTTTGTTTTGGCCCCTGACCCCCATGGTCTTTGAAAATGGGTGTGGTCATTTTCTCCTATATAACTCTATGTAATCTTCTGAACACCAATTCTCAGAAACTATAATCAATAAGGAATTAATTCTTTTTGCATAATAATGGGCCTATGGTCTAGTTGTGTACCTGACATTTTGTTTTGGACCCTGACCCACATGGTCTTTGAAAATGGGTGTGGTCTTTTTCTCCTATATAACTCTATGTAATCTTGTGAACGCCAATTCTCAGAAACTTTATTGATAGGGAATTAATTCTTGTTGCATAATAATGGGCCTATGGTCTAGTTGTGTACCTGACATTTTGTTTTGGGCCCTGACCCACATGGTCTTTGAAAATGGATGTGGTCATTTTCTCCTATATAACTCTATGAAACCTTGTGAACACCACTTCTCAAAAACTAAAATTGATAGGGAATTAATTCTCATTGCATTTTAGTGGGTTTGTGGTCTAGTTGTGCACCTGATATTTTGTTTGAGCCCCTGATCCCCAGGGCCTTGGAAAATAGGTGTGGTCATTTTCTCCTATATAACTCTATGTAATCTTGTGAACATTATTTCTCAAAAAGTAGAAATAATAGAGAGTTAACTCTTTTTGCATTATCATAGGTCTGTGGTCTAATTGTGCAAATGATATTTTGTTTGGGCCTCTGACCTCCAGTGTATTTGAAAATGGATGTGGTCATTTCGTCCCATATAACTCTTATGTAATCTTATGAACACCAATTCTCAGAAACTATAATTGATAGGGAATTAATTCTCTGTGCATTATGATGGGTATGTGGTCTAGTTGTGCACCTGATATTTTGTTTGAGCCCCTGACCCCCAGGGTCTTGGAAAATGGGTGTGGTCATTTTCTTCTATACTTGTGAACATTATTTCTCAAAAAGTAAAAATAATAGAGAGTAAACTCTTTTTGCATTATAATAGGTCTGTGGTCTTATTGTGCACCTGATGTTTTGTTTGCATGACCTCCAGAGTCTTTGAAAATGGGTGTGGTCATTTTCTCCTATACATATATTTTTTCCCTTTGTAATCTTGTGAACACCAATTCTCAGAAAGTATAATTGATAGAGAGTTCATTCTCTTTGCATTAAAATGGGTCTGTGGTCGTGCTGTGCACCTGATACCATTTTTTTGCCCTTGACCCTTGGGGTCTTGGAAAATGAGTGTACCACTTACATGGATGCTTCCAAATAACCAGGAGAGCTTCAGTCTCATCAGAGACTTCAAGTTATACAATGATTTTTTTCTTATGATGTACTGAATAAAAGTAAAAGACTTTTACAACCTCCTACAAATTACATGAATATAACTTTTTCTTATCATGTATAGATATTTGTACATTTTATAATTATTCATGCAATGAATTTTGCATATGAAGTACTGATTGAATGTAAAAGACTTTGAATAACGATATTTTCAGAGAGGGATTTCCCATACAGCCTAGTCAGACAGGATTCTGTAAGGTGTATCACCTGACTCCGTTACTGGCTAATAACAGGGATAAAAGAGGATTGGCCCTGGATGGCAAACTCAAACATGAAGATACAAACTTGGCATCCTCAACTATGTAAGATTACTATAGTAACTGTAGATATTTGGCTATTTTGTAAAATGTGAGAGATTAGTGATTAGTGAGAGGACTTTCATAATGTATATCACATTTGTATCCCTTGCTACAAGATCTTTGCACTTGTACAAAAAATTTTGACCTTTTGACCTTTATATTTGACTTTGACCTTTTGAAGGATGATAGCTTTAATACTGATAAAACTAGGGATGGGACATTTGTGTTTCGTAAGCATTAAGGTATTCTGCTAAAATGAGCATGCTTGAATTCATATGTAAATGTTGGTGTGTTGAGATAGAAATATATATTGAATACATATGTAAATACATGTACACATATATGCACATGCAAATCAATGTAGATTTTATTGAGATTTATCCCTTCAAATAAATCATGATGTACATGCGTATATTTTCTTTTCAGAATGACAGATGCTAGTCAAAAAGAAAATCTTGGAATTGTAGTATCATACAAAGTCAAAGTGCGATTGATTCTTGGATTTGGATCAGGGTAAGATTTTTCTCATATTTATTAATTTTCTATCAGGTACCCAAAGAATAACTTCACCTATATGCAAATTGTGTTGCCTTTAAAGCAAAGCCAACTATTGTTCTATCCTAATTAATTGTTGAAGCTATGACTATTTTTGTAAAGTTTCGAAAGTAGCAATGTGAAAATTAATGAATAATTAATTCATTAAAAAGGATAATTTAGCTTTGCCTTAAGCATATAAATCAACTTTGTGATAAATATGTAATGTGAACAATATGTATTGCACTGAACAGTATATATACCTTATACAAACTTGAACCACAAGACATGAACTATTCAATTCAATTCAATTTGCTTCAAATTCAGAATATTTACATAACTATGTTAACCATCCATTAGGCAACTAGAATTATATTCCAGTAACTTTTGTTGCCTATTGTGATGTCACGTTCTTGATGTTTTGCCAATGTTAAGAACTTTTAAAAGAAACTTTTGATTCTGTCACACACAATATAAGCCATGTTCGTGCAATGAATGGTTTCTGATATTTAGTATGGACGTAAATATAACATGTATAAGTAATGACTATCTTACCTTTTATGATCATGGATGTTTAATTCTGGTTTTCCACATGTAAATTTAACAAATGTGCATGTGACCAACCAGAATTATATACCCATGAACACCAAATGTAAAACATTCATGATAGCCAGAAACCCATTTTAGATAAAACTTTTTTTTTTCTGAATATTATTTATAGGGACTTGGCTGTAGAACTACCTTTCACACTGACTCATCCTAAACCCCCAGAGACGCCACCCCCCTCCAGACCCATTAGTGTTGCTACCAAAGGCAATGATGATGCACCTATAGACACCAACCTTATACAACTGGATACCAAGTATGGGCATTTCTAGGCTAAGTCAAATAATAATAGGAATTTGCACAATTATCCAGGGGGGACGGACAATGTGATTGATATCCATGGGGAGGCTTGCTGAGTCATGGATAATGATCAGTATTGACACTAGGATTGAGAGTACCTTATTCTTTCTGGAAAATGGTGTTTGTTTCTAAAATGTTTGCCTACTGTTGACCCTTTAAAGAAAGGCTCTTTGATAAGAAATTGTCAGACATGCAATTTTGAACTTATAAGAGAAGAAACATGTAATTTGATCCTGAAATGAAAGAAATTTTTGTTTTCATTAAAAATTATTGCAGTATTTTACATTTCCTATGCTGTCGGTTACAATTTTACCTTCTCATTTTCAGTGGAGAAGATTTTCATGCAGATCGTGATGACGATTTCATATTTGAAGATTTCGCTAGGTTAAGACTCAAAGGTCATGAGGGAGATGACACAGAAGCTTAGCAGAAATATCGGCAAAGGCAACAACTTTACAGGAAGAAATGGAAAATCCAAATCGTATCTAACAGGGTGAAGCTTTGTCAATCGTATATTACATGCAGCTTTCATGTCGTTTATAAGCATTTCTTCACTGATTTTTAACCATCCTGAATAGTGATATATAATCTATACATGTACAAAACTCCAGAGCTCTGATACTGAGTCAGTGGCCAAATATAAGATTTCAGGACAAAAATTATGGGACATTGAAGTTTGGAACAGGTTATACTGGTTTTGCAGTTAGAAGTTTTACACATGGAAGTTGAACTTTCAATCTTGCAATATAGAGTGTGAGATGTTCATGTAAAACAAATTGAATAAATTGTTGTTGTGTAGGTCTTTTTGTACTTGTCCTGAGGGCAACCCTGCATATGTGAGGGTGTGTGTGTCTGTGTTTAATTCTGATTAATAACATTACATAGGTATGTATGTGTGTTTTGTTAGTAGGACCATACACATGTCAATGTGTAACACCAAAATGTGTTTTTAAGAATCAATTGATCATGGCATAATTATTATTAAATAATACAAATGTATGTATGAATATCTTGACATATTTTCTCTGATGAGGAGTAAACTGGTCAGATAAGTACATGTATTAATGTACTATGTGTAAAATGTTGTATTGAATATCAGTGTTAAGATCAACAGAAGGTCATCCCCGTTTCATATTTTTACAATATTGGGACTCATTCATGTAGCAAATGACGATATTATTAATAAATAATGAATAATATGATAATGAATAATGTGATAGATGAATCTTTGGTTAAGCTTTATACATTTGTCAAGTATGCTCTGAATCAGCTCATAATTTGCCCGTTTGTACAGCTATTTATCGTAGATATGACCTTTCAACTACAGCGTGATAATGAAAAGTGGTAGTTTTTCATCTAGAAATGAAGGATTGTACACCTTTCTCTATGAAAACTAAGCTACATGTTGTACATGTATATAGGATTGACAGGGAAAAAGATACATTAAGAAACTATTGCCAAATTCCATTTCTAACCAAAATTGTTAAAAAATAAAGCTGTCCTTGATTTTTATTTTCATTCTCTCTGCTTTATCACAGTCGAGCAAGATTATCAATTGGTGGCATGTTTCTGTCAGATACCTCCATCAACTCTGTTTATGTCTTGCCATGTAGAAAATGTATTTTATGAATTATTTTATCCTTCATTGTTGTCCTTCACTTTTCAGTATTAGTGTATTAGTCAAAAATTAAAAAATTAACATAATAAATGCAATTACATGTATATGAAATTGTGTATGTCTGTGTGTATGATTAAACTAACCATAAATGTACTTTTTTAACAACATTTTTTTTTTGGAAATGTGTAGTAGGTCATTATGTGAAAGAACTTGTAGAAAAAATATTTTATAGCCATGAAGAAGTTTATATAAGGAAGTATTTAAGTTAAATAAATCATTTCAGAACATGGATTAAAATGTGTAAATAGATATGACCATTCTAATAGGTTGTTTTTTTTTTAAATAATATTAACTTATGAGTTCATATGGCCAAGGTTCTAAAAAGTTTCCATTTTTAATTCGTACAGTAAACCAATGTTAAGATCCAGATGTTATTTATTAATGTTTCCCCCTTCAGTACCAATACATATACCGTTATATCAGGTTTCCCCCTTGAGTACCAACACATACACCGTTTTATCAGGTACACATTTACAAACAATAGACAAGGATACAGATTGGATATTGTCTAGTAGCTTTACATAGTTTGAATGTAGAGAAAAACTAGTTATTACTTGATGCTTCAGTGATTGTGCTCTGATGATGTAAGGTGCTTTAAACCATTGACCAGTTTTATAATACTCCTGGCTGTAAGCTTGTATTGAATGCAATGCTTATTGTTATTAATAGATCTGATATTAACATGTAAGCTATAGACAATGTACTACATGTATATTAACAATTTACCTGATCTTAATTGATTAATGCTAGTTTTTTTTTTAATTTATTTCATTTCTTATTTATCCACCTATGTATTACAAAGGTATTCTGTCCTGTCACACTTTTGGTGCTTAGTATCTGAGCTGCTGTGTATAATTTATATTTCTTTGCAGTCAAGCTAAAAAGAAAAAAAATGTTCTCCTACTGTTTGGGTTTTTTGAAAAAAAGTAATATGTTCTCCAACTGTATAGGCTGGTTTTTGAGTGAAAAAAATAGGCAGAAAAATATTTCAAAACAAACAAAGAAATTGAGAAAAACAGACTTATGTTAATGCTGAAAATTTGTTTTTTCTTAACATACATTAGGTAATAAAAGCTAGCAGCTACGATGCAACTACATGGCAGCTAGCCCAATAGTAGTCCTGGTTCATTCTAGGTGCTTTTTAATGACTTCGTTTTAACTACACTGGGTGTGTGTCATACATATATGTTCTTTAAGTTTAAGCCAGTTTCTTCAAGTCCGTACAAAAATAGAGATTTACCAGCCATGTGTTTGCCTGTTCTGCATATATTAAGTCCAAATACTTACAAACTTTTATCAAATCAATGTAATTTAGTTACTTTGCCTCCTCTTTGCAGAACAATTTTTATATCCATTGCTTTGAACCATAATCATAGCTGTTTAAATTCAGTTTTATCTTTCATTAAACATGTTTTTCTCCCTTTGGCTTAACTTTAAAAAATAGATTTTTATGATAATTTCTTGCCATTTTCTGAAGATCTTGTACAAATAAGCTTTAATTAGATACTTGTATTACCCGGATACCTCATTCACCATACACTAAAATCATGCTGGTCTCAGAAAATCAAAAAGCGAACCCTTTGGTGAAACAAAATGATGATCTGTTTTTTTTCTTAAGTTTAAAAAAATCAAGAATACAAATAAAAGGAGCAATTGTTACATAAAACTAAATTTATGGTAAAATCAGACAATCCCTATGAAAAAGAATTACATATAACTGTGCTTTAGATGTGAAGGTGATCAGGAATTAAAAGGTGTATTTGTGGAGATTTGATAATTTAAAGTTTGACAATTTCTTATGCCATGTGTATTTTTCGTGTACAATATTTGTAGTTTTAACAATGTGATACTTGTGTTTGTGGCAGCCTGATAGGTTTTATAATAATTAAATTTCTTTGGACGACTCTTGAAATGTGGAATAACCACTCTCCACCTTGACGTGAAGAAGTTTGACACCAAATGATATATATGGTGCTTTGCTCACCAAGCTTTTCTCAGTAATATATTAGAACACGGAATCAAGCTAGTTTAATTATATTCATGTATATGTTTGTTGTATGGTTTAAAACAGTATATATATATATATATTTTTTGTTTCATTAATGTAATTTGATAAATATTGAAATAAAGACCCTACGAAATTATCTAGATGTATATTTATTAACCAAAAACCAAATTCGGATTTGAAGGACCTTTGCAGTTTTGCTCCTACAGCGATCATTCAGACCTTCCTAGTAGTAACAGACAACTCTGCTGGACAGGTGGTCCTTGGTAAATTCATGGGTAAAACCTTCCTAGTAGTAACACATGACTCTTCTGGACAGGCGGACCTTGGTTAATTCATGGGTAAAACCTTCCTAGTAGTAACAGACAACTCTGTTGTACAGGAGGTCCTTGGTTAATTCAGGGGTAAAACCTTCCTAGTAGTAACACTCGACTCTGCTGGACAGGTAGTCCTTGGTTAATTCGGGGGTAAAACCTTCCTAGTAGTAACAGACAACTGTATTGGACAGGCTGTCCTTGGTTAATTCAGGGGTAAAACCTTCCTAGTAGTAACAGACAACTCTGTTGTACAGGCTGTCCTTGGTTAATTCAGGGGTAAAACCTTCCTAGTAGTAACAGACAACTCTGTTGGACTGGTGTTCTTGGTTATCTCAGGGGTAAAACCTTCCTACTAGTAACAGACGACTATGTTGTACAGGCGGTCCTTGGTTAATTCAGGGGTAAAACCTTCCTAGTAGTAACAGACAACTCTATTGGACAGTCGGTCCTTGGTTAATTCAGGGGTAAAACCATTCTAGTAGTAACAGACAACTCTGTTGGACAGGTGTTCTTGGTTAACTCGGGGGTAAAACCTTCCTAGTGGTAACAGACAACTCTATTGGACAGGCTGTCCTTGGTTAATTCAGGGGTAGAACCTTCCTAGTAGTAACAGACAACTCTGCTGAACAGGCTGTCCTCGGTTAATTTAGGGGTAAAACCATTCTAGTGGTAACAGACAACTCTATTGGACAGGCTGTCCTTGGTTAATTCAGGGGTAAAACCTTCCTAGTAGTAACAGACAACGCTGTTGGACTGGTGTTCTTGGTTATCTCAGGGGTAAAACCTTCCTACTAGTAACAGACGACTATGTTGGACAGGTGTTTCTTGGTTAATTCAGGGGTAAAACCTTCCTAGTGGTAGCAGACAAGTGATGGTCTTGGGATTGGATTTGAAATCAAAGCATGAATGTGCTAAAGGGTCAACCAAATAGCACAGTCATGGAATACACTAATTTTTTTACCTTGATCTTTGGAGTTTGAACTTATATAAAAAACTTTGAACTTGGACATAAGTTTTGAATGATAATTGATGGGGCATTCATTCCACATGTGTATTTCTTGTGGTTAGACATTGGTACCAAAAGTTTAGGCTTTCATGCTTCACTTGTGTGTTTCCTGTGATAAGGCCTTTCTATTTGTACTATTTTTTGGCCGGATTGCAAAGCAATTCTGGTCTATAGATTGACGATGTCCGTCCGTCTGTCCTTCTGCCGTCAACATTTTGGTTAAAGTTTTTGGTTGAGGCAAAATCTATGGAACTATATGCAGTAGAAACTTTATAGTATACATGAAGCTTGCCCATGACAAGACCTTTCAATTTATGCCGTAACATTTGACCTAGTGACCTTGACCTTCGACTTTGATCTAGTTAAAGATTTTGATTAAAGTTTCTGGTTGAGGCAAAATCTAAGTAACTATATGCAGTAGAAACTTTATATTATACATGAAGCTTGCCCATGATAAGACGTTTCAATTTATGCCGTAACATTTGACCTAGTGACCTTGACCTTGGACTCTGACCTAGTTAAAGATTTTGGTTAAAGTTTCTGGCTGAGGCAAAATCTATGGAACTGTATGCAGTAGAAACTTTATATTATACATGAAGCTTGCCCATGACAAGACCTTTCAATTTATGCCATAACATTTGACCTAGTGACCTTGACCTTCGACTTTGACCTACTCAAAGATTTTGGTTAAAGTTCCTGGTTTAAGCAAAATCTATGGTACTGTATGCAGTAGAAACTTTATATTATTAATGAAGCTCGCCCATGAAAAGACCTTTCAATTTATGCCGTAACATTTGACCTAGTGACCTTGAACTTTGACCTAGTTAAGGATTTTGGTTAAAGTTCCTGGTTTAAGCAAAATCTATGGAACTGTATGCAGTAGAAACTTCATTTTATACATGTAGGTTGCCTCTGACAAAACCTTTCAATTTATGCTGTATTATTTGACCTATTGACCTTGACCCAGTTAGCGACAAAAACTTACTTTGCAATCCGGCCATACCGTCTTTAGCGGTGTTTTATTTTTTACCTCAGTTGATTTGGGATGGTGACCCAATTTTCAGATAACAGTGATACTGACAACAAAGCACGTTTTACAAACATACGAGGGCTGATGGTATGCAGAAGGTATTCTGCTGATAGATTATCTCCAAAAAGGACAAACAATCAATGGCACATATTTTGCCTCACTTATGACACAGTTACGGGAATTTATTAAACTTACGCGCAGCGGAAAATTCATGGTGTATTGTTCCATCTGGACAATGTTCCTTTTCGCAAGTCTGTCACTACCATGGCTGCCATTCATGATTGTGACCTTAATTTGATTGAACATCTGCTTTATTCACCTGATCTTGTTCCATCAGACTTTTATCTAGTCTCAAAACTGAAAGCAGCTATTTTTGGCACCCACTTTCAATCCGATGATGGTGTCGTGTTTACAGTGGATGGCTTTCTAACAAGTCAAGATAAGGAGTTCTTTAAAAGTGGTATTGAGGCCCTTAAACACTGGTGGCAAAAGTGTATAGATACTGAAGGGGATTATGTAGTAAAATAATGCAAAATGTCTGATAAAATTCAAATCCTTAAATACGAGGCTCACAACATATCAATCAGCCCTCGTATGTTGTCATTAATTATCACAGGTTTTCATGTGGACAATGACAGTTCCTGTGTCATTATGATAGAAGACAAATATGGTCCATCTGGATGTTCTCGTGTTATACATGTACTCCCACTTGCCAGGGTTCAATCAAATCCACCCAGCAAATAGGTGGAAATGTCAAGGGAAATACTATCTTGTAATCACAGCTCCTTGCACAGTCATTAAATGATTAAGTGGTATATAACATCACAATGTTCAGAAATGCTATGAAAGTAACAAAGTAACTTTAATTTCATTTCAGCTGAAAGTTCTATACATTTCTCTATAAATATGAGTTTTCAAAAGACATTAAAGCTTGTAAGAAACCAACATTGTCCTAAACTAGATGGTAAAGAAGCACATGCATAAAGTATGTAATCCCTTGTCTTTCAAAACTACAGCTACAGGTGCATTTTTCAAATGTAAGTCAAAGGTAAATAAGCCAAAGATCAAGGTATCAAATGAAAGCTTCATGGTAACAAGTTCATCTGTGTGAAACATCAAAGCCCTCATCCTTATGGTTCAGGAGATAAAGTCTAGGTCCAAGTTTTTAAAAGTAGGTTAAGTGCAGGGTCACTATGTTGAAGGACATGCAATAAGACATGAAGTTCTTATTATCTGCTTAAATTTTATTCAAGTAAAAACATTGTGGAGAAAATATTTCATTATCTACCATGTGAGTAAAAATCTAAACAAAATTTGTGTTATACAATGCACACACAATAAGCTTGACATTTGCCACATTTTCTGTTCATAAGTTTCATTCATTATAGATGTAATTTCGTTGATGCTTTTACCATATGTATAAATAATCAACAAGATGTGTTTGTGAAGCACTATGCCCCTGTCAGAAGCTTTCTATCAAGAGCAGTATTGTCTAAGGGGTGAAACGATACGCCAAAAGTGAATCGCGATATATTGCAATATTTCATTAGCTGTATTGCGATATATCGTCCCTCTTCATATCTATCAATTTAATGTAAAATCAGGCTCCTCTTTGTACATTTATCCATACATGTTCCGATTCAATTTCTCATTGTCGATGTCATTTGATTTGAAGAAATACACAAGTCATTGAACCATCTGATTGCTTTTGTCATAATTCATTTCAATTGTGAGTGATGTGGACCATGGGTGAACTGTTTTCAATCAAACTGATTGAAATCAAAGTGATTCAATGATTTATTCATATAATCTATAAGGGTGCGATATATTAAGATACGCATTTCATATTTCTATATGATACAAACTTACTAAATATTGCAATATATCGATATATTGTTACACCCCTAGTCTTAGTTCAAAGTTAATGTACCTGAGCCAAAGGTCATGGCAATAATTTGAATTTTACAATTGTCACAATGAATATGTCTTTAAACATAAAACCTTGCATTAAAGATGAACAGGTTATTAGAATATTTGTATTTTCCCCCAAAATCGTACTCCTAGCAAAGGCCATCATGTCAAGATCTCTTCAAAAGATGACAGAGGTATCATCATTAGTGTATTTTCCTAAAAGCAGGTCAAATCCAAGGTCAAGATAACAAGATCAAAGGTCAAAGAATCAAATGAAAAAAGTTGTTGTAAGAAATGGACCTGTGGAATATCTAAGCTGTATCTGATATGATTCCAAAATTATGGATAAGGCTTTGGCTAATATTTTAAAGTTAAGGTCAGTCATAAAGGTCAAGGTCACAGGTTAAAGATCATATGGTATCAATAGAAATGTCAGGTCATAGGGTAGAGAGGTGTGGAAAATGTGTATGGATATACTATCTTGAATGGTGACAAAAGTAATGTCCGAAATGTAATTTCCTAAAAGTCATACTTCAAGGTCAAGGTCACCAGGTCAAAATATTAAATGAAAGCAAAGCACATGTGAAATATCTAAGCTGTATTTGATAAAGTTAAAAAGGCTCTATGACCAAGGTAAAAGTCTGGCTAGACAAATAAACAGACAGAAGTACAAAAACAATATGCCCCAATCTTCTGTACAGGGGCAAAAATAAATTGATTTTAAAAATATTTTAAAAGTAACAATCAATGAGATGGGTGTATTTTTCCTTGACAATCTTGAATATTGTCCTAAATTAACTTTAATCAAACATGTATCTTAACACTAATGTGTACATGAAAGTCAATAAAACCATTCCACTCATTATATAAACATTTAATTCTGATAATAAATATATCATTCATAAAAATGTATATAAAATAACAAAATATACAAATAAATTCTATGTGCAAATCACAATTATACATTAATAGTCATCATCAACATTGGTCAGAAGAGCCTATGACTTCAAAATCAATTCACTGTAAAAACAAAAGTAATGTGAAAAAAGGTTGACGCATTAAATTATGAATAAAAAGAATAAAAATTCCACAAACAAAAACACGTAATAATGTTTATAATAAAACTTATCTTGGTTCCTCTAAAAGTGTAGCCATAAAGGCCTCCTAGTTCATTTACTCTATTTTTTCAAAAGTGTAAAAAAAAAACCATTCCTTAAATTGGACACGCTATATCATATCATGGCATGGAACTTCATAATTGACAACTAACGACGGAGCAGTGCACTTTCATCAAAGTAAAATGATTGTCCAGTATGTAATATGGTACCCTTATTCCATAAACAAGAGGCCCAAGGGGGCCACATCTCTCACCTGAGTTGCAGACAAAGGGTTAAAAGTCACAAAAATACTTCTACAGATCGAAACCCTTGACAGCCATATTTGTTGACCTATCGACAAGAAAAATACAAACTTGGCAGAGGACCTTGAGTACTTGCTTGCTACAAGGTTTCGTAAAATTCTGTGCAATGGTTGCAGAGGAGATTTCGAAAATGTGTCAGCCAATCAGAGTCCTCGGCGGCCATATCTGTTGACCGATCAGCACAAAATACACAATCTTGGTAGAGGACCTTGAGTACTTTCTTCCTGTAAAGTATCATGAAATTCTGTGCAGTGGTTTTTTTGCAGAGAAGATGTCGAAAATGTGTCAGCCAATAAGAGCCCTTGGCAGCCATATTTGTTGAACGATCGGCACGAAAAACATAAACTTGGTACAGGACCTTGAGCACTTCCTTCCTGCAAAGTTTCATGAAATTCTGTGCAGTGGTTGCAGAGGAGATGTTGAAAATGTGTAAGCCAATCAGAGCCCTCGGCGGCCATATTTGTTGAATGATCGGCACGAAAAACACAAACTTGGTAGAGGACCTTGAGTACTTCCTTCATGTAAAGTTTCATGAAATTCTGTGCAGCCGTTGCAGAGGAGATGTCGAAAATGTATCAGCCAATCAGAGTCCTCTGCGGCCATATTTGTTGACCAATCGGCACAAAAAACACAAACTTGGTAGAGGACCTTGATTACTTCCTTCCTGTAAAGTTTCATGAAATTCTGTGCAGCGGTTGCAGAGGAGATGTGGAAAATGTGTCAGCCAATCAGAGCCCTCGGCGGCCATATTTGTTGACCGATCGGCACGAAAAACACAAACTTGGTAGAGGACCTTGAGTACTTCCTTCCTGTAAAGTTTCATGAAATTCTGTGCAGCGGTTGCAGAGGAGATGTCGAAAATGTTAAAAGTTTACGCCAGACAGACGACGACGACGACGGACGGATGACGGACGGCACGCTATGACAATAGCTCACTTGAGCTTCGCTCAGGTGAGCTAAAAAGTATAAATATGGTAAAACATGGTATAAAGTGTAAAAGTGTCAGTTTCCATTTCATAACTGTTATACAAAAATGCCATAAAACAAAATAATATCCAACAAGAAAAATATCAAAATGTATGAAAACAAAATTGACAAAAATGCAATAAAACATGTAAATTTTGATTTTTCATCTGCAAGTTGTAGTTTGCTCAGAGGACTAAATTCAGTAATCACAAAATGAAGATTTTATCAATTTCACATTGAAACCGCAGCTTTTGACATAAATTTGATACTGAGCTATTCAAGCGTTCATTTTAAAAGATGGAATCTTTCCATGTTAATTTTTCCATGAAGTTCATGACATTCCACAGAGTCTATGGATGAAGTTGCCAATATTGCAGATAAATTAACATTGAAATGTCCTATCAAAACTGGTTCCATTGAGTAAATAATACTATAAGAATTTATGCTTGATTGAATTTTAAGATGCGTAGCTAGAGATCAAGATCTGTCAGTGGTATTAATACTACATGTATTTACAAAACAGCATACAATAAAATTACAACTCATTAGATCCTTATGTACATGTATTTTAAATGTAATGTTCTATGAAGGATCACCATAAAATTCATTTTTATGAGCTGTAGAAAAATTACCTTTACTTTCATCAAGTGGGCACAAAAATAGAACAGTTAGACAAAAAGCATAAAATACATAACTTAGGAATGTAAGTCATTTCAAATAACATAAAATGAAAAACCATGCATGAAATATGGGAAAAATAAAAAAAAATTGCTGATAAAAAGGACTTTTTTCTTCATTTTGTGTTTTGTTTTTCTTCACTTTGTTACAAAACATCATACAATAAAATTACAACTCATTAGATCCTTATGTACATGTATTTTAAATGTAATGTTCTATGAAGGATCACCATAAAATTCATTTTTATGAGCTGTAGAAAAATTACCTTTACTTTCATCAAGTGGGCACAAAAATAGAACAGTTAGACAAAAAGCATAAAATACATACATGTAACTTAGGAATGTAAGTCATTTCAAATAACATAAAATGAAAGACCATGCATGAAATATGGGAAAAATAAAAAAAAATTGCTGATAAAAGACTTTTTTCTGCATTTTGTGTTTTGTTTTTCTTCACTTTGTTTCAAATAACATAAAAAGAAAAACCATGCATGAAATATAGGAAAAAAAAAAAAAAATTGCTGATAAAAAGGACTTTTTTCTTCATTTTGTGTTTTGTTTTTCTTCACTTTGTTTCAAATAACATAAAATGAAAGACCATGCATGAAATGTGGGAAAAATAAAAAAAAAATTGCTGATAAAAAGGACTTTTTTCTTCATTTTGTGTTTTGTTTTTCTTCACTTTGTTACAAAACAGCATACAATAAAATTACAACTCATTAGATCCTTATGTACATGTATTTTAAATGTAATGTTCTATGAAGGATCACCATAAAATTCATTTTTATGAGCTGTAGAAAAATTACCTTTACTTTCATCAAGTGGGCACAAAAATAGAACAGTTAGACAAAAAGCATAAAATACATAACTTAGGAATGTAAGTCATTTCAAATAACATAAAATGAAAGACCATGCATGAAATATGGGAAAAATAAAAAAAAAATTGCTGATAAAAGACTTTTTTCTTCATTTTGTGTTTTGTTTTTCTTCACTTTGTTTCAAATAACATAAAAAGAAAGACCATGCATGAAATATGGGAAAAATAAAAAAAAAATTGCTGATAAAAAGGACTTTTTTCTTCATTTTGTGTTTTGTTTTTCTTCACTTTGTTTCAAATAACATAAAATGAAAGACCATGCATGAAATGTGGGAAAAATAAAAAAAAAATTGCTGATAAAAAGGACTTTTTCTTCATTTTGTGTTTTGTTTTTCTTCACTTTGTTACAAAACAGCATACAATAAAATTACAACTCATTAGATCCTTATGTACATGTATTTTAAATGTAATGTTCTATGAAGGATCACCATAAAATTCATTTTTATGAGCTGTAGAAAAATTACCTTTACTTTCATCAAGTGGGCACAAAAATAGAACAGTTAGACAAAAAGCATAAAATACATAACTTAGGAATGTAAGTCATTTCAAATAACATAAAATGAAAGACCATGCATGAAATATGGGAAAAATAAAAAAAAATTGCTGATAAAAGACTTTTTTCTTCATTTTGTGTTTTGTTTTTCTTCACTTTGTTTCAAATAACATAAAAAGAAAGACCATGCATGAAATATGGGAAAAATAAAAAAAAAATTGCTGATAAAAAGGACTTTTTTCTTCATTTTGTGTTTTGTTTTTCTTCACTTTGTTTCAAATAACATAAAATGAAAGACCATGCATGAAATATGGGAAAAATAAAAAAAAAATTGCTGATAAAAAGGACTTTTTTCTTCATTTTGTATTTTGTTTTTCTTCACTTTGTTACAAAACAGCATACAATAAAATTACAACTCATTAGATCCTTAGGCCAAAAAAAATTAAGATTTCGTTTGACGGGCACCGCCGCATTGCCTAAAAACCCGCCGCATTTCCGATTTTTATCACGTGTTTTACCATAATTTTGAAGTAGTCAATTGAACATCGTTGTGCTAATACAAATTGTTTGTTTACATGTTCTTTACTTCACTAAATATATAAATTGTAAAGCTGTAACTCAATACTTGTTTACATAAAATAGTATTATTTACCCGAGCTGCCGTATTCAATTGCTGTTTGTACGGTAATCGCGATGACGCGTATATTCCATATCACGGACGAGGTAACGTAACGTAAAATGATACTTGGCTCTGTTGTGATAATCTGCAAGAGCATTATTCTTTATTAAATTATCTAGTTTATTAGAAATTTGAAAACGTTTTCGTTTAGAACTCACAGTTTACGTCAGATTGATCAGCCGGGAACACCGGTGACGGGATCGAGGGAAGGGGCAGAAATACTAAACGATCCTAATTTCGATTCAGATAAACTAGTCAACTAAACCCTAAGCACATCGCAGATACTTCAAAATTTCCGAGGGATAGAAATTCAAATTTGCAAACAACTTGCTCAAGTCCGACAGTGAAAAGGGATGACGAATCGATCAGGATACCCTTGTGTAATCGTTGTTAAAATTCAAACTAAATTGTCAGACATGCTGTGATCGGGAAGGCAAACTTGCTCAATGGGACGACGGTCCCTTCCACTTGGACTTTAATGGGCCATTCTCAAAAACAATGGGCCATCTTTCCTCACGAAAGGGCCATTCCAAAAATGATCAATTTTCGAAAAGCTATGCATATGCATGCATTATGCATCAGACGTTAGCACATTTTTTTTTGTCACGAGATTCCCAATTTGACCATTTCCAATGAATAATTTACAGTACATTTTTTGCATGGATCACAGAACAGCCAAGACCAAACTTCAGCCACCTTTCCTGAATTTTTTTGTGTCCACGGATGGGCAGCTTCATTCTCAGCTTTGTTGATATTAGGGAAGACATTTTGTACAAATTTTATTACATCAATTTGTACCCATTGACTGACCACTTTAAAAAAATGACATGATAATTTTACGGACGAACGCATACACAAGTACCTTAACGTAGATACCGTAAGTGGACGTTGGAGATTTAAATCTCAGGCGCAATTGTCAGAGAAAAATCAATATTGTATCAAAATAGCAAAGGACCTTTCAATTGTCAGTGAACAGAAGAATTTTGTGCCTTAGAGTTCTGACTGGCTATGTACAGAAAGCTGTGATCTCTGTATTACTGCTCCTGGTGTAGATCTACGTTACAACGTAGATACGAGAACAGAACTTTTAATAGATTTAAAAAACAAAAAAAATGGACGCCGTAGAATAATGGCACCAGGGCGCAGCGAGTTGCCGATTTTATGGGCCATTTTCTATCAGAATGGGCCATCCCAATCGCTGGACATGTTTCTTTGTATTTTCCCTACTCTTTTGCCGACGACAAGGGTCAAATTTTCGGTCTAAGCACTGAGCAACAATTACGAGTTTCACTCGCTTAGTTGACCTGAAAGTAGTTCACAAAATGTTAACGTCATTTGAAGTTTAAACCTTACACAGGGCAACGGTTAGAGATTGGTGATCCTTTTTAGCATAAATAAGATGTACACCATACATGTATTTAGTCTACATCTTCTGAGTGATACTGGTCTGCCATAGGACATCGTCTGTCATATGATACATATAATAAGTGTGACCAAATCACAGAATATCTAGCAAACTTCAGGTTTGGAAATGCAATAAGTATATTACAGGAAGACGTTGGGTTATCTTGTTATGGGTTATCTTGTTATTCAACGTACTAAACATTACCACTTCATACTATACTTAAGTTTTAATGTATTTTCAGCATTAAAACACTTGAATTAGAAATTTGGTTAAAGATAAATTACAAAAAATGTACATTCATCATATTTCACGTTTGCAAAAAAAAAAACAAAAACAAAAACAAAACAAAAAAACAAAAAAACCTGCCTCCCTCACTTTTTTTTCTAAAAAAGTGCCCGTCAAACTAAACATTAATTTTGTATGGCCTTATGTACATGTATTTTAAATGTAATGTTCTATGAAGGATCACCATAAAATTCATTTTTATGAGCTGTAGAAAAATTACCTTTACTTTCATCAAGTGGGCACAAAAATAGAACAGTTAGACAAAAAGCATAAAATACATAACTTAGGAATGTAAGTCATTTCAAATAACATAAAATGAAAGACCATGCATGAAATATGGGAAAAATAAAAAAAATTGCTGATAAAAAGGACTTTTTTCTTCATTTTGTGTTTTGTTTTTCTTCACTTTGTTTCAAATAACATAAAAAGAAAGACCATGCATGAAATATGGGGAAAATAAAAAAAAAATTGCTGATAAAAAGGACTTTTTTCTTCATTTTGTGTTTTGTTTTTCTTCACTTTGTTTCGTTTTTTTCTTACATAAGATTATGTATCCTCCTATAAAAGTTATGGTGTAACAGGGTTGAGATGTTGATAACTGGTTACTGTCTTTGAGATTCTGTATCTAGCTGACTCTACGGTAGACACCAAGCCGAGTTTTACAGTTAGGACAACTATGGATCACATCCTTACATCCATCCACACAGAAAGGTATCAGGCAGCAGGGCCAGCATCTGTTATCGTGTATGGTAAAAATTAATTAACATATTAGAGCTTGATATATGAAAACAAACATACCCTTTTCTATTACAAAACCACATTTTTTAAAATTGAATAAACAAACATACCCTTTTCTATTTCAAAACCACATTTTTAATTGGATAAGAGATTTTCCTTTCCCTTGAAAATGCAAGTTAAAAAATTCTGGCATATTAATGCTTGAACCAAAATTTATAACCTTGGCCTTTAATGCGAGTCGACCTTGGCCTTTCCTCTGAATTTTACTGTTGGTTTGAATGACACTGCTTTAATTTTGCTTATTGTATAATATAAATAAAAAAGTTACCAGGAAATTACTGCAAAGTGTGACTACCAGACAGGACAATCGACAAACAATAGGGCACCTGACAATGTGCTCTTCAAATGCCACTCTGCTAAAAATGTGACAACAAAAACTGAATATTCCTTCTGACGAAGTTTTATAATACTTACCCTAAAAGGCACAACATCCCTGCTATCATCCATGTAAGCATGCCTGTTTCATACTCTGTAGCTGTAACAACAGAGGCTCCACACTGGGTACAAGTCATAGGTACCGGCATCTCGTGAAACACTGATCTAGACATAACATGGGGTTGAGTGCTTACTACTACAGGTATTGTACCTGTAAATAAAGAACAATGCTGTTATCACAGAGGTACCACACTGGGTACAAGTCATAGGTACCGGCATCTCATGAAACACTAATCTAGACATAACACGGGACTGAGTGGTTACTACTACAGGTATAGTACCTATAAATAAAGAACAAAGCTGTTATAACAGAGGTACCACACTGTGTACAGGTTCCACGAAATTCTGTGCGGCAGATGCAGATGAGATGTTGAAAATGTGCCAGCCAATCAAAGTCTTTTGTGGCCATATTTGATGACTGATTGACTTAAAAAAAACATAAACATGTTGGAGGACCTTAAACACTTGCTTCCTGTAAGGTTTCGTGAAATTCTGTACAGCAGTTAAGGAGGAAATGTTGAAAATGCATCAACTAATTAGAGCCCTCAGCGGCCATATTTGCTGACCAATTAGCTCAAAAAACAAAAACTTGGTAGAGGACTGCGAGTACTTGCTTCCTGTGAAATTCTGTGCAGAGGTTGCAGAGATGTTGAAAATGTTGAAAGTTTACATCAGATGGACAGACGGAGCACTATAACAATAGGCTTTTTATAGCTCTTTTGTATAGCTTTGCTCAGGCGAGTTAAAAACCATACTGTGTTCATGTTTTAGGAACTGGAATCTCATGAAACACTGAAATACACATAGCCTCATAGGACATCTGAGTGGTTACTACTACATGTGCAGGTGCAATACCTATAAATAAACAACCTGACTACCTGTATGTAAACCATATCACTCTAGTACCACACTGGATAATGTGGACATGGCTCATTGGTTATACAACGTAGTACATGTACTTAATACATCAGTAACCTTCATATAACAGCTTTAATTACCTGTGTACTATGTGAGCTATGTCAGCTTAGAGCAAAACTTACGTTGTGTGTTGGTGCTACATGTAACTGGTAGCAATGACATCTTTTTGTATCTCATATTATTCAAAATAAGTACTTTGGTTCAACATGATGTTGCATGAAAATGCACGAAGTTGTCATAATCAGTATATCAACACAAACTTTTTACCTATTCAATGTAAGCTTTCACAGAAAATATCAATATCATACAGATCCTCTTCAAACTACCGGTATATATGAAAGCTGAAAAGTGACAACTTTCGTAAGTTATTGCATCATGACTTATTTCTGTAAATACATGTATAGTTACAGCGCGACAGAGAAGTGATATTTTGCTATCTTTTGTTGGATAAGACAGCAAAATATCACTTCTCCGTTGCGCTGTAACTAATACATGTATAGTATATCATTTACTAACCTAAGTGACTTACCTTGCTGTGTAGGATACTGTTGTGTTGGGTATCCTTGCCCCTGGGAAGGATAGGCCCCACCCTGTGGAGGATAAGCCCCTCCCTGAGGAGGATAGAACCCACCCTGAGGTGGGTAAGCCTGTTCCTGGGGCAGCTCTGTGTAAGCTGGAGGAGGTCCCTGCTTTTCCATAATAGTTTATATGGGAGAGATTCCTTTTCAATACGGAACAGCTGAACCTAAAAAAGGGAAGAGTACATGCATTGTATGCCAATGAGAGATTGATCTGCCTATCAGCCTATCAGCAGATCAGGAACTGAAATTTAATATCAATATTGTACACAATTTGAAAAACATTATTTGTACTATTGTTACTTTATATCAATTCACTGGTCAGTGTACACATGCATACAATGACTGGCCAAACACTTTCAATCATGCCAGATACACTGTAGCATATCACATGACAGGCAAATAATCTCTTGCCCGGGAATTCCCTCCGATTAAACGAGGTAAATACTGTCTAAATCTACTTTATATGAAGGTCTATCATATGAGTATCATTTTCATTTATATGATGATTATCTATTCTGGTCAAGAATAGAATTATATTCATAGAACACTTCAACATAAATTTTGTTTATTTACATGCACCGTATCATAACATGTAAACAAAATAAAAAAAAAATTCTGTTGAAGTGTTCTCTGAATATACATGTACCTCTATTCTTGACCAGAAAAGATTACCAGCATACGGTATAGATGATAGTGATGCTCATATCATATGATAGTCTTAAAATAGTTTCCTATTAAGTAGATTTAGACTGTTACGATTTACTAAATCGAAGGGGATTCCCGGGCTAGAGATTATTTGCATATCACATGATACGCTACTGTGAGAAAGCAGGTTTGATTCGACATCAGTCTATCTGAATAAATCCAAAGGTGTCTGCACACCTCCATCCATATTGATATATGCATGTACATGTATAAGTCATAAAAAGGCTTCAGTTTGTTTCTCATCATTTTACTTTTGGATCAATATTGACATCAATGTGCATACAGAGGTATCACCAAATGTCCAACAAGGCACATAGAACTTAGAAATTACATTACATTTTGACAAGAGATTAACACCACGTGATTGATTAATATCGATCATAACAACTTCCAGTAAACATGTGGAGGGAGACATAAACAACTGAATTTTCGAACACGTAAGTATATTTGGGAAATAATAATTTTAGGGGCTTATCTCCTTTTTACAGTTGTACCCATGATTTTTTTAAGCTATTCTGTCACTTGGATCATCGTTTCCTGGAGATTGCCGATATAGAGGGGACAATTAAATGTCGGAAGTCGATTTTTCATGAAAAGACCATTCAGACTAATTGAAAAAGAATAAGCAAAAAAGTCAAATTAAGGCCTAAATTGATAATTTCCCTTGTTCCAAACACTTGAGTCACACAAAACCGTGACCATTACAGTTGCTGGTTTAAAGGACAGTCGCGAATTTACGTGATAGTATCGATATCTTGTGGACAGTCCCAACCTGTTTAAAACGAAAGTAAAGACAGCGCCCTCAAAGGTTAACTGGAATGCCTATTAAATTTATGTAGTGGTCCTAGAAATGTAGGTAGGTCGAATCCACCCCACCGGAAGTAGTCAGAGTTGGAAGCAGACGAGAGGATAATGGCGGCCGCCCGTACAACACAGACAATGGAGACGTAAAGTAAGATTATACGTAGCTTACTCCCTCCAGTGATAGGTACTCATAGGCCACTCATTCCAATACCCCTCAGGTCCACCTCACTGGCGACGAGGATTAAAAAGGGTATCCTCATGTAAATATAAAAACTCGAGCCAGTTGGGGAGCCTCTCAAGGCAAATTCCCGCCAGTTGGGTCATGTGACTCGAACTTCTTCTTCCCGAGTATTTCCGCCATTTTGTTTTGTTTACATTGGTTTCGTTACACGCGAGTTGGTTACGGGTCAGAGAAAACGAGCGCCCTACCAGCCCAGCGTAATTTTCTTGTGTACATAATAAATTTGTATGAGAATTTTGTAATTGATTTTATTGTTCAAATTGTTTTTGTAACCCCCTTGTGATGATGGAGCTTGATGATCAGTTCAGACGTATTAACGAGAGGTTTTCCTGTGTGGCGGATATGGTGGATAGGTTGCTGAACGTCCTAAACACGATGCCACAATTCAACCCTGTCAGTGTACCCCTCTCAGGGAATGTAGGTCACAGTTTCCCTACTAACCCCGTAGAAGGACAAGGTCAATTCCTTGTAGCCCAACCACAGGGGCTTGGAACATACCTACCACAGGGGCTTGAAAAAGTCCAATCACAGGGTCATTGTACTCCCCTTTGTCAAGGTCACGGTACTCCCCTTTGTCAAGGTCACGGTACTCCCCTACCACAAGGTCACAGTACTCTACCACAGGGTTATTGTACACCCCCATCACAGCTTTATGGTACACCCCTATCACAGGGTTATGGTACACCACAACCACAGGTTTATGGTACACCCAAATCACAGGTTTATGAGACAACACAGCCACAGGGGTTTGTCCCAGTTACTAGTGCTGAGTATGTTGGAGACCCCATGTGTTCTAGGCAAGTGCTAGCAACACCACCTAGTTATTACACATCTCTCCATCAAGGTCATGGATACACAATGCCCATGGTGCAAGGGCAGGGCCAAGGGTTGCACTCCATAGTATTGGTCATTGAAAATTGAGCGTTTTGAATGAAAGGCATGCAATAGTTGACGTTATATTAATAATTTTATATTGCTCATACAATATAAAGCTACATATCAATAAAAAGTACTCTTATTACTGATTACTTCTATTATTCTTGATTTCATCTGAACAAATCCTGTCAGTCAGACATGCTGCTCAAAGTTATAGCAGTACATTAGAAGATGACATGGAAATGGGGCATGACCCCTCAAAGTGACTCAAATTTGACATCCTTCTCAAATGATTTTCTTAATAAACTGTATGTCTATTTGTTGTGTATTTCTTATTCTATAATATGTGCAATTTATTTGAATTTTCACCTGATGCAATTCGAGAAATATGACGTCAAAGTTTTCTTACCTAAATACAGCATTCATTTCTTTGCCCAAGGCTAGTCACATGACCTCTTACTTTCACACCCGGTCATACTATACATATGAGGTATACAATGGAAATAATGTGCTTTTCTCAAGACAACAAGCTAGTTCTTTCTTCCAAATATCAAAAATCATAGTTATTTCAATAATAAAGCTCACATAATGAAGCTGGACCCCATCTGTCCCCTATTTAAAAAATCATCCCTAGCCAAATTCCAAATGCGACACTGCGGATACTATGTAGTGTAACCTATAGGAGTACATTTTTCTTTATGCGAGAAATTTTTTTTGTCGATATGTGTTTTTAAGGTCTTTCGCATCTTGCGATACCAGAAATTTTGTGTTACGCACTATACTTTTGTCGCGACACACCGTCAAAGGTCCCATGATACCGTCAGGCCTTAACCCCAATGTTACATTACATGGCCATAATAGGAAATACATATATGATCAATAGGAGCTATTTATGATGCTTAAGTACTATAATGGTACATTAAAAGATAGAAAAAAGGCTAAATGACATTCTTAAAAGAATGTTTCAATGGAAACGACAAACTTTTTTGTCGTAACGACATATTTTTGTCGCGTCGAAGCTAATTATATACCATAACGCTTTACCGCGAACAACAGAAATGCCCATGTAAGCTATAATATTTTGAACAGATTTTGGTTGCTATGGTAACCACATTGTGGTAAATTTAAGTCATTTGAGATACTTTAACATTTTCAGAATATTTTGATACCTCTCATCATAATGTAAACCTCTTATCTATATGGCAAAGGTGCATCACATCCACAATGGTGTCACAGACTTAACAGCATTTTTCCTGCATAAATGAGCTGATACTGGAGCAACATCAATTTTCATGACAATCAAAAAAATTTTATTTTTGAATTAAACATGTCTATATTTGATTTTTAAGAAACAACAGAGTCAATACTTTTTTATGATATAAATGGTAACCATAGCAACCAAATATGAAAATTTGAATTGAGGAGCATATGTGCGTATAAGGTTGCACTCCATAGTATTGGTCATTGAAAATTGAGCGTTTTGAATGAAAGGCATGCAATAGTTGACGTTATATTAATAATTTTATATTGCTCATACAATATAAAGCTACATATCAATAAAAAGTACTCTTATTACTGATTACTTCTATTATTCTTGATTTCATCTGAACAAATCCTGTCAGTCAGACATGCTGCTCAAAGTTATAGCAGTACATTAGAAGATGACATGGAAATGGGGCATGACCCCTCAAAGTGACTCAAATTTGACATCCTTCTCAAATGATTTTCTTAATAAACTGTATGTCTATTTGTTGTGTATTTCTTATTCTATAATATGTGCAATTTATTTGAATTTTCACCTGATGCAATTCGAGAAATATGACGTCAAAGTTTTCTTACCTAAATACAGCATTCATTTCTTTGCCCAAGGCTAGTCACATGACCTCTTACTTTCACACCCGGTCATACTATACATATGAGGTATACAATGGAAATAATGTGCTTTTCTCAAGACAACAAGCTAGTTCTTTCTTCCAAATATCAAAAATCATAGTTATTTCAATAATAAAGCTCACATAATGAAGCTGGACCCCATCTGTCCCCTATTTAAAAAATCATCCCTAGCCAAATTCCAAATGCGACACTGCGGATACTATGTAGTGTAACCAAGTGGGCCTAGAAGGATGTGTTAGTGACAATGGATTATGGGGGCCCGGAGTGCCCCATGCATCTGAAGTTGTACATGGTATAGGAAATTTCCCCACCCTAACTAGCCCCACCCCTAACAATGTTCATACACAGTATAGGGTGTCACCTAGTATGGATGGTTATGGACCACAGGGACCTGAAGCTAGTCAGGTGTTAGTCTCTGGACAGGAGAGACAATGGTATTGTGATGTACCCCAAGGAGGGTTTGAAGTATATTATCCCAGGGGGCAAAGCCCTGGGCCTAGCTATCCCCCGTCCTCCTATCGTGAGAGGAGGAGGAGGAGGCCTAATCGTGCACCGGATCCCTATTCCCGCCGCTCTGACAGGAATCGGAGCCCTATGAATAGTCCTGGTTCTAGACGAGCGAACAAGAGGCCTAAGGAAGGCAGTTCGCTAGAAGTTTGCGAATTTTGTTACGAGGAAGGACATGTAGGTAGAAATTGTCCTGGTAAGCGTAGTCCTGATCTAGACTCCGGAGGGTACTCACCCCTCTCAGTGAACACCCCTCCCAGAGTTTGCACAATGGAAAGTGAAGATGAAATACCTTGTACTCGCGTCAAGGTCAACGAAGAAACAGAGGTCAACACAGGGTCTAGTATAACCCAGGAACCCTGTGACTCTGGAAATGACAAAAATATGGGCGGAAGCATCCCACTTAGTGTGTCAGAAACTGGTCAGGCTGACAACGAGGTCAAAAAGGTCATTGAGGAGGAAGAACCTCCTGCTTTTAACCATTCCCCAGTTGACACTCAGCACGGTCACAATGAGACCCAAGATTCCTCTTATAAGGTGGCCGATGTAGTGAAATTTAAGAATTTCAAGGTCAGAGGCAAAGGAAAGAAAGGTCCCCCACCTTGGATAGGCCCTGGGGTCATAACTGCCATAAGAGGCCCTAGGCATGTAGAGGTCATGTCATCTAAGTTTGACGTAAAGGTCATGAACCGTGACAATATTAAGCCCTTTCAGGGCAGGACCTACCCACCTTGGGTCAGAGCCTTACGCTATGCCCTCCTAGGGGCACCACTCCAACCAAGGTCCAAACCAACCCCTAGTCTCGCCAAAGGTACTGGTAGGGTACCACAATCAGATAATGTCAAGAAGAAATTCTTGTGTCCAGACAGGGACAAAGATGACCTTTGGGTTCAGTCATTAGAGGTCGACATGGTTTCTTGCAAGACTCGCAACGATTGGTTCCATCCCAAACAAAAGGGAACCACCAGGGAGTATGCAGAATCACTGCGCACCAACAAGTGCAGTCAGTGTACCCCCAACACACATACTATGTAAGTTGTGTTTAGACCGACCGATTCTGGGTCACTAACCCACTATATTCTGGGTTTCTGGGTCACTAACCCCCTGTTTCTGGGTTACCCCAACCCCTACACCGCCAAATCTCCCCTTTAGCAACCCCCCCCCCCCATTCCTTGTCCCATAGTCATCAATCCATAAAGCCACCCCCTCCCTCTCTTTGTCCCATCCCCTGAATGGGACTCCCTCCTTATTTCCATCCACAGTACAAATTTATGTCCTTGTTTTTATTGGGTCAAAGACCCAGTCCCCCTCTATCCTTTCCATATCTCCCCTTGGTCTATTATGGGTAAATACCCACTTCCCCTTCAACCACACCTTTTGTCCATTATGGGTTTATACCCATATCCATCCCCTGTCCCTTTAGCAATTCCCACCTACCCACCCTTTCTCCCCACCCACAACATCCTCTTTTTCTTAAAGGGGGAAGGGAGATGGGAATTGTTTGACCTTAATTTCTGAGGTCATCCCTTGCCCCTCTATTATATGTAAATACTACAACAGAAGGTACTGTTAGAACTTAGATGTTTAAGGGGCTGTAAATATGTTGTGTTTGTTTTGTTTCATTTATTCTTTATTTGTGTGTTCCTTAACCCATAGTAAGTAACAAGGGTATATCTTTGGCTTTAGTCCTCCTTTTGAGGGCAATCTAAAATCTGTAATTCCAACCTGCAACTTTCCACACTCCCCCTACCAACAGATAATCAAGTCCTTTTCAACAAAAGGGGGAAGGATGTAGTGGTCCTAGAAATGTAGGTAGGTCGAATCCACCCCACCGGAAGTAGTCAGAGTTGGAAGCAGACGAGAGGATAATGGCAGCCGCCCATACAACACAGACAATGGAGACGTAAGGTAAGATTATACGTAGCTTACTCCCTCCAGTGATAGGTACTCATAGGCCACTCATTCCCATACCCCTCAGGTCCACCTCATTTACAATAAAATGCACTAGATTTCATTGAACATTAATTTCATTTAGGACTGACAAGTGATTATGTGGTTTGGCATACATAAACGACAAAAGAGATTACACTGCAACTGAAAAATTACAAAATCATGAAATTCGAAAATGAAAGTAGAATGAAAAGTTTCTTGTCCAATTCTGATGGTTTGTGATATCGGGGGATTATCCTGTTGTCTAATGAACTTAATTCATGAATGATTGAGCTGAAACGATTAATCTTTTTTATGTCTATGTCACTCACGCAATCACTTGACTCCTCTACTGGCTGCTCTACAACTAAACAACTTTTAGGCGTTTCCTACCAGTAAAAAATACCCCTAAGGTAAAGTCCGAGGATTTCCGTAGAGTGTCCCAGCAAGACTATTCGACGACAGATTGTTCATTCCTAAATGCAGATTTGGGTATGACAATGATGCGTTTAGACAAAAGTTAAGATTTTATTTCTGGTCTAATAACGCATGTAAGTTGAAAAAAATATGCATCACAAAGAAAATTTTAGGATTCCATATTCTCAACTTTTGCCTAAATGATAGGCCATCATCACTGTCATACCCAAATCTGTATTTGGGTATGACGTGTCGTACTAATAGACCATTTTCCGATTTTGTAAGAAAGCACAAAATGTCCGAGTCTACATCTTTTGGCGTTGTTTTTCATTATGACGTCACTGTTTAAAGACGCAATTCCATAGTGACGTAACAATGAAAAGGTGTGCTTTAAAGGCCTACCTCGGACATTTATCGTAGATTTGTATAGGCTGTCAAGTTCCGAATATTGATTAATCAGATCCAACATTGCAATAGGGTCAATTATCCGGGAGAAACAAACATTTTTTGTGACTAACGAAAAACACGTGACCAGAGAAGGCATTCCGATGTTCTCGTACTTTATTTACTTCACAAAAATAGGTCATGTCGTCATGACAACGCTATGGTATAGTAATTCTGAATGAGGGTGCCAGTGGGAAGTTTCTCACCGTCTAGCCGAGCTAAGCTGTTTCGTTGAGGTTGTACCGATTTGTTTGTTCTTACCAAAGACAAATTGACAGAAAGTGCAACAAAGAAATTAATGAGCGGTAAAAAAATCGATAAGCAGCCTGTTCGTAGTCACAAAATTTAATAGGAACTTTTTAGATGCCCCCAAAATTTCCCGCGAGTATATACAGAAAGGCCTTTGATTGGTAAAGTTAATTTGTGTTATGGAATTGTCCTACGGCCCAGGTCAAGGAATTTATGAATAATACAAATTATCCGTTCGAACAAGAGGTGAAAGAAACTACTGAAAACATGAATAAACATCAAAGAAGAACCTATCAGTTCCTCAGTCTCAAAGTCGAGAAGTCAAGGCAAAACCATCAGAATTTCTATTGGAACGGTTGGGAACCTCGGAATAAGTAACATTCCGAAGTGAGACCAGGTGCCCAGGGAGAGTCGGCGTCTCCTGATTGCATGTAACACCCGTCGCAACAGCTCCATGAAAATTTGTCAAATTCGGTGATTGTCTCGATGTATACATATTGATGCACATATCAGGTAAATATTTCTTGTATGGTTATGATGACATGTCACTGATCATTTTGGAAAGGGTGATTTAATATTCTTTTATTATATCCCCGTAGCGTCCGAAGAACTTCATCAAAGATGATTTCAGCCGTTGTGTAATATAACCCTGAACAAGTATCTTATTTGCAAGCTGTCTGACTCCAACGATGAAATATTCATATTCGGAACATGCCCTGGCGTACCATATCAGCTGAGAAACAAAAACGCCATAAGCAGGAGAAGACGGAATGTCGCTACTCATAAAAGGGAAGTATGTTTATACGTGGAAGCTGAAATCATCACACTTATTATACAGTGAGGTGTTCAAATGGCCGTTGCGTCGAAAGATTGTGCTCTTGGTTGTTTCCTTGATCTCTAGTTCATGAGGATAGATTTCATATCTATAGATGATCCTTAAAGATCGGATTATTGATAGACAACACGTCATCTATTTCAATGGCGTAGCTCTGCCTGAAAAAGTGGAGGGGCACAACATCCCAAAAGGGGGAAGGAAGTGATTAAAAAAAATGGTTTAACATTTCTGGTGCAATTCTAAATTTTAAGTACATGAATAAATGTCTGGCGAGTGGTAGCGGGCCAGGAAATTTTTTTAACAAAATATTGACTTACCAGAATATACTTTAAATATACCCTCTATCATTAACAAGTACATGTAATAATATTCTATATAGTTGTCTTCATGTACATTGATAAAGTAATATGTATAAAGAATGGATCAGAATAGCTAAATTATTCAGAAAGTCTATAAAGAACTGGCGAGCGGTAGCGAGCCAAAGAAAAATTTTGAAAATTGACCGAAAGATTGTAGATTTATGGTACAAAATGTTGCTACTTTAAACAATGTTAACGCATCATAAAATTTTGTGAAATAAAAGTTGGGGGGGGGGGGGGGGCACAAACATGGTTGTGCCCCCAACTTTTCAAAGTGGGGGGGGGATGTGCCCCCGCTGCCCCCTCCCCTTTCTCATACGCCCTTGTATGTCTCTGAAGGTAAAACTGAACTGAGATGCGAGGTGCTTTAGCCCAGTCGAAAGCAAGATTCGGATGAAGTCAGCTTCGTATGAATATAGAAATACCGAATAGTCTGCAAGCAGTGGGGCGCAATTGGTACCCATTGGGATCCCAACTATTTGCTGTAATACGATTCCTCCGAACATCAGAAAATGTTGTCAATCAAAAACTCAAGTATCCGGATGATATCGTCCTCGGTATTCTTTTTGTTTGGATCAGATTATTCCTTAACGAAATAAGTATCCTCCCGCCCTACGACAAGGTATTTGTATTTCCTGTTCCCATTTTTTGAAAGAAAGATATTGCGAATAATATTGGACAGTCTGTTTTTGAGCTTTTGGTGTGGAATGGTAGTTTAGAACGTGGAGAAGTAGAAAGACTTTATGCTGGTAATATGATTGAAATTGGTGGCTTTTAAATTTTCCTAAAGTTCCTTTGAATTCTTCAAGTTAGGATCCACATCTGATTGATTCCATTTCTGGAATGTGTTGTCTCCAAGTATGTTTGAAGACCTTGCTTGATGCGAGTTAATATTTTCGTAAGCAAAATTGATAGAGGTTTTATGAAACACCTGGATGAATCGGCTATGAACCGGTGTTTCTTAGGATTTTGTGCATTTTGGGAATCCAGTAGACATAATGTAGTTCAAGATCAGAGTCATCAGAATGAATAACGAAGGACTCAAGAACATATTTGTGGTTGTCAAGTATTTCAGATACAAATAAATTTGTAAGCGTGCATGTTGGATTTCCTGGTACTTAAAATAACCCCAATTCCTCTCTCAGGTATTTGAAATAGTATGACTTGCAAATGAAAGTAAAATTGTTTGCCGCTTTGTCAGCAGTAACAGTGATATATTTTCATGGAGATCAGAAAGTTCTTTGGCAACAGCAGGGTCATGAAAAATTGACTCGTGTCTGTTTTTAGCTGAGTGGCGAAGGTACAGTCTGCGTTAAAGTGTTAAATTACTTTATTTGCGCGTCCGCAGCCTGTACAGAAATATGTTAGGCACGGTCCCTTTGATATTCTGGGGGGGGGGGGGGGGCTTGGGTTTTTTATTGGAGCAAGATTATTTATTTTGCCCCGGACCGGGGCAAAATTATTTTTTTCTTGCAAAGTTGGAGCAAGGAAATTTTTTTTATAACAATTGATGTGAATATTAAGAATGTTTGTTTTTTTTCAATAGAAATTTTTTATTTTTACTTAAATTACTCCAAACATTACTTTGTTTTTATGTAAAACTTTTATTCACTTCTAAACTGAGATAGATGAAAGATTTTTACAATAAGCGATATTTTTCAGTAAACAAAATGTATATAAGGTCATGCATGTAACATGTAAGATGGCCTGATGCAAGTTTTTACATTTAGAAATGAAAACTAGTGAAAAACTTATTTAAATTTGCCTTCCAATCTTGTATATAAAATTATAGACACTATGGTGATACATGTACATATATCTATCTATTAATAGTAATAAATTATATTGATAATGAATTTAAGCATTTTAATTGCTTCAGACACATGCATTCTTTTGATATTTTTCAAATATGAACTTGCCATTACAGAAGAAAACTATGGCGAGCGAAGCGAGCCCAAATTCTTTTGATAGAAAGTAAAAACTGCGGCGAGCGAAGCGAGCCGAAAAATTTTCAGGAATTTTAAGCGAATTTTATGGTTATTCTTCAAATTCAGATTACTTGCATGTAAGAGCAAGATTATTTTTTTCTGTCACACCATAAGCAAATTTATTTTTTTCATCAAAATTCAGAGCAAAATTATTTTTTTCGAAAAAAACCCAACCCCCCCCCAGAATATCAAATGGACCGTGCCTTAATGGTAAACTAAGCAAAATTATCGATTTTGAATACCTTTCACAATGTTCCAATATACCACAATAGTAATTACAACCAGAACATTCGTGGTTCTTTTCCTTGGACTCACAAAGGGTCAATTTTGAGTGAATTTGCCTTGTCCGGTGCAAAAGGCTACATTTATGATGTAGAAAAATACATTATAGAAATGTATCATCAGTGTCCTTTTTACTCCCAATTGAATCCCAAAAGTCTTACTTTTACATAAGGACTAAAATTTTTCCGGCATGAGAAATGTTGTTTTTGAAATAAGAAATATTCTGTTGTCCGTTAGAAGGCGAACAGATACGTTACCACACTTCAAGCTGCTAGAAATGTAAGACAATAATGACATATCCTAAATCTTTGAGTAGAAAAGAAAGCGTACACATTGGTACTATCAGCCAGCAGAGTCCTTCAACCATTCTAGCAAACGATATTTTATTTGTTTCATCGGGAGTATTTAGAATCGGCATTTGGACGTTTAGACAGCAACAGATACATGCTCTACAGTGAGAACTCAACCGATTTGGCCCTATTAATGGATTAAATGGAGTGAATGTTGGTTCAAAACGTCGACTCTTTAATAAAAATGAAGAAACATATAAAATAACTCGGGAATTGCAGCTAAAAAACAGAAACTTTACCGACAGATACGTTACCTAGATTTCATTTTTGTCCCATATAGAAGTTATTTGTTACTGGTTTAATGCTGATGACAAGCGCTTGTACAAGCGCATTCTTAAAACTTGCACTCCGACTGACTGTGCCGACGGGACTCCATGACGGGCCCTGTCCAAACCTCTTTAGAGAAGACAGGGCCCCGAACACCTGTCCTCTCTGAATGTCAGTCGGACTCCTCGGGTGATAACATATATGAGCTCGCGGCGGCAGAGCACGGATTGTATTACGTACGCCCTCTTTTTATATCCATTTACATATTCATCTGTGTTGCTTGGGCCCCTGCGTTTTGCGGTCTTGTTTGTGTGTGGTCATCTGACAGTGAGGAGGTTGTTTTACACCACAATTGTACGTTCTTCGAGACCTCTGGGTAATCGGAAAAGTGGGAGGGTTGTGCGCACGTAATCCAAGATAACCACACCTTCTGCTATTTCCGTGGCAGATTGCCGTCCTAAGTCGGCACCGGTTGCCCATTGGTCTCGTTGGTTTATGTGTAGTCCTTTGTGTTTGATGTTTCTGTGTTGTGCGTTGACGTTCCTTGTCCCTTATGCATCTCTTTCTGTGCTTGTCTGCTTTGTGTTTTTGCATTGAGTGTTTTGGGGTTTTGCTGTGGGCGCTGCAACCTGGTGTTGTTGGAGATCCCCTCCTTTGTTTTAGCTTTGTCAAAAGAAACATATAACAGTTGAAAATAAAACAAGACCATAGATTATAGGGCATATTTTGTGTTTTTATGGAAAATGCTGAGAATAAGCCTTTCCCTCGGAAAATCAAAAAAATGTCTTAATACAGAGGCATAATTTATACCATAAATTGTTGTCACATTACTCATTTGTCACAGTATTGAGGTTCATAGGTGGTAACCTCTGCACTGTATTCAAATACGGTTTAAGAACTGAAAGTAACGTATCTGTTTCAAATGGTAACTTACCCGGTATCTGTTTCGATAATATTTGTAATATTTCAAAGTATCTAACGTGAATATCATAAAATACTAGTAATACGCATATACACTGCTTACTTATTACATCAATAGGAGATATTTTTGATAATTGGTACTTTTATAACAAATACTCTACCACTGGTATACTAATGTAAAAATGCTGTCAACGATTTTCCAAGCAATGTACACAAAATAATACTGTGCAGGATCACATATGATATCCTCTTGCATAACAAGCAATAAATATCTAGTTGACCAGGGATGCGTGCTTTGTATAGTTGTAGATATAATGTATAGAGGGCGAAACATTTTAAGACTGAAATATTTATGCCTTCTTCAGAAGTCAAATTTTCAAATAATGTACGAAATTAAAAAGGTTTAATATTATACTTCAAAAGATTTCTTATGCATAGTAAAACGTCAGAAGACAAAAAATTATACTGTAACTACTTTTGTTCCTTCAGCGATGGAATGAAAAAAAAAGGCTACCCCTTGTAACGTAGCTGTTAAATTGCAATTCATGCTCCTCTATTGAACAAAGCATATCACTAGAAGAAGACGAATTAGAGATTTCCCCTGTTAAACTTAAAATACCTGAGATATGTATCCTTCCATAAAAATATAAATTTTTATCAAATGCGAAACTTTATTATTCACCACTTTCAAATCGTAATTTAACACTTTAGTGGAGACTGCACCCGAAGACGCCCTATTCTTCTTCTCCGATGGATTTTATCTAGTTCCATGTCCTCCTTTTTTGCCCATCGTCTGAAGTACTCCTTACATGCATCCAGAATTATTTCAAAGTTTTCCCGCCATGTGAAAGAACGGGATTCCCCGTACTTTGGGCCTTTACTGAGAAGGTTTCTAAGTTTACTGAAAGCAGAGGATGAACATGTGCATTTTATGGGGTCTTTTGAAAGGTGTCGTACATCTATACATTTCACATTTGTTTCATAATTAAATATTTTGGAAGCAACGGATGTGTATATGTGAAGGAAATGGAAGACGACTCCTGGTAATTGAAATTAGGAGGGATTTTATCCTTGACAGAACTGTTATTTTGGTGTTTTGTTGTTGGTACTGCAACCAGGTCTGGTTGGATATCCCCTTCCTTCTTAGAATGTTGCTTAAACGCACAGCATCGATCACTTTATTCGCAAATTTGATTTTAAGGAAGGGGCGATGTTCACTGCGAACAGTTCATGCCAAGTTTTGACATAGGAATTGTGACGATGGGAATATAAAGCTGGTGTTTTGAATAAATGACACTTTAGAATTAAATTCTAGTTCTAGTCAAAGAATCTTCTTTTGGGGTATTTCAAAATGAGGCTTTCATCAAGCGGTCATTTTTAAGCGTAGTACACCAAGTAATTCGACATGCTTGAATTCTACAAGATGCTCTGCGCTCAGTTGTGAATGCTGTTGAGATTATCGTCAGGATCTCCTTTAACTCATTTGAGTTCTACAAGATGATACAATATGAATAATTATTCCAATTAAAAATATTTTATGTTCTCAATGCAAAATTTGTGCTATACTGTCTAGTGTATCAATTGATACAAAGAGTAAACGAATGAAATTGCATGCAGAAGTTGAAATTGACAAAAGTTGGAAGTCAATTAAATGTGGTGGAGTCATCACTATGCACGTTGAGTAAAAGAACGAAAGATTTCCACAATTTGATGAAGAATTAAAAATTTTTCTTGATGGAATGAAATTGAAAAAAAAAAACATCCGTGTTAACTTATTTGTGAATTTGTATGATTTCTTATTCATAATAAAGCGTCCCTGACTTTTTCTTCACAGAGAAAACAACAACTTTATCAGAAGAGATGTTCATAAGTCGCACTCGGTTGTTTCATTGATCTCTAGTTCATGAGGATAGATTTCATGTAGATGATCCTTAAAGTTCGGATTATTGATGGACAACACGTCATCAATGTATCTGAAGGTAAAATTAAACTGAGATGTGTGGTGCCTTCGCCCAGTTGAGAGCAAGGTTTGGATGAAGTCAGCTTCGTATGAATATGAAAATAAGTTCGCAAGCAGTGGAGCGAAATTGGTATCCATCGAACTTTTTGCTGGAATATGATTCCTCAAACACCACAACTATGTTGTCCATCAAAACCTCAAGCATTCGGAAAACATCGTCTTCGGTATACTGTTTGCTTGAATCAGAGTGTTCCTTAACGAAATAAGTATCCTCCCGCCCTATGACAAGATATTTGTATTTCCTTTCCCATTTTTTGAAAGAAAGGTGTTGCGAATAATATTGTTTTTGAGCTTTTGGTGTGGAATGGTAGATTAGAGCGTGGAGAAGTCGAAAGACTGTATGCTGGTAATATGATTAGAAATTGGTGGCTTTTAAATTTTCCAAAATTCCCTTCGAATTCTTTAGGATCCACATCTGATTGATTCCATTTCTGGAATATGTTGACCTTGCTTGATGAGAGTTAATATTTTCGTAAGCAAAATCCATAGAAGTTTTGTAAAGCACCGGCAATGAACCGGTGCTTGTTAAGGATTTTTGTGCATTTTGGGAATCCAGTTGATATAAGGTAGTTCAAGATCAGAGTCATCAGTATGGAAGAACAGATAAACTCTGCTTCACATTTAGATCTCATATTACTTTTGACGATTTCAAATGTCACCTGAATACTTCAATATACGCTAAACGTAACGACTTTAGCTTTTTAAAAAAATGACAAATTTACTCTCCCTAAGTAGCAACATTCCTTCGTTACCTGCCTATCGTGAACTCATTTCCAGAACAAGCTCAAATAACAACGACTTAGTTCTTAGGACAAGGAGACTAACCGAAAATCTACTAAATAAAGGGTGCATTTTTGAGCGACTGACTACATGTATGTCACTGCTTCTTTGTTTTGGACGAAACATTGAAAATATTAACCATTATAACATCGTTTTCCGCCATGTCGGGATACATTTTAGGTTAGAACCACTCAAAACAGGAGAATTTACCGGACACAACTTTTTTTCTGCACGGTCTGAGTGGAGGGTGTAGCTAGCAAACAGGATATGCTTACTGATCTCATCTCCTATGGTGATTCACTTTTGCTTGTTTGCAGAAGACTTAAGTTGATTGTATAATTTGAAGTGTAATCATGTTCTATGTTACTTAATCTTCGTCAGTGTGATGGTCTTATATTTTCCTATTTTAAAAGCAGATTCCACGAGCAATCCTTACGTTTGACAAACGTGCATGTCTGGTCCATGCTGTAAATTTATCAGGTTTTAAATAATGCTTTTGAATTTAAAGACGTTTAACATTTGAACTTCTTGGTGAGTGTCACTGCTGGTGGACCAAGAGTCCCCGAGGGCACATGTAGCCAGGTTAGATCAACTTTGGTTGATTGTCTCTCTCTTCAATGCATTTGAAATTTTCTGTTACAAAATTTCTTTGAATTTCTAAAAGGTGGGTCCTGTAGCATCATATCCCACCCATTCTGCTACGTCTTTTGGTACATTTTTGGACATAATAATTTTCATACTTTTTGGCCATATTACATTTAGACTAAGGATCACCGACGAGGGTTTAGTACCCGAAACGTGTATGTCTGGTCCATGCTGTAAATTTATCAGGTTTTAAATGATGCTATTGAATTTAAAGGCGTTTAACATTTTGAGATCAATGGAATTGCATTTTTATTTCTTCATTGAATTCATCAAGGTTGAACCAATTACAATAATGTTGGGTAAGTTTCCCTTTTCTAAATTTCAACAGACCACAACACATTTCGTACTTGCATAGAACTCTGGAGCTTGCTTATTAAATAAACTTGTCCTTCGTGTTTCTGTGCGACTGTGTTATTGTCTCCGTGTTTTTGTCTGATTTTTCTTTTCTCATGAGAAAGGTCTGTATTATATTTTTCAAGAATTTGTAAGCCTTCAAATTGTGATTTGTGGAATGATTCAATCTGGCTTCCGTCAAGGTTTAGAATTATTCAATCTGACTTTTAAGTTAAGGCTTCCGCTTTCATAAACTAGTTAAAAATTTCTGGAAATTTTACCAAAAATATTGTCAGCTTCTTTTAAAGTTTGGACAAGTAACAGAGTATATTACTTTGTGTAATTCACAGCCTACATTTTATGGTGACATAATAAACAAAATAAGAAGGATCAAAGGTAGACAGCATTACCATAAAAAATGCGTCAGAATCCTCAAACGCCTGTTATACCGTGGATATGATCCTAATGTCACCAGACGGACACTCGGCATGGTACTTGACCAGTCTACAGCCATGTACCAGCGCATTCTTAAGACTCCGACTGACTATGACAACGGGACTCTATGACGGGCCATTTCCAACCCTCTTTGGAGAAGACAGGGCCCCGACCACCTGTCCTTTCTGAATGTCGGTCGGACTCCTCGGGTGATAACATGCATGAGCTCGCTACAATCGGCAACGGACTGTATTTCGTACGCTTTATTAGTGACCATTTACTATTAGTAAATAAGATCCATTGACAGCCTTCTCGTTTGAAGGATCATGTAAAAAAAAAATTAAATAGAAGAGGACTTAGCCATTGTTTCCTGTAGTTTCTTACATTCTTTGGCGGTTACACAAAAGTCGAATCGTTTTAACCTAACTGATCCATTGCCCTCCATCTTATTTTGGCGGATCTAACTGAAAAATTCCATTTTAGTATCTCTCCAAAGCTCCCTTAGGATTTCATGAAAGGCCGGGGGGGGGGGGGGGGGGGAGAGAGAGGGTCGAAAACGTGTCGGCCTGTAAGATACATTGGCATGTATCTCGTTTGACAGATCGGGTCGAAAAACAAAACTTCGATTGAGGGCATTGAGTACTTGCTGAGAAGACTTGTTAAATTCCTTTACTATGAAGTTGATCGAAATAAAAATTGCTGATGACCACGGCGAGAACGACGGACGGATTGCTATTACTTGAGACGCACTGACTGAGCTAAAACATGGATGGTGCTTGGGACCAAGATTATCTTGAGACTATCTTGTATCATGTATTGGGTCTGAAATACAATTTCCATGTGTACAGGGCCTTGGTTATTTATTTTCTATTAGGTTTCGAGGCTAATAATGCAAGGTTATCTTCATAGGAGGAATAAAAGAGCGAAGACGTCGGACGGAATACTATATGTTATAGCTTTCAAAATATGAACTTAAATGTGGTTCTTCTGAAATACGAAGATATTAGATGAATGTTTGATAAAATTTAAACGTATGAAATTCGTCAGAAAGATAACAATTTACTTATGATTAATATAATCACTAATATAACAATTTATATAATTTGAGCGTACACATGTACTTGCAGGTATTTGTTTGAAAAAAACATATTGCATCAGTATAGGAAATCTTACATCTTGATTGCGTCTTTGAGATAAATACATAAAATGACATTGTTGACAAGTATGCATATTCATTTATGTTTTGTTTTTTTTTTGCTTTTTTTGTATTTATGACGTATGTACATGTATTTTGAAGATTGAATTTGTCCGTCACAGTTTACAGTTTGTTTTTACAGCTTCCGTCCACGAGCCATATGTCGGAGCTACAGTCTCCGCCCGGATAGCGGACCTCGTGGGCAAGAACAGGGCCGTGTGGTTCTCCACCAAAGTCCACCAAGAAGTCTTGGTTCAGAGTCAGACCGCCTTTCTCTGTGTCGATGTCAATGCAGTATAATTGTGAACCCTTCCTAAAAAGACAAATTTTATAAAACTAAAGTATTACCGAGCTTATAAATAGCGCGTGCGAATGGGCTAATGCAATGTTGAATAAAGCAAGGTAAGCTTTTGTCAGTAAAAAGTTCTATTACATATATATATATATATATATAGTGCCTTAGATTTTGCTCCGACCAGAAACTTCAACCAAAATGTTGGCTGAAGACGGACGGACGGACGGACGAACGGACGGACAGACATCAATCCATAGACCGGAATTATTTTGCAATCATTGAATACCCGATACGAGTGAGAATGCAATTTGGCAACGAAAATTATCAAATAACAAAGTACGATTTACTCACAAATCCATTTCAGTTGCGCCACCTACAATGCATTTCGTGCTTACAATAGAATTCTATGGAGTTATATACAATGTATCGTTGATATATTCGCCCGTATTAAAGGGCTCTAAGTTTTTAACCTTTATAGGAAGAAAGGTTTGAAGGTTTTTTTCCCAGACTCCTTAAAGAACATGCTCCTTTATAAAAAGTACCAACCTCCTCCACCATTTGGTAGTTAATACCCGGTAGTCTGGTAAAATAAAGAGGTCCCGGGGACCAGACTACATGGTTAAATGATCACGTACAACATTGTGACATTAGCAAACCCCAATTCTAACCACATGAGAATCCAGGATTTGATTTAAAAGGGGGCACAAGAATTAAATTGAAATTTGATGAATAATTTTGGAGTCTAGAGGTAATCTCGAGTGTCGTTTGGACAGGGGAAAATTCTCGTTACCTGGTACCGCCTCGTTTTATGTAAAATTAAAGAGACTGACATTTCATACCCAGCACATTTACACATCACATGCTCTATTATTATTATCATTTTTTTTTTACTTTATTATAGTTATACCTTGGGGGCATGTCGTCAGCAGAGGGGATAATTCATGTAAAAAGAAAACTCGTACAGACGACATGATCGGAATCTATGAGCGATCAGTTACACCAGGTCACAAAAAGAACATTTTCTATTAAAGATAAAAAGGTGTGAAAATATTCAAACTTTATCATCCTTGATACCGTTATCTGATCTTGGGATTGAAAAAAGATCCATTTAAGATTTGCTTCAGGTTTCTCTCTTATGCTTCTTGTTCAAATCATTTCAAAGGGGCTTGGCGGGGCAAGGGGGTTATACCATACTGTGATACACCTATACTGACGTATCTAGTGTCATCGATTTTATCTTTGACAACGTTTTAAGGGATCGACAAATATCAATAATTAGATCATAGTGCTTTTTGTAACTTAAAGTATGATACTCGATTGAAAATCAATAAATCAACGATATGATTTTCTTAAACAAAATCGAAATAAAAAAAAAAAAAAAAAAATGCATGAATTTCAAACCAAAAAAATCTAAATTAAAATACTTTCACATTTTTTGAAATTCGGAAACTCAAAATAGACAATCATAGCTGATTTCTTACAATATGAGATCATCATAGTAGAATTGGTTATCCCATGACGAGAAGAGTGAGGTGGTGACATACAGACGTTTCCCGTCCAAACTCAACTGAATCATCTGTGGTGACGCCCTGGCACGTACCCCCCTTATGTACACAGGGTCGGGCTGTTTCTATGAAAAACGTAAATAAAAATAATCTTAATACTAGTACTTGATGTCCCTTTTATCCTAAAAAAGTTCATCTAGCAGAAAATTGATAATATATTCAAAAGAGATTGATGAAAATTCAGCATACCAAAGCAAAAGTTGAAACTCACTTTCAGTTCTGTATCATGCGTGACCTTGACCTTTCCATCGCTCACTATGCTTCCGTTGATAAAGATCTATCGAAATGAAAAAAAAATCAACTTCAAATACATCTATTTTATTTTAAAAGAAATTGGAAGGTGAAATCTAGTGATAATGATGCCCAATTTTCATATAATTATAAAACATTTGGAAATTTCAGAGTACTAATTTGTAGAAATACCAATAAGCTACTTTTGTAGACGTTACCATGGCAATATATTTACATACCTGACCTACAAGTTTTGGGTTACGTGAATCTGTGATGTCATATTGTCTGATGTCACCATGTAACCAGTTACTAAAGTACAGAAATCTGTCATCGAGAGACAACAAAATGTCTGTGATCAGACCTTAAATAGAAAAAAAAATGTGATAAAAATAAATGATAGTTTGTGCTAAAACCGTACTACAATTTAGCAAAATATAAAACACTAAAAACTCGAATATAACACAATAAGATCAGTTTTACATGCCTGTGATATGGCTTTAATATAACAAAACTTTCTTCAATACCCTTAAACATACTATAATCAAACAGCTGAGCTTTGCAAACATTACCGGCAGTCCACAGGAGCTCGGTGCCAACGATCCACAAGAATATTCGCCTCTACTTATACAGAGATTAGAGAAATGTGAAGGGGCGGGTGTCATTGAGGGTTGTTGGCATCAAGCTCCTGTGCGGCAGTCATAACTGCCGGTATACTGTAATAATTCGTGACCTACTTGCACGGATAAAATACCTCTTGGCAATATGATTGGTTGACAATTGCAAAAAAATGCAAATATTCAAACCCTTTACATTTAAGATTCTTTTATAAGTAAGGCTCAAGAGTCTAGGCGACCTCGTATCAATGCAGTTTCTTCCGAAAGATACATCGATTTAACAATCATACATCCTCGGAAATTTCCATCGCTTGAATCGAAACCCCCCCCCCCCCCCCCCAAAAAAAAAAAACAAAACAAAACATGAAAACAGAAAATCTCGGAAATGTGCGATTGGTCTTACAAGAGTAACATTTGCATACGGATAGTGTTTTCCGATTTTTTTCTTATTAGAATTTACAGCATTTAAAATCTGCTAACTGACGGTAAGTTTTTTGTAAAAGCTAATATTTGTGAATACTTCTTTTGTTTTCGATATGTACAAAGAAGTTTACATACCTGGCATTTCCGGGAGCAACCAGTTATCTACTTTTTTGGGTGGGACAGATATTATTTTCTCTGCATCCCACTTGCCATCCTGTAAGATACCGTAGAACTTGTATAATGAGATTAAATTCGTAACCTAGGATTTTGATTACATCATTACAATCATTACTATATATATGGAACGATGGAAATGCTCCTAAATCATGAGTCGTTACCCAATCTTACTCATCATAAAGAATATATAACTGTTTTGAACTTTAAGGAGGATCAACAGTTGGCATTTATTGCTGGCATCTGTGAGCATGCAGATGTCTGAAGAGAATTCTTCCGTGAGATTGCGGATTTACATACCGTTGGGATATAATAGTATAGTTTTATGCACATTAAAGAATTTTTTTTCAACATACCGGTGTTTTGAAGAATCTGAAAATTGTAGAGCTAAGAGCACAGCCGACAAAGCCCTCGGCGGCCTTTGGATCGTGTTTGAATCTGATTTCTAAGGGAATTAACCCATCGCTGCCCATATCTATCCTCTGTATCAACTCGTGAGTCGTCCAATCAAACACATTTAAACTATGACCATACAGACCTGTAATTATGAAGATATTACATAAATGTTAAACGCCTTTAAATTCGATAGCATCATTTAAAACCAGATGAATATGCAGCATGGACCAGACATGCACGTTTCGGGTACTTAAGGAGGTATTGAACACTTGGACACCAAATTCAATTTTTCCCAAAATTTCTGAAATTATGTATTTCTTATCTACAAACTTACATTTGATTCTATCCACAGGGAATTTTTCTACGAAACTTTGAAATATGCATTAATCGACGTTTTCGTGAATTTCTTGATGACGTCATAATATTGAAAGTGTCATTCCAGTTCTCGTAAAGCTATGGGAAATCAATTTTGATTAAACATCCAAAATCTTTAAAAATGTATTGCACTTACATATGGAAAAGATGAGATGAATTGTGTTTTAAACAAAGGCAGGATACTGGAATCAAATATGACACTGTCGCTCAAAAATTTGCAATTTCGAGCCAATTGACTGTAGTTGTTGATTAATTATTAGAAATTCTGTGGATGAATCTTTGTCAAAAAACTAACAAAATTATCGACAATGTCCAGAAATGATTTCATGATGAAATGAGAAAAATTAAATTTTGGATTAAAATATTACAAAGCTTTATATTTTCAAATTTTTCTTTCGAATATGGTCCATTTTCAATGAAGTGACATCTGCTTTACTGTAATGTTAATTTGTCAATGAATTAACTGTGATGGAGATTGAATTTTTTATTTTACATATGCAAAGTTTCAATGCGATACGTTTTGGTATTAATGTTTTTATTGCATTTTGAATGCGAAGGTTTTTGACGCCATTTTCTCCGATAACGTCGAAATGACGTCGTTGTTTGCTCATGGATAAAACTCCCAAAGTCCACAATTTCGACAATTACCATAATTTCTTCAAATGACAACGGAAATTATTTTAACTTCATCAGGATACTCAAATGTGAATATCAATCAGCGTATCAATTATTTTAAGGAAGTAAAGACTGTACTTTTCCTAGGAAGTGAGAAAACAAAAAATGCTGCCGCCATCTTGGTGTTCAAACCCTCCTTAACCCTCGTCAGAACACATTACCTGCAGGATAACGTCAACTTTACACAAAAAAAGTTCAATATTAATAATAAAATCCTTAAAAAAATGATCAAAATCAGAGTTTAACAATGAAAAAGTAAGGGAATCAGACAATTCCAGTTCATGAAATCTACAAGGCAAGATAAAAAAGGGGACCCCCCCCCCCCCAAACGGACAAGCAACCCCTCCCCCTGAAAAAAAATAAACACAAATAGATACATGTATTGATATTGGCATATAAATAAACAACTTTTTTTCTCATGAACTCAAGATATATCTTTTAACACGACTTTAATTAGTTTCATACTAATTACTTTAGATCATCTTAACTGTCATTATTATTTCTGCTCTCTCTCTCTCTCTCTCTCTCTCTCTCTCTCTCTCAATTTACTTCACTTCAGTCTATGCATAAAGTCTATATTTACTACTGTTAATATTTCAGTCTATATGTCATTTCAGTTTTCTTTTATATAATATACATATATGTATGTCATATGAAATATATTGTCCGACTTGCTAAATTTCTCTATTTGCACACTATGGAGAGGAATTTATATAAGCATTGCTTGTTTTCCGATCCTATATATGTATTTGTTTAAGTAAACTATATGCATTGATTTTCACAATAAATATGTTTAATCAAATTAGTTTCATGACAATTACTGACTTTAGTTTAAACATATTTATTCAAATATAAGCCTTTATAGAATGAACAAAACAGATGATGAAAAATAAATGGGATCTGGAAAAAAAGCGTAACGCGCTTATTCAATTACTGACTTTGGTCACGAATATCTTATTTTTGAGCCAAAACGCTGCATTGTTTCTTTCAACAGAATGTGACCCAGTTGCACTCTAGTGAACATGTGCACTATAATATTACATAATCTGTGCAAAGCCATAAAGCGTTGCAGAATTGTTCTAAAGAAAAGAGGGACGTGGGAAAAAAATCCTCAAATTAACGGAGGCAAAGAACTGACACAGAGCAACAAATCTTCTGAGCACGCGATACCAAGTTGTCCGCATGAGCTTCTAAGTCGCTCATGATCAATATCTTCCATCAGTCTTTTCCTCAAACGCAAACGCCAAAAGAACGTCCGGTCCATCTTTTTTCGCTAGGAGTGTCTAGGTGTTGCCATTATCAATTTAACTTTACAATCAGTATTATTAATTTACCACACGAGCGGGACTTGAAAAAAAGGTCCTCAAAATATGGAGGCATAGAAGTAAGGGACACGATGCAACAAATCTAATTATTTCTAAAAGTTGTGCGCATGTAATTTTATTCAGTCTTACCTTTCTTAACATCGGCAGGATCAAAGCCTTTCCTGAAGCAGTTCGGCGCTCCCCACTCTGTACTGATCATGACGTTGTGGTATGGCTGGTACCAGTAGTCATAGCCAAACTCCAGTGGCTCCTTCTCCCAGTTACCCTTCACAACAAAACTCTGACCGTCCAACAAAATAAAACCACCTATCAAAAAAAAAAAAAAAAAAAAAAAAAAAAAAAAAAAAAAATTAATATTGATATGAGTTCTAAGTAGCAAATCAGTTTATATACATCAGTTTAAATTTTACACTAAAACATCCATATAGCCGCCAATCTCATCTCTTTGGCTTTTTTTTTTTGAAAACTTTAGCTACCTTCAGAATCTACGATCTAAAGAAAAGTAGCCACCTACCTTTGTTATTACCGTCGGGGTCCCCCATGCAACTGATCATGACCTCCCCTGATCCAAGGCAGTGGGTCGTGTGTGGTGCTCCAAGGTTACTTTTACAGTGCATTTGCCATGGTTCTACACTCTGTAATGAACAGTTTTCTTTCATATATACTAGCCTTTTGCTTTAACTTATTTTTTAAACTTCTTTTTTCAACATCATTCTTCCTAAACGATTGGAAAGTATAACCTTGTATTTTATGTGTCAATGTCAAACGTTGATGCCAATAGAAGGCCTAACAAGACCTATCACTTATAGTTAAAAATAATAATTAATGCACAAGGAATGTTTCTGACAAACTGATAAACGAG